>CAXAJV010000061.1:3448400-3908400 GCA_963969225.1 Xylocopa violacea | reverse complement strand
ATCCTAACCTAAGGCAGGCTAACATCTCGGTTGCAGTATTTTACAACATTCCTGGCGTATCGGCCCATACTTCTCGGTGGGAACATTATATAGGTCTATAACGTAACATAACTTAACCTAACCCATCTAGCCCCTCGCTGGTAATGTTTTACAGAATCCCGTTCCTGTCGTCCCGTACATCTCGGTTGGAACATTATAAACGTCTACAGCGATATATATCCGAACGTAAGGCAGGCTAACATCTCGGATGTAGTATTTTACAACATTCTTGGAGTGTCGGCCCCTATTTCTCGGTGGGAACATTATATACGTCTACAACGTAACATAACCTAACCTATCCCATCTAGCCCCTCGTTGGCAATGTTTTACAGAATCCCGTTCGTGTCGTCCCGTACATCTCGGTTGGGATATTATATACGTCTATAGCGTTATATATCCTAACCTGAGGCAGGCTAACATGTCGGATGCAGTATTTTACAACATTCCTGGCATATCGGCCCCTACTTCTCGGTGGGAACATTATATACGTTTATAACGTATCACAACCTAACCTAACCCATCTAGCACCTCGCTGGTAATGTTTTACGGAATCCCGTTCCTGACGTCCCGTACGTCTCTGTTGGGACATTATAAACGTCTACAGCCTTATATATCCTAACCTAAGGCAGGCTAACATCTCGGTTGCAGTATTTTACAACATTCCTGGCGTATCGGCCCATACTTCTCGGTGGGAACATTATATACGTCTATAACGTAACATAACCTAACCTATCCCATCTAGCCCCTCGTTGGCAATGTTTTACAGAATCCTGTTCGTGTCGTCCCGTACATCTCGGTTGGGATATTATATACGTCTATAGCGTTATATATCTTAACCTAAGGCAGGCTAACATCTCGGATGCAGTATTTTACAACATTCCTGGCGTATCGGCTCTACTTCTCGGTGGGAACATTATACACGTCTATAACGTAACATAACCTAACCTAACCCATCTAGCCCCTCGCTGGTAATGTTTTACAGAATCCCGTTCCTGTCGTCCCGTACATCTCGGTTGGAACATTATAAACGTCTAAAGCAATATATATCCTAACCTAAGGCAGGCTATCATCTCGGATGTAGTATTTTACAACATTCCTGGCGTATCGGCCCCTACTTCTCGGCGGGAACATTATATAGGTCTATAACGTAATATAACCTAACCTAACACATCTAGCCCCTCGCTGGTAATGTTTTACAGAATACCGTTCGTGTCGTCCCGTAGGTCTCGTTTGCGACGTTATATACGTCTACAGCCTTATATATCCTAACCTAAGGCAGTCTAGCATCTCGGTCGCAGTATTTTACGCCATTCCTGGCGTATCGGCTCTACTTCTCGGTGGGAACATTATACACGTCTATAACGTAACATAACCTAACCTCACCCATCTAGCCCCTCGCTGGTAATATTTTACAGAATCCCGTTCGTGTCGTCCTGTACATCTTGGTTGGGATATTATATACGTCTATAGCTTTATATATCCTAACCTAAGGCAGGCTAACATCTCGGATGCAGTATTTTACAACATTCCTGGCTTATCGGCCCATACTTCTCGGTGGGAACATTATACACGTCTATAACGTAACATAACCTAACCTAACCCATCTAGCCCCTCGCTGGTAATGTTTTACAGAATCCAATTCGTGTCGTCCCGTACGTCTCGGATGGGACATTATATACCTCTACAGCGTTCTGTTTCCTAACGTAAGGCAGGCTAACATCTCGGATGTAGTATTTTACAACATTCTTGGAGTATCGGCCCCTACTTCTCGGTGGGAACATTATATACGTCTACAACGTAACATAACCTAACCTATCCCATCTAGCCCCTCGTTGGCAATGTTTTACAGAATCCCATTCCTGTCGTCCCGTACATCTCGGTTGGGAAGTTATATACGTCTACAGCGATATATATCCTAACGTAAGGCAGGCTAACATCTCGGATGAAGTATTATACGCCATTCCTGGCGTATCGGCCCCTACTTCACCGTGGGAACATTATACAGGTCTATAACGTAACATAACCTAACCTAACCCATCTAGCCCCTCGCTGGTAATGTTTTACAGAATCACGTTTCTGTCGTCCCATGCATCTCGGTTGTGATGTTATATACGTCTACAGCGATATATATCCTAACGTAAGGCAGGCTAACATCTCGGATGTAGTATTTTACAACATTCTTGGAGTATCGGCCTCTACTTCTCGGTGGGAACATTATATACGTCTATAACGTAACATAACCTAACCTATCCCATCTAGCCCCTCGTTGGCAATGTTTTACAGAATCCCGTTCGTGTCGTCCCGTACATCTCGGTTGGGATATTATATACGTCTATAGCGTTATATATCCTAACCTGAGGCAGGCTAATATCTCGGATGCAGTATTTTACAACATTCCTGGCGTATCGGCTCTACTTCTCGGTGGGAACATTATACACGTCTATAACGTAATATAATCTAACCTAACACATCTAGCCCCTAGCTGCTAATGTTTTACAGAATCCAGTTCGTGTCGTCCCGTACGTCTCGGTTGGGATATTATATACGTCTATAGCGTTATATATCCTAACCTGAGGCAGGCTATCATCTCGGATGTAGTATTTTACAACATTCCTGGCGTATCGGCCCCTACTTCTCGGCGGGAACTTTATATAGGTCTATAACGTAATCTAACCTAACCTAACACATCTAGCCCCTCGCTAGTAATGTTTTACAGAATACCGTTCGTGTCTTCCCGTAGGTCTCGTTTGGGTCGTTATATACGTCTACAGCGTTATATATCCTAACCTAAGGCAGTCTACCATCTCGGTCGCAGTATTTTACGCCATTCCTGGCGTATCGGCTCTACTTCTCGGTGGGAACATTATACACGTCTATAACGTAACATAACCTAACCTGACCCATCTAGGCCCTCGCTGGTAATGTTTTACAGAATCCCGTTCCTGTCGTCCCGTACATCTCGGTTGGAACATTATAAACGTCTAAAGCAATATATATCCTAACCTAAGGCAGGCTAACATCTCGGATGAAGTATTATACGCCATTCCTGGCGTATCGGCCCCTACTTCACCGTGGGAACATTATACAGGTCTATAACGTAACATAACCTAACCTAACCCATCTAGCCCCTCGCTCGTAATATTTTACAGAATCCCGTTCGTGTCGTCCCGTACATCTCGGTTGGGATATTATATACGTCTATAGCGTTATATATCCTAACCTAAGGCAGGCTAACATCTCGGATGCAGTATTTTACAACATTCCTGGCATATCGGCCCCTACTTCTCGGTGGGAACATTATATACGTTTATAACGTATCACAACCTAACCTAACCCATCTAGCCCCTCGCTGGTAATGTTTTACAGAATCCCGTTCGTGTCGTCCAGTAGGTCTCGTTTGGGACGTTATATACGTCTACAGCGTTATATATCCTAACCTAAGGCAGTCTACCATCTCGGTCGCAGTATTTTACGCCATTCCTGGCGAATCGGCCCGTACTTCGCCGTGGGAACATTATACACGTCTATAACGTAGCATAACCTAACCTAACCCATCTAGCCCCTCGCTGGTAATATTTTACAGAATCGCGTTCGTGTCGTCCTGTACATCTGGGTTGGGATATTATATACGTCTATAGCGTTATATATCCTAACCTAAGGCAGGCTAACATCTCGGATGCAGTATTTTACAACATTCCTGGCGTATCGGCCCATACTTCTCGGTGGGAACATTATACACGTCTATAACGTAACATAACCTAACCTAACCCATCTAGCCCCTCGCTGGTAATGTTTTACAGAATCCCGTTCCTGTCGTCCCGTACATCTCGGATGGGATGTTATGTGCTTCTACAGCGATATATATCCTAACGTAAGGCAGGCTAACATCTCGGATGTAGTATTTTACAACATTCTTGGAGTATCGGCCCCTACTTCTCGGTGGGAACGTTATATACGTCTGTAACGTAACATAACCTAACCTATCCCACCTAGCCCCTCGTTGGCAATGTTTTACAGAATCCCATTCGTGTCGTCCCGTACATCTCGGTTGGGATATTATATACGTCTACAGCGATATATATCCTAACCTAAGGCAGGCTAACATCTCGGTTGCAGTATTTTACAACATTCCTGCCGTATCGGCCCATACTTCTCGGTGGGAAGATTATATAGGTCTATAAGGTAACATAACCTAACCTAACACATCTAGCCCCTCGCTGGTAATGTTTTACAGAGTCCGGTTCATGTCGTCCCGTACGTCTCGGATGGGACATTATATCCGTCTACAGCGTTATATATCTTAACTTAAGGCAGGCTAACATCTCGGATGCAGTATTTTACGACATTCCTGGCGTATCGGCCCCTACTTCTCAGTGGGAACATTATATACGTCTGTAACGTAACATAACCTAACCTATCCCATCTAGCCCCTCGTTGGCAATGTTTTACAGAATCCCGTTCGTGTCGTCCCGTACATCTCGGTTGGGATGTTATATACGTCTACAGCGATATATATCCTAACGTAAGGCAGGCTAACATGTCGGATGTAGTATTTTACAACATTCTTGGAGTATCGGCCCCTACTTCTCGGTGGGAACATTATATACGTCAATAACGTAACATACCCTAACCTAACCCATCTAGCCCCTCGCTGGCAATGTTTTACAGAATCCCGTTCCTGTCGTCCCGTACGTCTCTGTTGGGACATTATAAACGTCTACAGCGTTATATATCCTAACCTAAGGCAGGCTAACATCTCGGTTGCTGTATTTTACAACATTCCTGGCGTATCGGCCCATACTTCTCGGTGGGAACTTTATATAAGTCTATAACGTAACATAACCTAACCTAACACATCTAGCCCCTCGCTGGTAATGTTTTACAGAATCCCGTTCCTGTCGTCCCGTACATCTCGGTTGGGATGTTATATACGTCTACAGCGATATATATCCTAACGTAAGGCAGGCTAACATCTCGGATGTAGTATTTTACAACATTCTTGGAGTATCGGCCCCTACTTCTCGGGGGGAACATTGTATACGTCTGTAACGTAACATAACCTAACCTATCCCATCTAGCCCCTCTTTGGCAATGTTTTACAGAATCCCGTTCGTTTCGTCCCGTACATCTCGGTTGGGATATTATATACGTCTACAGCGATACATATCCTAACCTAAGGCAGGCTAACTTCTCGGATATAGTATTTTACAACATTCCTGTAGGATCAGCCTCTACTTCTCGGTGGGAACATTATATACGTCTATAACGTAATATAATCTAACCTAACACATCTAGCCCCTCGCTGGTAATGTTTTACAGAATCCCGTTTTTGTCGTCCCGTACTTCTCGGTTGGGATGATATATACGTCTACAGCGATATATATCCTAACGTAAGGCAGCCTAACATGTCGGATGTAGTATTTTACAACATTCTTGGAGTATCGGCCCCTACTTCTCGGTGGGAACATTATATACGTCTATAACGTAACATAACCTAATCTAACCCATCTAGACCCTCGCTGGTAATATTTTACAGAATCCCGTTCGTGTCGTCCCGTACATCTCGGTTGGGATATTATATACGTCTATAGCGTTATATATCTTAACCTAAGGCAGGCTAACATCTCGGATGCAGTATTTTACAACATTCCTGGCGTATCGGCTCTACTTCTCGGTGGGAACACTATACACGTCTATAACGTAACATAACTTAACCTAACCCATCTAGCCCCTCGCTGGTAATGTTTTACAGTATCCCGTTCCTGTCGTCCCGTACATCTCGGATGGGATGTTATATACGTCTATAGCGTTATATATCCTAACCTAAGGCAGGCTAACATCTCGGATGCAGTATTTTACAACATTCCTGGCGTATCGGCTCTACTTCTCGGTGGGAAAATTATACACGTCTATAACGTAACATAACCTAACCTAACCCATCTAGCCCCTCGCTGGTAATTTTTTACAGAATCCCGTTCCTGTCGTCCCGTACATCTCGGATGGGATGTTATATGCTTCTACAGCGTTATATATCTTAACTTAAGGCAGGCTAACATCTCGGATGCAGTATTTTACGACATTCCTGGCGTATCGGCCCCTACTTCTCAGTGGGAACATTATATACGTCTGTAACGTAACATAACCTAACCTATCCCATCTAGCCCCTCGTTGGCAATGTTTTACAGAATCCCGTTCGTGTCGTCCCGTACATCTCGGTTGGGATGTTATATACGTCTACAGCGATATATATCCTAACGTAAGGCAGGCTAACATGTCGGATGTAGTATTTTACAACATTCTTGGAGTATCGGCCCCTACTTCTCGGTGGGACATTATATACGTCAATAACGTAACATACCCTAACCTAACCCATCTAGCCCCTCGCTGGCAATGTTTTACAGAATCCCGTTCCTGTCGTCCCGTACGTCTCTGTTGGGACATTATAAACGTCTACAGCGTTATATATCCTAACCTAAGGCAGGCTAACATCTCGGTTGCTGTATTTTACAACATTCCTGGCGTATCGGCCCATACTTCTCGGTGGGAACTTTATATAGGTCTATAACGTAACATAACCTAACCTAACACATCTAGCCCCTCGCTGGTAATGTTTTACAGAATCCCGTTCCTGTCGTCCCGTACATCTCGGTTGGGATGTTATATACGTCTACAGCGATATATATCCTAACGTAAGGCAGGCTAACATCTCGGATGTAGTATTTTACAACATTCTTGGAGTATCGGCCCCTACTTCTCGGGGGGAACATTGTATACGTCTGTAACGTAACATAACCTAACCTATCCCATCTAGCCCCTCTTTGGCAATGTTTTACAGAATCCCGTTCGTTTCGTCCCGTACATCTCGGTTGGGATGTTATATACGTCTACAGCGATATATATCCTAACCTAAGGCAGGCTAACATCTCGGATGCAGTATTTTACAACATTCCTGGCGTATCGGCCCGTACTTCTCGGTGGGAAGATTATACACGTCTATAACGTAACATAACCTAACCTAACCCATCTAGCCCCTCGCTGGCAATGTTTTACAGAATCCCGTTCGTGTCGTCCCGTACATCTCGGTTGGGGTGTTATATACGTCTACAGCGATATATATCCTAACGTAAGGCAGGCTAACATGTCGGATGTAGTATTTTACAACATTCTTGGAGTATCGGTCCCTACTTCTCGGTGGGAACATTATATACGTCAATAACGTAACATACCCTAACCTAACCCATCTAGCCCCTCGCTGGCAATGTTTTACAGAATCCCGTTCCTGTCGTCCCGTACATCTCGGTTGGGATATTATATACGTCTATAGCGTTATATATCTTAACCTAAGGCAGGCTAACATCTCGGATGCAGTATTTTACAACATTCCTGGCGTATCGGCTCTACTTCTCGGTGGGAACACTATACACGTCTATAACGTAACATAACCTAACCTATTCTACCTAGCCCCTCGTTGGCAATGTTTTACAGAATCCCGTTCGTGTCGTCCCGTACATCTCGGTTGGGATATTATATACGTCTACAGCGATATATATCCTAACCTAAGGCAGGCTAACTTCTCGGATATATTATTTTACAACATTCCTGGCATATCGGCGCCTACTTCTCGGTGGGAACATTATATACGTTTATAACGTATCACAACCTAATCTAACCCATCTAGCCCCTCGCTGGTAATGATTTACAGAATCCCGTTCCTGTCGTCCCGTACGTCTCGGATGGGACATTATAAACTTCTACAGCGTTATATATCCTAACCTAAGGCAGGCTAACATCTCGGTTGCAGTATTTTACAACATTCCTGCCGTATCGGCCCATACTTCTCGGTGGGAACATTATATAGGTCTATAAGGTAACATAACCTAACCTAACACATCTAGCCCCTCGCTGGTAATGTTTTACAGAATCCCGTTCCTGTCGTCCCGTACGTCTCGGATGGGACATTATAAACTTCTACAGCGTTATATATCCTAACCTAAGGCAGGCTAACATCTCGGTTGCAGTATTTTACAACATTCCTGCCGTATCGGCCCATACTTCTCGGTGGGAACATTATATAGGTCTATAAGGTAACATAACCTAACCTAACACATCTAGCCCCTCGCTGGTAATGTTTTACAGAGTCCCGTTCATGTCGTCCCGTACGTCTCGGATGGGACATTATAAACTTCTACAGCGTTATATATCCTAACCTAAGGCAGGCTAACATCTCGGTTGCAGTATTTTACAACATTCCTGCCGTATCGGCCCATACTTCTCGGTGGGAACATTATATAGGTCTATAAGGTAACATAACCTAACCTAACACATCTAGCCCCTCGCTGGTAATGTTTTACAGAGTCCCGTTCATGTCGTCCCGTACGTCTCGGATGGGACATTATATCCGTCTACAGCGTTATATATCTTAACTTAAGGCAGGCTAACATCTCGGATGCAGTATTTTACGACATTCCTGGCGTATCGGCCCCTACTTCTCAGTGGGAACATTATATACGTCTGTAACGTAACATAACCTAACCTATCCCATCTAGCCCCTCGTTGGCAATGTTTTACAGAATCCCGTTCGTGTCGTCCCGTACATCTCGGTTGGGATGTTATATACGTCTACAGCGATATATATCCTAACGTAAGGCAGGCTAACACGTCGGATGTAGTATTTTACAACATTCTTGGAGTATCGGCTCTACTTCTCGGTGGGAACATTATACACGTCGATAACGTAACATAACCTAACCTAACCCATCTAGGCCCTCGCTGGTAATGTTTTACAGAATCCCGTTCCTGTCGTCCCGTACATCTCGGTTGGAACATTATAAACGTCTAAAGCAATATATATCCTAACCTAAGGCAGGCTAACATCTCGGATGAAGTATTTTACAACATTCCTGGCATATCGGCCCCTACTTCTCGGTGGGAACATTATATACGTTTATAACGTATCACAACCTAACCTAACCCATCTAGCCCCTCGCTGGTAATGATTTACAGAATCCCGTTCCTGTCGTCCCGTACGTCTCGGATGGGACATTATAAACTTCTACAGCGTTATATATCCTAACCTAAGGCAGGCTAACATCTCGGTTGCAGTATTTTACAACATTCCTGCCGTATCGGCCCATACTTCTCGGTGGGAACATTATATAGGTCTATAAGGTAACATAACCTAACCTAACACATCTAGCCCCTCGCTGGTAATGTTTTACAGAGTCCCGTTCATGTCGTCCCGTACGTCTCGGATGGGACATTATAAACTTCTACAGCGTTATATATCCTAACCTAAGGCAGGCTAACATCTCGGTTGCAGTATTTTACAACATTCCTGCCGTATCGGCCCATACTTCTCGGTGGGAACATTATATAGGTCTATAAGGTAACATAACCTAACCTAACACATCTAGCCCCTCGCTGGTAATGTTTTACAGAGTCCCGTTCATGTCGTCCCGTACGTCTCGGATGGGACATTATATCCGTCTACAGCGTTATATATCTTAACTTAAGGCAGGCTAACATCTCGGATGCAGTATTTTACGACATTCCTGGCGTATCGGCCCCTACTTCTCAGTGGGAACATTATATACGTCTGTAACGTAACATAACCTAACCTATCCCATCTAGCCCCTCGTTGGCAATGTTTTACAGAATCCCGTTCGTGTCGTCCCGTACATCTCGGTTGGCATGTTATATACGTCTACAGCGATATATATCCTAACGTAAGGCAGGCTAACACGTCGGATGTAGTATTTTACAACATTCTTGGAGTATCGGCTCTACTTCTCGGTGGGAACATTATACACGTCGATAACGTAACATAACCTAACCTAACCCATCTAGGCCCTCGCTGGTAATGTTTTACAGAATCCCGTTCCTGTCGTCCCGTACATCTCGGTTGGAACATTATAAACGTCTAAAGCAATATATATCCTAACCTAAGGCAGGCTAACATCTCGGATGAAGTATTATACGCCATTCCTGGCGTATCGGCCCCTACTTCACCGTGGGAACATTATACAGGTCTATAACGTAACATAACCTAACCTAACCCATCTAGCCCCTCGCTCGTAATATTTTACAGAATCCCGTTCGTGTCGTCCCGTATATCTCGGTTGGGATATTATATACGTCTATAGCGTTATATATCCTAACCTAAGGCAGGCTAACATCTCGGATGCAGTATTTTACAACATTCCTGGCATATCGGCCCCTACTTCTCGGTGGGAACATTATATACGTTTATAACGTATCACAACCTAACCTAACCCATCTAGCCCCTCGCTGGTAATGTTTTACAGAATCCCGTTCGTGTCGTCCAGTAGGTCTCGTTTGGGACGTTATATACGTCTACAGCGTTATATATCCTAACCTAAGGCAGTCTACCATCTCGGTCGCAGTATTTTACGCCATTCCTGGCGAATCGGCCCGTACTTCGCCGTGGGAACATTATACACGTCTATAACGTAGCATAACCTAACCTAACCCATCTAGCCCCTCGCTGGTAATATTTTACAGAATCCCGTTCGTGTCGTCCTGTACATCTGGGTTGGGATATTATATACGTCTATAGCGTTATATATCCTAACCTAAGGCAGGCTAACATCTCGGATGCAGTATTTTACAACATTCCTGGCGTATCGGCCCATACTTCTCGGTGGGAACATTATACACGTCTATAACGTAACATAACCTAACCTAACCCATCTAGCCCCTCGCTGGTAATGTTTTACAGAATCCCGTTCCTGTCGTCCCGTACATCTCGGTTGGGAAGTTATATACGTCTACAGCGATATATATCCTAACGTAAGGCAGGCTAACATCTCGGATGTAGTATTTTACAACAATCTTGGAGTATCGGGCCCTACTTCACCGTGGGAACATTATATAGGTCTATAACGTAACATAACCTAACCTAACACATCTAGCACCTCGCTGGTAATGTTTTACAGAATCCCTTTCGTGTCGTCCCGTACGTCTCGGATGGGATATTATATACGTCTATAGCGTTATATATCTTAACCTAAGGCAGGCTAACATCTCGGATGCAGTATTTTACAACATTCCTGGCGTATCGGCTCTACTTCTCGGTGGGAACATTATACACGTCTATAACGTAACATAACCTAACCTAACCCATCTAGCCCCTCGCTGGTAATTTTTTACAGAATCCCGTTCCTGTCGTCCCGTACATCTCGGTTGGGATGTTATATACGTCTACAGCGATATATATCCTAACCTAAGGCAGGCTAACATCTCGGATGCAGTATTTTACAACATTCCTGGCGTATCGGCCGGTACTTCTCGGTGGGAACATTATACACGTCTATAACGTAACATAACCTAACCTAACCCATCTAGCCCCTCGCTGGTAATGTTTTACAGAATCCCGTTCCTGTCGTCCCGTACATCTCGGATGGGATGTTATGTGCTTCTACAGCGATATATATCCTAACGTAAGGCAGGCTAACATCTCGGATGTAGTATTTTACAACATTCTTGGAGTATCGGCCCCTACTTCTCGGTGGGAACGTTATATACGTCTGTAACGTAACATAACCTAACCTATCCCACCTAGCCCCTCGTTGGCAATGTTTTACAGAATCCCATTCGTGTCGTCCCGTACATCTCGGTTGGGATGTTATATACGTCTACAGCGATATATATCCTAACCTAAGGCAGGCTAACTTCTCGGATATATTATTTTACAACATTCCTGGCATATCGGCCCCTACTTCTCGGTGGGAACATTATATACGTTTATAACGTATCACAACCTAATCTAACCCATCTAGCCCCTCGCTGGTAATGATTTACAGAATCCCGTTCCTGTCGTCCCGTACGTCTCGGATGGGACAATATAAACTTCTACAGCGTTATATATCCTAACCTAAGGCAGGCTAACATCTCGGTTGCAGTATTTTACAACATTCCTGCCGTATCGGCCCATACTTCTCGGTGGGAAGATTATATAGGTCTATAAGGTAACATAACCTAACCTAACACATCTAGCCCCTCGCTGGCAATGTTTTACAGAATCCCGTTCGTGTCGTCCCGTACATCTCGGTTGGGATGTTATATACGTCTACAGCGATATATATCCTAACGTAAGGCAGGCTAACATGTCGGATGTAGTATTTTACAACATTCTTGGAGTATCGGCCCCTACTTCTCGGTGGGAACATTATATACGTCAATAACGTAACATACCCTAACCTAACCCATCTAGCCCCTCGCTGGCAATGTTTTACAGAATCCCGTTCCTGTCGTCCCGTACGTCTCTGTTGGGACATTATAAACGTCTACAGCGTTATATATCCTAACCTAAGGCAGGCTAACATCTCGGTTGCTGTATTTTACAACATTCCTGGCGTATCGGCCCATACTTCTCGGTGGGAACTTTATATAGGTCTATAACGTAACATAACCTAACCTAACACATCTAGCCCCTCGCTGGTAATGTTTTACAGAATCCCGTTCCTGTCGTCCCGTACATCTCGGTTGGGATGTTATATACGTCTACAGCGATATATATCCTAACGTAAGGCAGGCTAACATCTCGGATGTAGTATTTTACAACATTCTTGGAGTATCGGCCCCTACTTCTCGGGGGGAACATTGTATACGTCTGTAACGTAACATAACCTAACCTATCCCATCTAGCCCCTCTTTGGCAATGTTTTACAGAATCCCGTTCGTTTCGTCCCGTACATCTCGGTTGGGATATTATATACGTCTACAGCGTTATATATCTTAACCTAAGGCAGGCTAACATCTCGGATGCAGTATTTTACAACATTCCTGGCGTATCGGCTCTACTTCTCGGTGGGAACACTATACACGTCTATTACGTAACATAACTTAACCTAACCCATCTAGCCCCTCGCTGGTAATGTTTTACAGTATCCCGTTCCTGTCGTCCCGTACATCTCGGATGGGATGTTATATACGTCTATAGCGTTATATATCCTAACCTAAGGCAGGCTAACATCTCGGATGCAGTATTTTACAACATTCCTGGCGTATCGGCTCTACTTCTCGGTGGGAAAATTATACACGTCTATAACGTAACATAACCTAACCTAACCCATCTAGCCCCTCGCTGGTAATTTTTTACAGAATCCCGTTCCTGTCGTCCCGTACATCTCGGTTGGGATGTTATATACGTCTACAGCGATATATATCCTAACCTAAGGCAGGCTAACATCTCGGATGCAGTATTTTACAACATTCCTGGCGTATCGGCCCGTACTTCTCGGTGGGAAGATTATACACGTCTATAACGTAACATAACCTAACCTAACCCATCTAGCCCCTCGCTGGTAATGTTTTACAGAATCCCGTTCCTGTCGTCCCGTACATCTCGGATGGGATGTTATATGCTTCTACAGCGATATATATCCTAACGTAAGGCAGGCTAACATCTCGGATGTAGTATTTTACAACATTCTTGGAGTATCGGCCCCTACTTCTCGGTGGGAACATTATATACGTCTGTAACGTAACATAACCTAACCTATCCCACCTAGCCCCTCGTTGGCAATGTTTTACAGAATCCCGTTCGTGTCGTCCCGTACATCTCGGTTGGGATATTATATACGTCTACAGCGATATATATACTAACCTAAGGCAGGCTAACTTCTCGTATATATTATTTTACAACATTCCTGGCATATCGGCGCCTACTTCTCGGTGGGAACATTATATACGTTTATAACGTATCACAACCTAATCTAACCCATCTAGCCCCTCGCTGGTAATGATTTACAGAATCCCGTTCCTGTCGTCCCGTACGTCTCGGATGGGACAATATAAACTTCTACAGCGTTATATATCCTAACCTAAGGCAGGCTAACATCTCGGTTGCAGTATTTTACAACATTCCTGCCGTATCGGCCCATACTTCTCGGTGGGAAGATTATATAGGTCTATAAGGTAACATAACCTAACCTAACACATCTAGCCCCTCGCTGGTAATGTTTTACAGAGTCCCGTTCATGTCGTCCCGTACGTCTCGGATGGGACATTATATCCGTCTACAGCGTTATATATCTTAACTTAAGGCAGGCTAACATCTCGGATGCAGTATTTTACGACATTCCTGGCGTATCGGCCCCTACTTCTCAGTGGGAACATTATATACGTCTGTAACGTAACATAACCTAACCTATCCCATCTAGCCCCTCGTTGGCAATGTTTTACAGAATCCCGTTCGTGTCGTCCCGTACATCTCGGTTGGGATGTTATATACGTCTACAGCGATATATATCCTAACGTAAGGCAGGCTAACATGTCGGATGTAGTATTTTACAACATTCTTGGAGTATCGGCCCCTACTTCTCGGTGGGACATTATATACGTCAATAACGTAACATACCCTAACCTAACCCATCTAGCCCCTCGCTGGCAATGTTTTACAGAATCCCGTTCCTGTCGTCCCGTACGTCTCTGTTGGGACATTATAAACGTCTACAGCGTTATATATCCTAACCTAAGGCAGGCTAACATCTCGGTTGCTGTATTTTACAACATTCCTGGCGTATCGGCCCATACTTCTCGGTGGGAACTTTATATAGGTCTATAACGTAACATAACCTAACCTAACACATCTAGCCCCTCGCTGGTAATGTTTTACAGAATCCCGTTCCTGTCGTCCCGTACATCTCGGTTGGGATGTTATATACGTCTACAGCGATATATATCCTAACGTAAGGCAGGCTAACATCTCGGATGTAGTATTTTACAACATTCTTGGAGTATCGGCCCCTACTTCTCGGGGGGAACATTGTATACGTCTGTAACGTAACATAACCTAACCTATCCCATCTAGCCCCTCTTTGGCAATGTTTTACAGAATCCCGTTCGTTTCGTCCCGTACATCTCGGTTGGGATGTTATATACGTCTACAGCGATATATATCCTAACCTAAGGCAGGCTAACATCTCGGATGCAGTATTTTACAACATTCCTGGCGTATCGGCCCGTACTTCTCGGTGGGAAGATTATACACGTCTATAACGTAACATAACCTAACCTAACCCATCTAGCCCCTCGCTGGTAATGTTTTACAGAATCCCGTTCCTGTCGTCCCGTACATCTCGGATGGGATGTTATATGCTTCTACAGCGATATATATCCTAACGTAAGGCAGGCTAACATCTCGGATGTAGTATTTTACAACATTCTTGGAGTATCGGCCCCTACTTCTCGGTGGGAACATTATATACGTCTGTAACGTAACATAACCTAACCTATCCCACCTAGCCCCTCGTTGGCAATGTTTTACAGAATCCCGTTCGTGTCGTCCCGTACATCTCGGTTGGGATATTATATACGTCTACAGCGATATATATACTAACCTAAGGCAGGCTAACTTCTCGGATATATTATTTTACAACATTCCTGGCATATCGGCGCCTACTTCTCGGTGGGAACATTATATACGTTTATAACGTATCACAACCTAATCTAACCCATCTAGCCCCTCGCTGGTAATGATTTACAGAATCCCGTTCCTGTCGTCCCGTACGTCTCGGATGGGACATTATAAACTTCTACAGCGTTATATATCCTAACCTAAGGCAGGCTAACATCTCGGTTGCAGTATTTCACAACATTCCTGCCGTATCGGCCCATACTTCTCGGTGGGAACATTATATAGGTCTATAAGGTAACATAACCTAACCTAACACATCTAGCCCCTCGCTGGTAATGTTTTACAGAGTCCCGTTCATGTCGTCCCGTACGTCTCGGATGGGACATTATATCCGTCTACAGCGTTATATATCTTAACTTAAGGCAGGCTAACATCTCGCATGCAGTATTTTACGACATTCCTGGCGTATCGGCCCCTACTTCTCAGTGGGAACATTATATACGTCCGTAACGTAACATAACCTAACCTATCCCATCTAGCCCCTCGTTGGCAATGTTTTACAGAATCCCGTTCGTGTCGTCCCGTACATCTCGGTTGGGATGTTATATACGTCTACAGCGATATATATCCTAACGTAAGGCAGGCTAACATGTCGGATGTAGTATTTTACAACATTCTTGGAGTATCGGTCCCTACTTCTCGGTGGGAACATTATATACGTCAATAACGTAACATACCCTAACCTAACCCATCTAGCCCCTCGCTGGCAATGTTTTACAGAATCCCGTTCCTGTCGTCCCGTACATCTCGGTTGGGATATTATATACGTCTATAGCGTTATATATCTTAACCTAAGGCAGGCTAACATCTCGGATGCAGTATTTTACAACATTCCTGGCGTATCGGCTCTACTTCTCGGTGGGAACACTATACACGTCTATAACGTAACATAACCTAACCTATTCTACCTAGCCCCTCGTTGGCAATGTTTTACAGAATCCCGTTCGTGTCGTCCCGTACATCTCGGTTGGGATATTATATACGTCTACAGCGATATATATCCTAACCTAAGGCAGGCTAACTTCTCGGATATATTATTTTACAACATTCCTGGCATATCGGCGCCTACTTCTCGGTGGGAACATTATATACGTTTATAACGTATCACAACCTAATCTAACCCATCTAGCCCCTCGCTGGTAATGATTTACAGAATCCCGTTCCTGTCGTCCCGTACGTCTCGGATGGGACATTATAAACTTCTACAGCGTTATATATCCTAACCTAAGGCAGGCTAACATCTCGGTTGCAGTATTTTACAACATTCCTGCCGTATCGGCCCATACTTCTCGGTGGGAACATTATATAGGTCTATAAGGTAACATAACCTAACCTAACACATCTAGCCCCTCGCTGGTAATGTTTTACAGAGTCCCGTTCATGTCGTCCCGTACGTCTCGGATGGGACATTATATCCGTCTACAGCGTTATATATCTTAACTTAAGGCAGGCTAACATCTCGCATGCAGTATTTTACGACATTCCTGGCGTATCGGCCCCTACTTCTCAGTGGGAACATTATATACGTCCGTAACGTAACATAACCTAACCTATCCCATCTAGCCCCTCGTTGGCAATGTTTTACAGAATCCCGTTCGTGTCGTCCCGTACATCTCGGTTGGCATGTTATATACGTCTACAGCGATATATATCCTAACGTAAGGCAGGCTAACATGTCGGATGTAGTATTTTACAACATTCTTGGAGTATCGGTCCCTACTTCTCGGTGGGAACATTATATACGTCAATAACGTAACATACCCTAACCTAACCCATCTAGCCCCTCGCTGGCAATGTTTTACAGAATCCCGTTCCTGTCGTCCCGTACATCTCGGTTGGGATATTATATACGTCTATAGCGTTATATATCTTAACCTAAGGCAGGCTAACATCTCGGATGCAGTATTTTACAACATTCCTGGCGTATCGGCTCTACTTCTCGGTGGGAACACTATACACGTCTATAACGTAACATAACCTAACCTATCCCACCTAGCCCCTCGTTGGCAATGTTTTACAGAATCCCGTTCGTGTCGTCCCGTACATCTCGGTTGGGATATTATATACGTCTACAGCGATATATATCCTAACCTAAGGCAGGCTAACTTCTCGGATATATTATTTTACAACATTCCTGGCATATCGGCGCCTACTTCTCGGTGGGAACATTATATACGTTTATAACGTATCACAACCTAATCTAACCCATCTAGCCCCTCGCTGGTAATGATTTACAGAATCCCGTTCCTGTCGTCCCGTACGTCTCGGATGGGACATTATAAACTTCTACAGCGTTATATATCCTAACCTAAGGCAGGCTAACATCTCGGTTGCAGTATTTTACAACATTCCTGCCGTATCGGCCCATACTTCTCGGTGGGAACATTATATAGGTCTATAAGGTAACATAACCTAACCTAACACATCTAGCCCCTCGCTGGTAATGTTTTACAGAGTCCCGTTCATGTCGTCCCGTAC
The DNA here is from genome assembly GCA_963969225.1 of Xylocopa violacea. NCBI lineage: Eukaryota > Metazoa > Arthropoda > Insecta > Hymenoptera > Apidae > Xylocopa > Xylocopa violacea. The sequence continues at coordinate 3,890,444 of CAXAJV010000061.1, read as the reverse complement.
GTCTCGGATGGGACATTATATCCGTCTACAGCGTTATATATCTTAACTTAAGGCAGGCTAACATCTCGCATGCAGTATTTTACGACATTCCTGGCGTATCGGCCCCTACTTCTCAGTGGGAACATTATATACGTCCGTAACGTAACATAACCTAACCTATCCCATCTAGCCCCTCGTTGGCAATGTTTTACAGAATCCCGTTCGTGTCGTCCCGTACATCTCGGTTGGCATGTTATATACGTCTACAGCGATATATATCCTAACGTAAGGCAGGCTAACATGTCGGATGTAGTATTTTACAACATTCTTGGAGTATCGGTCCCTACTTCTCGGTGGGAACATTATATACGTCAATAACGTAACATACCCTAACCTAACCCATCTAGCCCCTCGCTGGCAATGTTTTACAGAATCCCGTTCCTGTCGTCCCGTACATCTCGGTTGGGATATTATATACGTCTATAGCGTTATATATCCTAACCTAAGGCAGGCTAACATCTCGGATGCAGTATTTTACAACATTCCTGGCATATCGGCCCCTACTTCTCGGTGGGAACATTATATACGTTTATAACGTATCACAACCTAACCTAACCCATCTAGCCCCTCGCTGGTAATGATTTACAGAATCCCGTTCCTGTCGTCCCGTACGTCTCGGATGGGACATTATAAACTTCTACAGCGTTATATATCCTAACCTAAGGCAGGCTAACATCTCGGTTGCAGTATTTTACAACATTCCTGCCGTATCGGCCCATACTTCTCGGTGGGAACATTATATAGGTCTATAAGGTAACATAACCTAACCTAACACATCTAGCCCCTCGCTGGTAATGTTTTACAGAGTCCCGTTCATGTCGTCCCGTACGTCTCGGATGGGACATTATAAACTTCTACAGCGTTATATATCCTAACCTAAGGCAGGCTAACATCTCGGTTGCAGTATTTTACAACATTCCTGCCGTATCGGCCCATACTTCTCGGTGGGAACATTATATAGGTCTATAAGGTAACATAACCTAACCTAACACATCTAGCCCCTCGCTGGTAATGTTTTACAGAGTCCCGTTCATGTCGTCCCGTACGTCTCGGACGGGACATTATATCCGTCTACAGCGTTATATATCTTAACTTAAGGCAGGCTAACATCTCGGATGCAGTATTTTACGACATTCCTGGCGTATCGGCCCCTACTTCTCAGTGGGAACATTATATACGTCTGTAACGTAACATAACCTAACCTATCCCATCTAGCCCCTCGTTGGCAATGTTTTACAGAATCCCGTTCGTGTCGTCCCGTACATCTCGGTTGGGATGTTATATACGTCTACAGCGATATATATCCTAACGTAAGGCAGGCTAACACGTCGGATGTAGTATTTTACAACATTCTTGGAGTATCGGCTCTACTTCTCGGTGGGAACATTATACACGTCGATAACGTAACATAACCTAACCTAACCCATCTAGGCCCTCGCTGGTAATGTTTTACAGAATCCCGTTCCTGTCGTCCCGTACATCTCGGTTGGAACATTATAAACGTCTAAAGCAATATATATCCTAACCTAAGGCAGGCTAACATCTCGGATGAAGTATTATACGCCATTCCTGGCGTATCGGCCCCTACTTCACCGTGGGAACATCATACAGGTCTATAACGTAACATAACCTAACCTCACCCATCTAGCCCCTCGCTGGTAATGTTTTACAGAATCCCGTTTCTGTCGTCCCATACATCTCGGTTGTGATGTTATATACGTCTACAGCGATATATATCCTAACGTAAGGCAGGCTAACATCTCGGATGTAGTATTTTACAACATTCTTGGAGTATCGGCCCCTACTTCTCGGTGAGAACATTATATACGTCTGTAACGTAACATAACCTAACCTAACCCATCTAGCCCCTCGCTCGTAATATTTTACAGAATCCCGTTCGTGGCGTCCCGTACATCTCGGTTGGGATATTATATACGTCTATAGCGTTATATATCCTAACCTAAGGCAGGCTAACATCTCGGATGCAGTATTTTACAACATTCCTGGCATATCGGCCCGTACTTCTCGGTGGGAACATTATATACGTTTATAACGTATCACAACCTAACCTAACCCATCTAGCCCCTCGCTGGTAATGTTTTACAGAATCCCGTTCCTGACGTCCCGTACGTCTCTGTTGGGACATTATAAACGTCTACAGCGTTATATATCCTAACCTAAGGCAGGCTAACATCTCGGTTGCAGTATTTTACAACATTCCTGGCGTATCGGCCCATACTTCTCGGTGGGAACATTATATAGGTCTATAACGTAACATAACTTAACCTAACACATCTAGCCCCTCGCTGGTAATGTTTTACCGAATCCCGTTCGTGTCGTCCCCTACGTCTCGGTTGGGACATTATATACGTCTACAGCGTTATATATCCTAACCTAAGGCAGGCTAACATCTCGGATGCAGTATTTTACAACATTCCTGGCGTATCGGCCCGTACTTCTCGGTGGGAAGATTATACACGTCTATAACGTAACATAACCTAACCTAACCCATCTAGCCCCTCGCTGGTAATGTTTTACAGAATCCCGTTCCTGTCGTCCCGTACATCTCGGATGGGATGTTATATGCTTCTACAGCGATATATATCCTAACGTAAGGCAGGCTAACATCTCGGATGTAGTATTTTACAACATTCTTGGAGTGTCGGCCCCTACTTCTCGGTGGGAACATTATATACGTCTGTAACGTAACATAACCTAACCTATCCCACCTAGCCCCTCGTTGGCAATGTTTTACAGAATCCCGTTCGTGTCGTCCCGTACATCTCGGTTGGAATATTATATACGTCTACAGCGATATATATACTAACCTAAGGCAGGCTAACTTCTCGGATATATTATTTTACAACATTCCTTGCATATCGGCGCCTACTTCTCGGTGGGAACATTATATACGTTTATAACGTATCACAACCTAATCTAACCCATCTAGCCCCTCGCTGGTAATGATTTACAGAATCCCGTTCCTGTCGTCCCGTACGTCTCGGATGGGACAATATAAACTTCTACAGCGTTATATATCCTAACCTAAGGCAGGCTAACATCTCGGTTGCAGTATTTTACAACATTCCTGCCGTATCGGCCCATACTTCTCGGTGGGAAGATTATATAGGTCTATAAGGTAACATAACCTAACCTAAGACATCTAGCCCCTCGCTGGTAATGTTTTACAGAGTCCCGTTCATGTCGTCCCGTACGTCTCGGATGGGACATTATATCCGTCTACAGCGTTATATATCTTAACTTAAGGCAGGCTAACATCTCGCATGCAGTATTTTACGACATTCCTGGCGTATCGGCCCCTACTTCTCAGTGGGAACATTATATACGTCCGTAACGTAACATAACCTAACCTATCCCATCTAGCCCCTCGTTGGCAATGTTTTACAGAATCCCGTTCGTGTCGTCCCGTACATCTCGGTTGGGATGTTATATACGTCTACAGCGATATATATCCTAACGTAAGGCAGGCTAACATGTCGGATGTAGTATTTTACAACATTCTTGGAGTATCGGTCCCTACTTCTCGGTGGGAACATTATATACGTCAATAACGTAACATACCCTAACCTAACCCATCTAGCCCCTCGCTGGCAATGTTTTACAGAATCCCGTTCGTGTCGTCCCGTACATCTCGGTTGGGATATTATATACGTCTACAGCGATATATATCCTAACCTAAGGCAGGCTAACTTCTCGGATATATTATTTTACAACATTCCTGGCATATCGGCGCCTACTTCTCGGTGGGAACATTATATACGTTTATAACGTATCACAACCTAATCTAACCCATCTAGCCCCTCGCTGGTAATGATTTACAGAATCCCGTTCCTGTCGTCCCGTACGTCTCGGATGGGACATTATAAACTTCTACAGCGTTATATATCCTAACCTAAGGCAGGCTAACATCTCGGTTGCAGTATTTTACAACATTCCTGCCGTATCGGCCCATACTTCTCGGTGGGAACATTATATAGGTCTATAAGGTAACATAACCTAACCTAACACATCTAGCCCCTCGCTGGTAATGTTTTACAGAGTCCCGTTCATGTCGTCCCGTACGTCTCGGATGGGACATTATATCCGTCTACAGCGTTATATATCTTAACTTAAGGCAGGCTAACATCTCGCATGCAGTATTTTACGACATTCCTGGCGTATCGGCCCCTACTTCTCAGTGGGAACATTATATACGTCCGTAACGTAACATAACCTAACCTATCCCATCTAGCCCCTCGTTGGCAATGTTTTACAGAATCCCGTTCGTGTCGTCCCGTACATCTCGGTTGGCATGTTATATACGTCTACAGCGATATATATCCTAACGTAAGGCAGGCTAACATGTCGGATGTAGTATTTTACAACATTCTTGGAGTATCGGTCCCTACTTCTCGGTGGGAACATTATATACGTCAATAACGTAACATACCCTAACCTAACCCATCTAGCCCCTCGCTGGCAATGTTTTACAGAATCCCGTTTCTGTCGTCCCGTACATCTCGGTTGGGATATTATATACGTCTATAGCGTTATATATCCTAACCTAAGGCAGGCTAACATCTCGGATGTAGTATTTTACAACATTCTTGGAGTATCGGCCCCTACTTCTCGGTGGGAACATTATATACGTCTGTAACGTAACATAACCTAACCTAACCCATCTAGCCCCTCGCTCGTAATATTTTACAGAATCCCGTTCGTGGCGTCCCGTACATCTCGGTTGGGATATTATATACGTCTATAGCGTTATATATCCTAACCTAAGGCAGGCTAACATCTCGGATGCAGTATTTTACAACATTCCTGGCATATCGGCCCCTACTTCTCGGTGGGAACATTATATACGTTTATAACGTATCACAACCTAACCTAACCCATCTAGCCCCTCGCTGGTAATGTTTTACAGAATCCCGTTCCTGACGTCCCGTACGTCTCTGTTGGGACATTATAAACGTCTACAGCGTTATATATCCTAACCTAAGGCAGGCTAACATCTCGGTTGCAGTATTTTACAACATTCCTGGCGTATCGGCCCATACTTCTCGGTGGGAACATTATATAGGTCTATAACGTAACATAACTTAACCTATCACATCTAGCCCCTCGCTGGTAATGTTTTACCGAATCCCGTTCGTGTCGTCCCCTACGTCTCGGTTGGGACATTATATACGTCTACAGCGTTATATATCCTAACCTAAGGCAGGCTAACATCTCGGATGAAGTATTTTACGCCATTCCTGGCGTATCGGCTCTACTTCTCGGTGGGAACATTATACACGTCTATAACGTAACATAACCTAACCTAACCCATCTAGCCCCTCGCTGGTAATGTTTTACAGAATCCCGTTCCTGTCGTCCCGTACATCTCAGTTGGGAAGTTATATACGTCTACAGCGATATATATCCTAACGTAAGGCAGGCTAACATCTCGGATGTGGTATTTTACAACATTCCTGGCGTATCGGCCCCTACTTCTCGGCGGGAACATTATATAGGTCTATAACGTAATCTAACCTAACCTAACACATCTAGCCCCTCGCTGGTAATGTTTTACAGAATACCGTTCGTGTCGTCCCGTAGGTCTCGTTTGGGACGTTATATACGTCTACAGCGTTATATATACTAACCTAAAGCAGTCTACCATCTCGGTCGCAGTATTTTACGCCATTCCTGGCGTATCGGCTCTACTTCTCGGTGGGAACATTATACACGTCTATAACGTATCACAACCTAACCTAATCCATCTAGCCCCTCGCTGGTAATGTTTTACAGAGTCCCGTTCATGTCGTCCCGTACGTCTCGGATGGGACATTATATCCGTCTACAGCGTTATATATCTTAACTTAAGGCAGGCTAACATCTCGGATGCAGTATTTTACGACATTCCTGGCGTATCGGCCCCTACTTCTCAGTGGGAACATTATATACGTCTGTAACGTAACATAACCTAACCTATCCCATCTAGCCCCTCGTTGGCAATGTTTTACAGAATCCCGTTCGTGTCGTCCCGTACATCTCGGTTGGGATGTTATATACGTCTACAGCGATATATATCCTAACGTAAGGCAGGCTAACATGTCGGATGTAGTATTTTACAACATTCTTGGAGTATCGGCCCCTACTTCTCGGTGGGAACATTATATACGTCAATAACGTAACATACCCTAACCTAACCCATCTAGCCCCTCGTTGGCAATGTTTTACAGAATCCCGTTCGTGTCGTCCCGTACATCTCGGTTGGCATGTTATATACGTCTACAGCGATATATATCCTAACGTAAGGCAGGCTAACATGTCGGATGTAGTATTTTACAACATTCTTGGAGTATCGGTCCCTACTTCTCGGTGGGAACATTATATACGTCAATAACGTAACATACCCTAACCTAACCCATCTAGCCCCTCGCTGGCAATGTTTTACAGAATCCCGTTTCTGTCGTCCCGTACATCTCGGTTGGGATATTATATACGTCTATAGCGTTATATATCCTAACCTAAGGCAGGCTAACATCTCGGATGTAGTATTTTACAACATTCTTGGAGTATCGGCCCCTACTTCTCGGTGGGAACATTATATACGTCTGTAACGTAACATAACCTAACCTAACCCATCTAGCCCCTCGCTCGTAATATTTTACAGAATCCCGTTCGTGGCGTCCCGTACATCTCGGTTGGGATATTATATACGTCTATAGCGTTATATATCCTAACCTAAGGCAGGCTAACATCTCGGATGCAGTATTTTACAACATTCCTGGCATATCGGCCCCTACTTCTCGGTGGGAACATTATATACGTTTATAACGTATCACAACCTAACCTAACCCATCTAGCCCCTCGCTGGTAATGTTTTACAGAATCCCGTTCCTGACGTCCCGTACGTCTCTGTTGGGACATTATAAACGTCTACAGCGTTATATATCCTAACCTAAGGCAGGCTAACATCTCGGTTGCAGTATTTTACAACATTCCTGGCGTATCGGCCCATACTTCTCGGTGGGAACATTATATAGGTCTATAACGTAACATAACTTAACCTATCACATCTAGCCCCTCGCTGGTAATGTTTTACCGAATCCCGTTCGTGTCGTCCCCTACGTCTCGGTTGGGACATTATATACGTCTACAGCGTTATATATCCTAACCTAAGGCAGGCTAACATCTCGGATGAAGTATTTTACGCCATTCCTGGCGTATCGGCTCTACTTCTCGGTGGGAACATTATACACGTCTATAACGTAACATAACCTAACCTAACCCATCTAGCCCCTCGCTGGTAATGTTTTACAGAATCCCGTTCCTGTCGTCCCGTACATCTCAGTTGGGAAGTTATATACGTCTACAGCGATATATATCCTAACGTAAGGCAGGCTAACATCTCGGATGTGGTATTTTACAACATTCTTGGAGTATCGGCCCCTACTTCTCGGTGGGAACATTATATACGTCAATAACGTAACATACCCTAACCTAACCCATCTAGCCCCTCGCTGGTAATGTTTTACAGAATCCCGTTCCTGTCGTCCCGTACATCTCGGTTGGGATGTTATATTCGTCTACAGCGATATATATCCTAACGTAAGGCAGGCTAACATCTCGGATGCAGTATTTTACAACATTCCTGGCGTATCGGCTCTACTTCTCGGTGGGAACATTATACACGTCTATAACGTAACATAACCCAACCTAACCCATCTAGCCCCTCGCTGGTAATGTTTTACAGAATCCCGTTCCTGTCGTCCCGTACATCTCGGTTGGGATGTTATATACGTCTACAGCGATATATATCCTAACCTAAGGCAGGCTATCATCTCGGATGTAGTATTTTACAACATTCCTGGCGTATCGGCCCCTACTTCTCGGCGGGAACATTATATAGGTCTATAACGTAATCTAACCTAACCTAACACATCTAGCCCCTCGCTGGTAATGTTTTACAGAATACCGTTCGTGTCGTCCCGTAGGTCTCGTTTGGGACGTTATATACGTCTACAGCGTTATATATACTAACCTAAGGCAGTCTACCATCTCGGTCGCAGTATTTTACGCCATTCCTGGCGTATCGGCTCTACTTCTCGGTGGGAACATTATACACGTCTATAACGTATCACAACCTAACCTAATCCATCTAGCCCCTCGCTGGTAATGATTTACAGAATCCCGTTCCTGTCGTCCCGTACGCCTCGGATGGGACATTATAAACTTCTACAGCGTTATATATCCTAACCTAAGGCAGGCTAACATCTCGGTTGCAGTATTTTACAACATTCCTGCCGTATCGGCCCATACTTCTCGGTGGGAACATTATATAGGTCTATAAGGTAACATAACCTAACCTAACACATCTAGCCCCTCGCTGGTAATGTTTTACAGAGTCCCGTTCATGTCGTCCCGTACGTCTCGGATGGGACATTATATCCGTCTACAGCGTTATATATCTTAACTTAAGGCAGGCTAACATCTCGGATGCAGTATTTTACGACATTCCTGGCGTATCGGCTCTACTTCTCGGTGGGAACATTATACACGTCTATAACGTAACATAACCTAACCTATCCCACCTAGCCCCTCGTTGGCAATGTTTTACAGAATCCCGTTCGTGTCGTCCCGTACATCTCGGTTGGGATATTATATACGTCTACAGCGATATATATCCTAACCTAAGGCAGGCTAACTTCTCGGATATATTATTTTACAACATTCCTGGCATATCGGCGCCTACTTCTCGGTGGGAACATTATATACGTTTATAACGTATCACAACCTAATCTAACCCATCTAGCCCCTCGCTGGTAATGATTTACAGAATCCCGTTCCTGTCGTCCCGTAAGTCTCGGATGGGACATTATAAACTTCTACAGCGTTATATATCCTAACCTAAGGCAGGCTAACATCTCGGTTGCAGTATTTTACAACATTCCTGCCGTATCGGCCCATACTTCTCGGTGGGAACATTATATAGGTCTATAAGGTAACATAACCTAACCTAACACATCTAGCCCCTCGCTGGTAATGTTTTACAGAGTCCCGTTCATGTCGTCCCGTACGTCTCGGATGGGACATTATATCCGTCTACAGCGTTATATATCTTAACTTAAGGCAGGCTAACATCTCGCATGCAGTATTTTACGACATTCCTGGCGTATCGGCCCCTACTTCTCAGTGGGAACATTATATACGTCCGTAACGTAACATAACCTAACCTATCCCATCTAGCCCCTCGTTGGCAATGTTTTACAGAATCCCGTTCGTGTCGTCCCGTACATCTCGGTTGGCATGTTATATACGTCTACAGCGATATATATCCTAACGTAAGGCAGGCTAACATGTCGGATGTAGTATTTTACAACATTCTTGGAGTATCGGTCCCTACTTCTCGGTGGGAACATTATATACGTCAATAACGTAACATACCCTAACCTAACCCATCTAGCCCCTCGCTGGCAATGTTTTACAGAATCCCGTTCCTGTCGTCCCGTACATCTCGGTTGGGATATTATATACGTCTATAGCGTTATATATCCTAACCTAAGGCAGGCTAACATCTAGGATGCAGTATTTTACAACATTCCTGGCATATCGGCCCCTACTTCTCGGTGGGAACATTATATACGTTTATAACGTATCACAACCTAACCTAACCCATCTAGCCCCTCGCTGGTAATGATTTACAGAATCCCGTTCCTGTCGTCCCGTACGTCTCGGATGGGACATTATAAACTTCTACAGCGTTATATATCCTAACCTAAGGCAGGCTAACATCTCGGTTGCAGTATTTTACAACATTCCTGCCGTATCGGCCCATACTTCTCGGTGGGAACATTATATAGGTCTATAAGGTAACATAACCTAACCTAACACATCTAGCCCCTCGCTGGTAATGTTTTACAGAGTCCCGTTCATGTCGTCCCGTACGTCTCGGATGGGACATTATAAACTTCTACAGCGTTATATATCCTAACCTAAGGCAGGCTAACATCTCGGTTGCAGTATTTTACAACATTCCTGCCGTATCGGCCCATACTTCTCGGTGGGAACATTATATAGGTCTATAAGGTAACATAACCTAACCTAACACATCTAGCCCCTCGCTGGTAATGTTTTACAGAGTCCCGTTCATGTCGTCCCGTACGTCTCGGATGGGACATTATATCCGTCTACAGCGTTATATATCTTAACTTAAGGCAGGCTAACACGTCGGATGTAGTATTTTACAACATTCTTGGAGTATCGGCTCTACTTCTCGGTGGGAACATTATACACGTCTATAACGTAACATAACCTAACCTCACCCATCTAGCCCCTCGCTGGTAATGTTTTACAGAATCCCGTTTCTGTCGTCCCATACATCTCGGTTGTGATGTTATATACGTCTACAGCGATATATATCCTAACGTAAGGCAGGCTAACATCTCGGATGTAGTATTTTACAACATTCTTGGAGTATCGGCCCCTACTTCTCGGTGGGAACATTATATACGTCTGTAACGTAACATAACCTAACCTAACCCATCTAGCCCCTCGCTCGTAATATTTTACAGAATCCCGTTCGTGGCGTCCCGTACATCTCGGTTGGGATATTATATACGTCTATAGCGTTATATATCCTAACCTAAGGCAGGCTAACATCTCGGATGCAGTATTTTACAACATTCCTGGCATATCGGCCCCTACTTCTCGGTGGGAACATTATATACGTTTATAACGTATCACAACCTAACCTAACCCATCTAGCCCCTCGCTGGTAATGTTTTACAGAATCCCGTTCCTGACGTCCCGTACGTCTCTGTTGGGACATTATAAACGTCTACAGCGTTATATATCCTAACCTAAGGCAGGCTAACATCTCGGTTGCAGTATTTTACAACATTCCTGGCGTATCGGCCCATACTTCTCGGTGGGAACATTATATAGGTCTATAACGTAACATAACTTAACCTAACACATCTAGCCCCTCGCTGGTAATGTTTTACCGAATCCCGTTCGTGTCGTCCCCTACGTCTCGGTTGGGACATTATATACGTCTACAGCGTTATATATCCTAACCTAAGGCAGGCTAACATCTCGGATGAAGTATTTTACGCCATTCCTGGCGTATCGGCTCTACTTCTCGGTGGGAACATTATACACGTCTATAACGTAACATAACCTAACCTAACCCATCTAGCCCCTCGCTGGTAATGTTTTACAGAATCCCGTTCCTGTCGTCCCGTACATCTCGGTTGGGAAGTTATATACGTCTACAGCGATATATATCCTAACGTAAGGCAGGCTAACATCTCGGATGTGGTATTTTACAACATTCCTGGCGTATCGGCCCCTACTTCTCGGCGGGAACATTATATAGGTCTATAACGTAATCTAACCTAACCTAACACATCTAGCCCCTCGCTGGTAATGTTTTACAGAATACCGTTCGTGTCGTCCCGTAGGTCTCGTTTGGGACGTTATATACGTCTACAGCGTTATATATACTAACCTAAAGCAGTCTACCATCTCGGTCGCAGTATTTTACGCCATTCCTGGCGTATCGGCTCTACTTCTCGGTGGGAACATTATACACGTCTATAACGTATCACAACCTAACCTAATCCATCTAGCCCCTCGCTGGTAATGTTTTACAGAGTCCCGTTCATGTCGTCCCGTACGTCTCGGATGGGACATTATATCCGTCTACAGCGTTATATATCTTAACTTAAGGCAGGCTAACATCTCGGATGCAGTATTTTACGACATTCCTGGCGTATCGGCCCCTACTTCTCAGTGGGAACATTATATACGTCTGTAACGTAACATAACCTAACCTATCCCATCTAGCCCCTCGTTGGCAATGTTTTACAGAATCCCGTTCGTGTCGTCCCGTACATCTCGGTTGGGATGTTATATACGTCTACAGCGATATATATCCTAACGTAAGGCAGGCTAACATGTCGGATGTAGTATTTTACAACATTCTTGGAGTATCGGCCCCTACTTCTCGGTGGGAACATTATATACGTCAATAACGTAACATACCCTAACCTAACCCATCTAGCCCCTCGTTGGCAATGTTTTACAGAATCCCGTTCGTGTCGTCCCGTACATCTCGGTTGGCATGTTATATACGTCTACAGCGATATATATCCTAACGTAAGGCAGGCTAACATGTCGGATGTAGTATTTTACAACATTCTTGGAGTATCGGTCCCTACTTCTCGGTGGGAACATTATATACGTCAATAACGTAACATACCCTAACCTAACCCATCTAGCCCCTCGCTGGCAATGTTTTACAGAATCCCGTTTCTGTCGTCCCGTACATCTCGGTTGGGATATTATATACGTCTATAGCGTTATATATCCTAACCTAAGGCAGGCTAACATCTCGGATGTAGTATTTTACAACATTCTTGGAGTATCGGCCCCTACTTCTCGGTGGGAACATTATATACGTCTGTAACGTAACATAACCTAACCTAACCCATCTAGCCCCTCGCTCGTAATATTTTACAGAATCCCGTTCGTGGCGTCCCGTACATCTCGGTTGGGATATTATATACGTCTATAGCGTTATATATCCTAACCTAAGGCAGGCTAACATCTCGGATGCAGTATTTTACAACATTCCTGGCATATCGGCCCCTACTTCTCGGTGGGAACATTATATACGTTTATAACGTATCACAACCTAACCTAACCCATCTAGCCCCTCGCTGGTAATGTTTTACAGAATCCCGTTCCTGACGTCCCGTACGTCTCTGTTGGGACATTATAAACGTCTACAGCGTTATATATCCTAACCTAAGGCAGGCTAACATCTCGGTTGCAGTATTTTACAACATTCCTGGCGTATCGGCCCATACTTCTCGGTGGGAACATTATATAGGTCTATAACGTAACATAACTTAACCTATCACATCTAGCCCCTCGCTGGTAATGTTTTACCGAATCCCGTTCGTGTCGTCCCCTACGTCTCGGTTGGGACATTATATACGTCTACAGCGTTATATATCCTAACCTAAGGCAGGCTAACATCTCGGATGAAGTATTTTACGCCATTCCTGGCGTATCGGCTCTACTTCTCGGTGGGAACATTATACACGTCTATAACGTAACATAACCTAACCTAACCCATCTAGCCCCTCGCTGGTAATGTTTTACAGAATCCCGTTCCTGTCGTCCCGTACATCTCAGTTGGGAAGTTATATACGTCTACAGCGATATATATCCTAACGTAAGGCAGGCTAACATCTCGGATGTGGTATTTTACAACATTCTTGGAGTATCGGCCCCTACTTCTCGGTGGGAACATTATATACGTCAATAACGTAACATACCCTAACCTAACCCATCTAGCCCCTCGCTGGTAATGTTTTACAGAATCCCGTTCCTGTCGTCCCGTACATCTCGGTTGGGATGTTATATTCGTCTACAGCGATATATATCCTAACGTAAGGCAGGCTAACATCTCGGATGCAGTATTTTACAACATTCCTGGCGTATCGGCTCTACTTCTCGGTGGGAACATTATACACGTCTATAACGTAACATAACCCAACCTAACCCATCTAGCCCCTCGCTGGTAATGTTTTACAGAATCCCGTTCCTGTCGTCCCGTACATCTCGGTTGGGATGTTATATACGTCTACAGCGATATATATCCTAACCTAAGGCAGGCTATCATCTCGGATGTAGTATTTTACAACATTCCTGGCGTATCGGCCCCTACTTCTCGGCGGGAACATTATATAGGTCTATAACGTAATCTAACCTAACCTAACACATCTAGCCCCTCGCTGGTAATGTTTTACAGAATACCGTTCGTGTCGTCCCGTAGGTCTCGTTTGGGACGTTATATACGTCTACAGCGTTATATATACTAACCTAAGGCAGTCTACCATCTCGGTCGCAGTATTTTACGCCATTCCTGGCGTATCGGCTCTACTTCTCGGTGGGAACATTATACACGTCTATAACGTATCACAACCTAACCTAATCCATCTAGCCCCTCGCTGGTAATGATTTACAGAATCCCGTTCCTGTCGTCCCGTACGCCTCGGATGGGACATTATAAACTTCTACAGCGTTATATATCCTAACCTAAGGCAGGCTAACATCTCGGTTGCAGTATTTTACAACATTCCTGCCGTATCGGCCCATACTTCTCGGTGGGAACATTATATAGGTCTATAAGGTAACATAACCTAACCTAACACATCTAGCCCCTCGCTGGTAATGTTTTACAGAGTCCCGTTCATGTCGTCCCGTACGTCTCGGATGGGACATTATATCCGTCTACAGCGTTATATATCTTAACTTAAGGCAGGCTAACATCTCGGATGCAGTATTTTACGACATTCCTGGCGTATCGGCTCTACTTCTCGGTGGGAACATTATACACGTCTATAACGTAACATAACCTAACCTATCCCACCTAGCCCCTCGTTGGCAATGTTTTACAGAATCCCGTTCGTGTCGTCCCGTACATCTCGGTTGGGATATTATATACGTCTACAGCGATATATATCCTAACCTAAGGCAGGCTAACTTCTCGGATATATTATTTTACAACATTCCTGGCATATCGGCGCCTACTTCTCGGTGGGAACATTATATACGTTTATAACGTATCACAACCTAATCTAACCCATCTAGCCCCTCGCTGGTAATGATTTACAGAATCCCGTTCCTGTCGTCCCGTAAGTCTCGGATGGGACATTATAAACTTCTACAGCGTTATATATCCTAACCTAAGGCAGGCTAACATCTCGGTTGCAGTATTTTACAACATTCCTGCCGTATCGGCCCATACTTCTCGGTGGGAACATTATATAGGTCTATAAGGTAACATAACCTAACCTAACACATCTAGCCCCTCGCTGGTAATGTTTTACAGAGTCCCGTTCATGTCGTCCCGTACGTCTCGGATGGGACATTATATCCGTCTACAGCGTTATATATCTTAACTTAAGGCAGGCTAACATCTCGCATGCAGTATTTTACGACATTCCTGGCGTATCGGCCCCTACTTCTCAGTGGGAACATTATATACGTCCGTAACGTAACATAACCTAACCTATCCCATCTAGCCCCTCGTTGGCAATGTTTTACAGAATCCCGTTCGTGTCGTCCCGTACATCTCGGTTGGCATGTTATATACGTCTACAGCGATATATATCCTAACGTAAGGCAGGCTAACATGTCGGATGTAGTATTTTACAACATTCTTGGAGTATCGGTCCCTACTTCTCGGTGGGAACATTATATACGTCAATAACGTAACATACCCTAACCTAACCCATCTAGCCCCTCGCTGGCAATGTTTTACAGAATCCCGTTCCTGTCGTCCCGTACATCTCGGTTGGGATATTATATACGTCTATAGCGTTATATATCCTAACCTAAGGCAGGCTAACATCTAGGATGCAGTATTTTACAACATTCCTGGCATATCGGCCCCTACTTCTCGGTGGGAACATTATATACGTTTATAACGTATCACAACCTAACCTAACCCATCTAGCCCCTCGCTGGTAATGATTTACAGAATCCCGTTCCTGTCGTCCCGTACGTCTCGGATGGGACATTATAAACTTCTACAGCGTTATATATCCTAACCTAAGGCAGGCTAACATCTCGGTTGCAGTATTTTACAACATTCCTGCCGTATCGGCCCATACTTCTCGGTGGGAACATTATATAGGTCTATAAGGTAACATAACCTAACCTAACACATCTAGCCCCTCGCTGGTAATGTTTTACAGAGTCCCGTTCATGTCGTCCCGTACGTCTCGGATGGGACATTATAAACTTCTACAGCGTTATATATCCTAACCTAAGGCAGGCTAACATCTCGGTTGCAGTATTTTACAACATTCCTGCCGTATCGGCCCATACTTCTCGGTGGGAACATTATATAGGTCTATAAGGTAACATAACCTAACCTAACACATCTAGCCCCTCGCTGGTAATGTTTTACAGAGTCCCGTTCATGTCGTCCCGTACGTCTCGGATGGGACATTATATCCGTCTACAGCGTTATATATCTTAACTTAAGGCAGGCTAACACGTCGGATGTAGTATTTTACAACATTCTTGGAGTATCGGCTCTACTTCTCGGTGGGAACATTATACACGTCTATAACGTAACATAACCTAACCTCACCCATCTAGCCCCTCGCTGGTAATGTTTTACAGAATCCCGTTTCTGTCGTCCCATACATCTCGGTTGTGATGTTATATACGTCTACAGCGATATATATCCTAACGTAAGGCAGGCTAACATCTCGGATGTAGTATTTTACAACATTCTTGGAGTATCGGCCCCTACTTCTCGGTGGGAACATTATATACGTCTGTAACGTAACATAACCTAACCTAACCCATCTAGCCCCTCGCTCGTAATATTTTACAGAATCCCGTTCGTGGCGTCCCGTACATCTCGGTTGGGATATTATATACGTCTATAGCGTTATATATCCTAACCTAAGGCAGGCTAACATCTCGGATGCAGTATTTTACAACATTCCTGGCATATCGGCCCCTACTTCTCGGTGGGAACATTATATACGTTTATAACGTATCACAACCTAACCTAACCCATCTAGCCCCTCGCTGGTAATGTTTTACAGAATCCCGTTCCTGACGTCCCGTACGTCTCTGTTGGGACATTATAAACGTCTACAGCGTTATATATCCTAACCTAAGGCAGGCTAACATCTCGGTTGCAGTATTTTACAACATTCCTGGCGTATCGGCCCATACTTCTCGGTGGGAACATTATATAGGTCTATAACGTAACATAACTTAACCTAACACATCTAGCCCCTCGCTGGTAATGTTTTACCGAATCCCGTTCGTGTCGTCCCCTACGTCTCGGTTGGGACATTATATACGTCTACAGCGTTATATATCCTAACCTAAGGCAGGCTAACATCTCGGATGAAGTATTTTACGCCATTCCTGGCGTATCGGCTCTACTTCTCGGTGGGAACATTATACACGTCTATAACGTAACATAACCTAACCTAACCCATCTAGCCCCTCGCTGGTAATGTTTTACAGAATCCCGTTCCTGTCGTCCCGTACATCTCGGTTGGGAAGTTATATACGTCTACAGCGATATATATCCTAACGTAAGGCAGGCTAACATCTCGGATGTGGTATTTTACAACATTCTTGGAGTATCGGCCCCTACTTCTCGGTGGGAACATTATATACGTCAATAACGTAACATACCCTAACCTAACCCATCTAGCCCCTCGCTGGTAATGTTTTACAGAATCCCGTTCCTGTCGTCCCGTACATCTCGGTTGGGATGTTATATTCGTCTACAGCGATATATATCCTAACGTAAGGCAGGCTAACATCTCGGATGCAGTATTTTACAACATTCCTGGCGTATCGGCTCTACTTCTCGGTGGGAACATTATACACGTCTATAACGTAACATAACCCAACCTAACCCATCTAGCCCCTCGCTGGTAATGTTTTACAGAATCCCGTTCCTGTCGTCCCGTACATCTCGGTTGGGATGTTATATACGTCTACAGCGATATATATCCTAACCTAAGGCAGGCTATCATCTCGGATGTAGTATTTTACAACATTCCTGGCGTATCGGCCCCTACTTCTCGGCGGGAACATTATATAGGTCTATAACGTAATCTAACCTAACCTAACACATCTAGCCCCTCGCTGGTAATGTTTTACAGAATACCGTTCGTGTCGTCCCGTAGGTCTCGTTTGGGACGTTATATACGTCTACAGCGTTATATATACTAACCTAAGGCAGTCTACCATCTCGGTCGCAGTATTTTACGCCATTCCTGGCGTATCGGCTCTACTTCTCGGTGGGAACATTATACACGTCTATAACGTATCACAACCTAACCTAATCCATCTAGCCCCTCGCTGGTAATGATTTACAGAATCCCGTTCCTGTCGTCCCGTACGCCTCGGATGGGACATTATAAACTTCTACAGCGTTATATATCCTAACCTAAGGCAGGCTAACATCTCGGTTGCAGTATTTTACAACATTCCTGCCGTATCGGCCCATACTTCTCGGTGGGAACATTATATAGGTCTATAAGGTAACATAACCTAACCTAACACATCTAGCCCCTCGCTGGTAATGTTTTACAGAGTCCCGTTCATGTCGTCCCGTACGTCTCGGATGGGACATTATATCCGTCTACAGCGTTATATATCTTAACTTAAGGCAGGCTAACATCTCGGATGCAGTATTTTACGACATTCCTGGCGTATCGGCTCTACTTCTCGGTGGGAACATTATACACGTCTATAACGTAACATAACCTAACCTAACCCATCTAGCCCCTCGCTGGTAATGTTTTACAGAATCCCGTTCCTGTCGTCCCGTACATCTCGGTTGGGATGTTATATACGTCTACAGCGATATATATCCTAACCTAAGGCAGGCTATCATCTCGGATGTAGTATTTTACAACATTCCTGGCGTATCGGCCCCTACTTCTCGGCGGGAACATTATATAGGTCTATAACGTAATCTAACCTAACCTAACACATCTAGCCCCTCGCTGGTAATGTTTTACAGAATACCGTTCGTGTCGTCCCGTAGGTCTCGTTTGGGACGTTATATACGTCTACAGCGTTATATATCCTAACCTAAGGCAGTCTACCATCTCGGTCGCAGTATTTTACGCCATTCCTGGCGTACCGGCTCTACTTCTCGGTGGGAACATTATACACGTCTATAACGTAACATAACCTAACCTAACCCATCTAGGCCCTCGCTGGTAATGTTTTACAGAATCCCGTTCCTGTCGTCCCGTACATCTCGGTTGGAACATTATAAACGTCTAAAGCAATATATATCCTAACCTAAGGCAGGCTAACATCTCGGATGAAGTATTATACGCCATTCCTGGCGTATCGGCCCCTACTTCACCGTGGGAACATTATACAGGTCTATAACGTAACATAACCTAACCTAACCCATCTAGCCCCTCGCTGGTAATGTTTTACAGAATCCCGTTCCTGTCGTCCCGTACATCTCGGTTGGGATGTTATATACGTCTACAGCGATATATATCCTAACCTAAGGCAGGCTATCATCTCGGTCGCAGTATTTTACGCCATTCCTGGCGTATCGGCTCTACTTCTCGGTGGGAACATTATACACGTCTATAACGTAACATAACCTAACCTAACCCATCTAGGCCCTCGCTGGTAATGTTTTACAGAATCCCGTTCCTGTCGTCCCGTACATCTCGGTTGGAACATTATAAACGTCTAAAGCAATATATATCCTAACCTAAGGCAGGCTAACATCTCGGATGAAGTATTATACGCCATTCCTGGCGTATCGGCCCCTACTTCACCGTGGGAACATCATACAGGTCTATAACGTAACATAACCTAACCTAACCCATCTAGCCCCTCGCTGGTAATGTTTTACAGAATCCCGTTTCTGTCGTCCCATACATCTCGGTTGTGATGTTATATACGTCTACAGCGATATATATCCTAACGTAAGGCAGGCTAACATCTCGGATGTAGTATTTTACAACATTCTTGGAGTATCGGCCCCTACTTCTCGGTGGGAACATTATATACGTCTGTAACGTAACATAACCTAACCTAACCCATCTAGCCCCTCGCTCGTAATATTTTACAGAATCCCGTTCGTGGCGTCCCGTACATCTCGGTTGGGATATTATATACGTCTATAGCGTTATATATCCTAACCTAAGGCAGGCTAACATCTCGGATGCAGTATTTTACAACATTCCTGGCATATCGGCCCCTACTTCTCGGTGGGAACATTATATACGTTTATAACGTATCACAACCTAACCTAACCCATCTAGCCCCTCGCTGGTAATGTTTTGCAGAATCCCGTTCCTGACGTCCCGTACGTCTCTGTTGGGACATTATAAACGTCTACAGCGTTATATATCCTAACCTAAGGCAGGCTAACATCTCGGTTGCAGTATTTTACAACATTCCCGGCGTATCGGCCCATACTTCTCGGTGGGAACATTATATAGGTCTATAACGTAACATAACATAACCTAACACATCTAGCCCCTCGCTGGTAATGTTTTACCGAATCCCGTTCGTGTCGTCCCCTACGTCTCGGTTGGGACATTATATACGTCTACAGCGTTATATATCCTAACCTAAGGCAGGCTAACATCTCGGATGAAGTATTTTACGCCATTCCTGGCGTATCGGCTCTACTTCTCGGTGGGAACATTATACACGTCTATAACGTAACATAACCTAACCTAACCCATCTAGCCCCTCGCTGGTAATGTTTTACAGAATCCCGTTCCTGTCGTCCCGTACATCTCGGTTGGGAAGTTATATACGTCTACAGCGATATATATCCTAACGTAAGGCAGGCTAACATCTCGGATGTGGTATTTTACAACATTCTTGGAGTATCGGCCCCTACTTCTCGGTGGGAACATTATATACGTCAATAACGTAACATACCCTAACCTAACCCATCTAGCCCCTCGCTGGTAATGTTTTACAGAATCCCGTTCCTGTCGTCCCGTACATCTCGGTTGGGATGTTATATTCGTCTACAGCGATATATATCCTAACGTAAGGCAGGCTAACATCTCGGCTGCAGTATTTTACAACATTCCTGGCGTATCGGCTCTACTTCTCGGTGGGAACATTATACACGTCTATAACGTAACATAACCTAACCTAACCCATCTAGCCCCTCGCTGGTAATGTTTTACAGAATCCCGTTCCTGTCGTCCCGTACATCTCGGTTGGGATGTTATATACGTCTACAGCGATATATATCCTAACCTAAGGCAGGCTATCATCTCGGATGTAGTATTTTACAACATTCCTGGCGTATCGGCCCCTACTTCTCGGCGGGAACATTATATAGGTCTATAACGTAATCTAACCTAACCTAACACATCTAGAACCTCGCTGGTAATGTTTTACAGAATACCGTTCGTGTCGTCCCGTAGGTCTCGTTTGGGACGTTATATACGTCTACAGCGTTATATATCCTAACCTAAGGCAGTCTACCATCTCGGTCGCAGTATTTTACGCCATTCCTGGCGTATCGGCTCTACTTCTCGGTGGGAACATTATACACGTCTATAACGTAACATAACCTAACCTAACCCATCTAGGCCCTCGCTGGTAATGTTTTACAGAATCCCGTTCCTGTCGTCCCGTACATCTCGGTTGGAACATTATAAACGTCTAAAGCAATATATATCCTAACCTAAGGCAGGCTAACATCTCGGATGAAGTATTATACGCCATTCCTGGCGTATCGGCCCCTACTTCACCGTGGGAACATTATACAAGTCTATAACGTAACATAACCTAACCTAACCCATCTAGCCCCTCGCTGGTAATGTTTTACAGAATCCCGTTTCTGTCGTCCCATACATCTCGGTTGTGATGTTATATACGTCTACAGCGATATATATCCTAACGTAAGGCAGGCTAACATCTCGGATGTAGTATTTTACAACATTCTTGGAGTATCGACCCCTACTTCTCGGTGGGAACATTATATACGTCTGTAACGTAACATAACCTAACCTAACCCATCTAGCCCCTCGCTCGTAATATTTTACAGAATCCCGTTCGTGGCGTCCCGTACATCTCGGTTGGGATATTATATACGTCTATAGCGTTATATATCCTAACCTAAGGCAGGCTAACATCTCGGATGCAGTATTTTACAACATTCCTGGCATATCGGCCCCTACTTCTCGGTGGGAACATTATATACGTTTATAACGTATCACAACCTAACCTAACCCATCTAGCCCCTCGCTGGTAATGTTTTACAGAATCCCGTTCCTGACGTCCCGTACGTCTCTGTTGGGACATTATAAACGTCTACAGCGTTATATATCCTAACCTAAGGCAGGCTAACATCTCGGTTGCAGTATTTTACAACATTCCTGGCGTATCGGCCCATACTTCTCGGTGGGAACATTATATAGGTCTATTACGTAACATAACTTAACCTAACACATCTAGCCCCTCGCTGGTAATGTTTTACCGAATCCCATTCGTGTCGTCCCCTACGTCTCGGTTGGGACATTATATACGTCTACAGCGTTATATATCCTAACCTAAGGCAGGCTAACATCTCGGATGAAGTATTTTACGCCATTCCTGGCGTATCGGCTCTACTTCTCGGTGGGAACATTATACACGTCTATAACGTAACATAACCTAACCTAACCCATCTAGCCCCTCGATGGTAATGTTTTACAGAATCCCGTTCCTGTCGTCCCGTACATCTCGGTTGGGAAGTTATATACGTCTACAGCGATATATATCCTAACGTAAGGCAGGCTAACATCTCGGATGTGGTATTTTACAACATTCTTGTAGTATCGGCCCCTACTTCTCGGTGGGAACATTATATACGTCTACAACGTAACATAACCTAACCTATCCCATCTAGTCCCTCGTTGGCAATGTTTTACAGAATCGCGTTCGTGTCGTCCCGTACATCTCGGTTGGGATATTATATACGTCTATAGCGTTATATATCTTAACCTAAGGCAGGCTAATATCTCGGATGCAGTATTTTACAACATTCCTGGCGTATCGGCTCTACTTCTCGGTGGGAACATTATACACGTCTATAACGTAACATAACCTAACCTAACCCATCTAGCCCCTCGCTGGTAATGTTTTACAGAATCCCGTTCCTGTCGTCCCGTACATCTCGGTTGGGATATTATATACGTCTATAGCGTTATATATCCTAACCTAAGGCAGGCTAACATCTCGGATGCAGTATTTTACAACATTCCTGGCATATCGGCCCCTACTTCTCGGTGGGAACATTATATACGTTTATAACGTATCACAACCTAACCTAACCCATCTAGCCCCTCGCTGGTAATGATTTACAGAATCCCGTTCCTGTCGTCCCGTACGCCTCGGATGGGACATTATAAACTTCTACAGCGTTATATATCCTAACCTAAGGCAGGCTAACATCTCGGTTGCAGTATTTTACAACATTCCTGCCGTATCGGCCCATACTTCTCGGTGGGAACATTATATAGGTCTATAAGGTAACATAACCTAACCTAACACATCTAGCCCCTCGCTGGTAATGTTTTACAGAGTCCCGTTCATGTCGTCCCGTACGTCTCGGATGGGACATTATATCCGTCTACAGCGTTACATATCTTAACTTAAGGCAGGCTAACATCTCGGATGCAGTATTTTACGACATTCCTGGCGTATCGGCTCTACTTCTCGGTGGGAACATTATACACGTCTATAACGTAACATAACCTAACCTAACCCATCTAGCCCCTCGCTGGTAATGTTTTACAGAATCCCGTTCCTGTCGTCCCGTACATCTCGGTTGGGATGTTATATTCGTCTACAGCGATATATATCCTAACGTAAGGCAGGCTAACATCTCGGATGCAGTATTTTACAACATTCCTGGCGTATCGGCTCTACTTCTCGGTGGGAACATTATACACGTCTATAACGTAACATAACCTAACCTAACCCATCTAGCCCCTCGCTGGTAATGTTTTACAGAATCCCGTTCCTGTCGTCCCGTACATCTCGGTTGGGATGTTATATACGTCTACAGCGATATATATCCTAACCTAAGGCAGGCTATCATCTCGGATGTAGTATTTTACAACATTCCTGGCGTATCGGCCCATACTTCTCGGTGGGAATATTATATACGTCTATAACGTAACATAACCTAACCTATCCCATCTAGCCCCTCGCTGGTAATATTTCACAGAATCCTGTTCGTGTCGTCCCGTACGCCTCGGTTGGGATATTATATACGTCTATAGCGTTAAATATCCTAACCTAAGGCAAGCTATCATCTCGGATGCAGTATTTTACAACATCCCTGGCATACCGGACCCTACTTCTCGGTGGGAACATTATATACGTTTATAACGTATCACAACCTATCCTAACCCATCTAGCCCCTCGCTGGTAATGTTTTACTGAATCCCGTTCGTGTCGTCCCGTACGTCTCGGTTGGGATATTATATACGTCTATAGCGTTATATATCCTAACCTAAGGCAGGCTATCATCTCGGATGCAGTATTTTACAACATTCCTGGCATATCGTCCCCTACTTCTCGGTGGGAACATTATATACGTCTATAACGTATCACAACCTAACCTAACCCATCTAGCCCCTCGCTGGTAATGTTTTACAGAATCCCGTCCCTGTCGTCCCGTACGTCTCGGATGAGACGTTATAAACGGCCACAGCGATATATATCCTAACCTAAGGCAGGCTAACTTCTCGGATATAGTATTTTACAACATTCCTCGCGTATCGGCCCATACTTCTCGGTGGGAAAATTATATACGTCTATAACGTAACATAACCTAACCTATCCCATCTAGCCCCTCGCTGGTAATATTTCACAGAATCCCGTTCGTATCGTCCCGTACGTCTCGGTTGGGATATTATATACGTCTATAGCGTTATATATCCTAACCTAAGGCAAGCTATCATCTCGGATGCAGTATTTTACAACATCCCTGGCATACCGGACCCTACTTCTCGGTGGGAACATTATATACGTTTATAACGTATCACAACCTATCCTAACCCATCTAGCCCCTCGCTGGTAATGTTTTACTGAATCCCGTTCGTGTCGTCCCGTACGTCTCGGTTGGGATATTATATACGTCTATAGCGTTATATATCCTAACCTAAGGCAGGCTATCATCTCGGATGCAGTATTTCACAACATTCCTGGCGTATCGGCCCATACTTCTCGGTGGGAACATTATATACGTCCATAACGTAACATAACGTAACCTATCCCATCTAGCCCCTCGCTGGTAATGTTTTACAGTATCTCGTTCCTGCCGTCCCGTACGTCTCGGTTTGGACATTATATACGTCTACAGCGATATATATCCTAACCTAAGGCAGGCTAATTTCTCGGATATAGTATTTTACAACATTTCTGTAGGATCGGCCTCTATTTCTCGGTGGGAACATTATATACGTCTATAACGTAACATAACCTAACCTATCCCATCTAGCCCCTCGCTGGCAATGTTTTACAGAATCCCGTTCGTGTCGTCCCGTACATCTCGGTTGGGATATTATATACGTCTACAGCGATATATATCCTAACCTAAGGCAGGCTAACATCTCGGATGCAGTATTTCACAACATTCCTGGCGTATCGGTCCATACTTCTCGGTGGGAACATTATATACGTCTATAACGTAACATAACGTAACCTATCCCATCTAGCCCCTCGTTGGCAATGTTTTACAGAATCCCGTTCGTGGCGTCCCGTACATCTCGGTTGGAATATTATATACGTCTATAGCGTTATATATCCTAACCTAAGGCAAGCTATCATCTCGGATGCAGTATTTTACAACATCCCCGGCATATCGGCCCCTACTTCTCGGTGGGAACATTATATACGTTTATAACGTATCACATCCTATCCTAACCCATCTAGCCCCTCGCTGGTATTGTTTTACTGAATCCCGTCCCTGTCGTCCCGTACGTCTCGGATGAGACATTATAAACGTCTACAGCGATATATATCCTAACCTAAGGCAGGCTAACATCTCGGTTGCAGTATTTTACAACATTCCTGGCATATCGGCCCATACTTCTCGGTGGGAACATTATATAGGTCTATAACGTAACATAACCTAACCTGACACATCTAGTCCCTCGCTGGTAATGTTTTACAGAATACCGTTCGTGACGTCCCGTACGTCTCGGTTGGGATATTATAAACGTCTACAGCGATATATATCCTAACCTAAGGCAGGCTAATTTCTCGGATATAGTATTTTACAACATTTCTGTAGGATCGGCCTCTACTTCTCGGATGGAACATTCTATATGTCTATAACGTAACATAACCTAACCCAACCCATCTAGCCCCTCGCTGGTAATATTTTACAGAATCCCGTTCGTGTCGTCCGGTACATCTCGGTTGGGATATTATATACGTCTCTAGCGTTATATACCTAACCTAAGGCAGGCTAACATCTCGGATGCAGTATATTACAACATTCCTGGCGTATCGGCCCATACTTCTCGGTGGGAACATTATATACGTGTGTAACGTAACATAACCTAACCTATCCCATCTAGCCCCTCGTTGGCAATGTTTTACAGAATCCCGTTCGTGGCGTCCCGTACATCTCGGTTGGAATATTATATACGTCTATAGCGTTATATATCCTAACCTAAGGCAAGCTATCATCTCGGATGCAGTATTTTACAACATCCCTGGCATTTCGGCCCCTACTTCTCGGTGGGAACATTATATACGTTTATAACGTATCACATCCTATCCTAACCCATCTAGCCCCTCGCTGGTAATGTTTTACTGAATCCCGTTCGTGTCGTCCCGTACGTCTCGGTTGCGATATTATATACGTCTATAGCGTTATATATCCTAACCTAAGGCAGGCTATCATCTCGGATGCAGTATTTCACAACATTCCTGGCGTATCGGCCCATACTTCTCGGTGGGAACATTATATACGTCCATAACGTAACATAACGTAACCTATCCCATCTAGCCCCTCGCTGGTAATGTTTTACAGTATCTCGTTCCTGCCGTCCCGTACGTCTCGGTTTGGACATTATATACGTCTACAGCGATATATATCCTA
This sequence comes from Xylocopa violacea, assembly GCA_963969225.1. Classification (NCBI taxonomy): domain Eukaryota; kingdom Metazoa; phylum Arthropoda; class Insecta; order Hymenoptera; family Apidae; genus Xylocopa; species Xylocopa violacea. Next base: position 3,863,737 of record CAXAJV010000061.1, on the reverse strand, counting down.
ACCTAAGGCAGGCTAATTTCTCGGATATAGTATTTTACAACATTTCTGTAGGATCGGCCTCTATTTCTCGGTGGGAACATTATATACGTCTATAACGTAACATAACCTAACCTATCCCATCTAGCCCCTCGCTGGCAATGTTTTACAGAATCCCGTTCGTGCCGTCCCGTACATCTCGGTTGGGATATTATATACGTCTACAGCGATATATATCCTAACCTAAGGCAGGCTAACATCTCGGATGCAGTATTTCACAACATTCCTGGCGTATCGGTCTATACTTCTCGGTGGGAACATTATATACGTCTATAACGTAACATAACGTAACCTATCCCATCTAGCCCCTCGCTGGTAATGTTTTACAGTATCTCGTTCCTGCCGTCCCGTACGTCTCGGTTTGGACATTATAAACGTCTACAGCAATATGTATCCTAACCTAAGGCAGGCTAACATCTCGGATGCAGTATTTTACAACATTCCTGGCGTATCGGCCCATACTTCTCGGTGGGAACATTATATACGTGTGTAACGTAACATAACCTAACCTATCCCATCTAGCCCCTCGTTGGCAATGTTTTACAGAATCCCGTTCGTGACGTCCCGTACACCTCTGATGGAATATTATATACGTCTATAGCGTTATATATCCTAACCTAAGGCAAGCTATCATCTCGGATGCAGTATTTTACAACATTCCTGGCATATCGGCCCCTACTTCTCGGTGGGAACATTATATACGTGTGTAACGTAACATAACCTAACCTATCCCAACTAGCCCCTCGTTGGCAATGTTTTACAGAATCCCGTTCGTGACGTCCCGTACATCTCGGTTGGAATATTATATACGTCTATAGCGTTATATATCCTAACCTAAGGCAAGCTATCATCTCGGATGCAGTATTTTACAACATTCCTGGCATATCGGCCCCTACTTCTCGGTAGGAACATTATATACGTTTATAACGTATCACAACCTATCCTAACCCATCTAGCCCCTCGCTGGTAATGTTTTACAGAATCCCGTCCCTGTCGTCCCGTACGTCTCGGATGAGACATTATAAACGTCTACAGCGTTATATATCCTAACCTAAGGCAGGCTATCATCTCGGATGCAGTATTTTACAACATTCCTGGCATATCGTCCCCTACTTCTCGGTGGGAACATTATATACGTCTATAACGTATCACAACCTAACCTAACCCATCTAGCCCCTCGCTGGTAATGTTTTACTGAATCCCGTTCGTGTCGTCCCGTACGTCTCGGTTGGGATATTATATACGTCTATAGCGTTATATATCCTAACCTAAGGCAGGCTATCATCTCGGATGCAGTATTTTACAACATTCCTGGCATATCGTCCCCTACTTCTCGGTGGGAACATTATATACGTCTATAACGTATCACAACCTAACCTAACCCATCTAGCCCCTCGCTGGTAATGTTTTACAGAATCCCGTCCCTGTCGTCCCGTACGTCTCGGATGAGACGTTATAAACGGCCACAGCGATATATATCCTAACCTAAGGCAGGCTAACTTCTCGGATATAGTATTTTACAACATTCCTCGCGTATCGGCCCATACTTCTCGGTGGGAAAATTATATACGTCTATAACGTAACATAACCTAACCTATCCCATCTAGCCCCTCGCTGGTAATATTTCACAGAATCCCGTTCGTATCGTCCCGTACGTCTCGGTTGGGATATTATATACGTCTATAGCGTTATATATCATAACCTAAGGCAAGCTATCATCTCGGATGCAGTATTTTACAACATCCCTGGCATACCGGACCCTACTTCTCGGTGGGAACATTATATACGTTTATAACGTATCACAACCTATCCTAACCCATCTAGCCCCTCGCTGGTAATGTTTTACAGAATCCCGTCCCTGTCGTCCCGTACGTCTCGGATGAGACATTATAAACGTCTACAGCGATATATATCCTAACCTAAGGCAGGCTAACATCTCGGTTGCAGTATTTTACAACATCCCTGGCATATCGGCCCCTACTTCTCGGTGGGAACATTATATACGTTTATAACGTATCACATCCTATCCTAACCCATCTAGCCCCTCGCTGGTAATGTTTTACTGAATCCCGTTCGTGTCGTCCCGTACGTCTCGGTTGGGATATTATATACGTCTATAGCGTTATATATCCTAACCTAAGGCAGGCTATCATCTCGGATGCAGTATTTCACAACATTCCTGGCATATCGGCCCATACTTCTCGGTGGGAACATTATATAGGTCTATAACGTAACATAACCTAACCTGACACATCTAGTCCCTCGCTGGTAATGTTTTACAGAATACCGTTCGTGACGTCCCGTACGTCTCGGTTGGGATATTATAAACGTCTACAGCGATATATATCCTAACCTAAGGCAGGCTAATTTCTCGGATATAGTATTTTACAACATTTCTGTAGGATCGGCCTCTACTTCTCGGATGGAACATTCTATATGTCTATAACGTAACATAACCTAACCCAACCCATCTAGCCCCTCGCTGGTAATATTTTACAGAATCCCGTTCGTGTCGTCCGGTACATCTCGGTTGGGATATTATATACGTCTACAGCGATATATATCCTAACCTAAGGCAGGCTAACATCTCGGATGCAGTATTTCACAACATTCCTGGCGTATCGGTCTATACTTCTCGGTGGGAACATTATATACGTCTATAACGTAACATAACGTAACCTATCCCATCTAGCCCCTCGCTGGTAATGTTTTACAGTATCTCGTTCCTGCCGTCCCGTACGTCTCGGTTTGGACATTATAAACGTCTACAGCAATATGTATCCTAACCTAAGGCAGGCTAACATCTCGGATGCAGTATTTTACAACATTCCTGGCGTATCGGCCCATACTTCTCGGTGGGAACATTATATACGTGTGTAACGTAACATAACCTAACCTATCCCATCTAGCCCCTCGTTGGCAATGTTTTACAGAATCCCGTTCGTGACGTCCCGTACACCTCTGATGGAATATTATATACGTCTATAGCGTTATATATCCTAACCTAAGGCAAGCTATCATCTCGGATGCAGTATTTTACAACATTCCTGGCATATCGGCCCCTACTTCTCGGTGGGAACATTATATACGTGTGTAACGTAACATAACCTAACCTATCCCAACTAGCCCCTCGTTGGCAATGTTTTACAGAATCCCGTTCGTGACGTCCCGTACATCTCGGTTGGAATATTATATACGTCTATAGCGTTATATATCCTAACCTAAGGCAAGCTATCATCTCGGATGCAGTATTTTACAACATTCCTGGCATATCGGCCCCTACTTCTCGGTAGGAACATTATATACGTTTATAACGTATCACAACCTATCCTAACCCATCTAGCCCCTCGCTGGTAATGTTTTACAGAATCCCGTCCCTGTCGTCCCGTACGTCTCGGATGAGACATTATAAACGTCTACAGCGTTATATATCCTAACCTAAGGCAGGCTATCATCTCGGATGCAGTATTTTACAACATTCCTGGCATATCGTCCCCTACTTCTCGGTGGGAACATTATATACGTGTGTAACGTAACATAACCTAACCTATCCCATCTAGCCCCTCGTTGGCAATGTTTTACAGAATCCCGTTCGTGACGTCCCGTACACCTCTGATGGAATATTATATACGTCTATAGCGTTATATATCCTAACCTAAGGCAAGCTATCATCTCGGATGCAGTATTGTACAACATTCCTGGCATATCGGCCCCTACTTCTCGGTGGGAACATTATATACGTGTGTAACGTAACATAACCTAACCTATCCCAACTAGCCCCTCGTTGGCAATGTTTTACAGAATCCCGTTCGTGACGTCCCGTACATCTCGGTTGGAATATTATATACGTCTATAGCGTTATATATCCTAACCTAAGGCAAGCTATCATCTCGGATGCAGTATTTTACAACCTTCCTGGCATATCGGCCCCTACTTCTCGGTAGGAACATTATATACGTTTATAACGTAACATAACCTAACCTATCCCATCTAGCCCCTCGCTGGTAATATTTCACAGAATCCCGTTCGTATCGTCCCGTACGTCTCGGTTGGGATATTATATACGTCTATAGCGTTATATATCATAACCTAAGGCAAGCTATCATCTCGGATGCAGTATTTTACAACATCCCTGGCATACCGGACCCTACTTCTCGGTGGGAACATTATATACGTTTATAACGTATCACAACCTATCCTAACCCATCTAGCCCCTCGCTGGTAATGTTTTACAGAATCCCGTCCCTGTCGTCCCGTACGTCTCGGATGAGACATTATAAACGTCTACAGCGATATATATCCTAACCTAAGGCAGGCTAACATCTCGGTTGCAGTATTTTACAACATCCCTGGCATATCGGCCCCTACTTCTCGGTGGGAACATTATATACGTTTATAACGTATCACATCCTATCCTAACCCATCTAGCCCCTCGCTGGTAATGTTTTACTGAATCCCGTTCGTGTCGTCCCGTACGTCTCGGTTGGGATATTATATACGTCTATAGCGTTATATATCCTAACCTAAGGCAGGCTATCATCTCGGATGCAGTATTTCACAACATTCCTGGCATATCGGCCCATACTTCTCGGTGGGAACATTATATAGGTCTATAACGTAACATAACCTAACCTGACACATCTAGTCCCTCGCTGGTAATGTTTTACAGAATACCGTTCGTGACGTCCCGTACGTCTAGGTTGGGATATTATAAACGTCTACAGCGATATATATCCTAACCTAAGGCAGGCTAATTTCTCGGATATAGTATTTTACAACATTTCTGTAGGATCGGCCTCTACTTCTCGGATGGAACATTCTATATGTCTATAACGTAACATAACCTAACCCAACCCATCTAGCCCCTCGCTGGTAATATTTTACAGAATCCCGTTCGTGTCGTCCGGTACATCTCGGTTGGGATATTATATACGTCTCTAGCGTTATATACCTAACCTAAGGCAGGCTAACATCTCGGATGCAGTATATTACAACATTCCTGGCGTATCGGCCCATACTTCTCGGTGGGAACATTATATACGTGTGTAACGTAACATAACCTAACCTATCCCATCTAGCCCCTCGTTGGCAATGTTTTACAGAATCCCGTTCGTGGCGTCCCGTACATCTCGGTTGGAATATTATATACGTCTATAGCGTTATATATCCTAACCTAAGGCAAGCTATCATCTCGGATGCAGTATTTTACAACATCCCTGGCATATCGGCCCCTACTTCTCGGTGGGAACATTATATACGTTTATAACGTATCACATCCTATCCTAACCCATCTAGCCCCTCGCTGGTAATGTTTTACTGAATCCCGTTCGTGTCGTCCCGTACGTCTCGGTTGGGATATTATATACGTCTATAGCGTTATATATCCTAACCTAAGGCAGGCTATCATCTCGGATGCAGTATTTCACAACATTCCTGGCGTATCGGCCCATACTTCTCGGTGGGAACATTATATACGTCCATAACGTAACATAACGTAACCTATCCCATCTAGCCCCTCGCTGGTAATGTTTTACAGTATCTCGTTCCTGCCGTCCCGTACGTCTCGGTTTGGACATTATATACGTCTACAGCGATATATATCCTAACCTAAGGCAGGCTAATTTCTCGGATATAGTATTTTACAACATTTCTGTAGGATCGGCCTCTATTTCTCGGTGGGAACATTATATACGTCTATAACGTAACATAACCTAACCTATCCCATCTAGCCCCTCGCTGGCAATGTTTTACAGAATCCCGTTCGTGTCGTCCCGTACATCTCGGTTGGGATATTATATACGTCTACAGCGATATATATCCTAACCTAAGGCAGGCTAACATCTCGGATGCAGTATTTCACAACATTCCTGGCGTATCGGTCCATACTTCTCGGTGGGAACATTATATACGTCTATAACGTAACATAACGTAACCTATCCCATCTAGCCCCTCGTTGGCAATGTTTTACAGAATCCCGTTCGTGGCGTCCCGTACATCTCGGTTGGAATATTATATACGTCTATAGCGTTATATATCCTAACCTAAGGCAAGCTATCATCTCGGATGCAGTATTTTACAACATCCCTGGCATATCGGCCCCTACTTCTCGGTGGGAACATTATATACGTTTATAACGTATCACATCCTATCCTAACCCATCTAGCCCCTCGCTGGTAATGTTTTACTGAATCCCGTTCGTGTCGTCCCGTACGTCTCGGTTGCGATATTATATACGTCTATAGCGTTATATATCCTAACCTAAGGCAGGCTATCATCTCGGATGCAGTATTTCACAACATTCCTGGCGTATCGGCCCATACTTCTCGGTGGGAACATTATATACGTCCATAACGTAACATAACGTAACCTATCCCATCTAGCCCCTCGCTGGTAATGTTTTACAGTATCTCGTTCCTGCCGTCCCGTACGTCTCGGTCTGGACATTATATACGTCTACAGCGATATATATCCTAACCTAAGGCAGGCTAATTTCTCGGATATAGTATTTTACAACATTTCTGTAGGATCGGCCTCTATTTCTCGGTGGGAACATTATATACGTCTATAACGTAACATAACCTAACCTATCCCATCTAGCCCCTCGCTGGCAATGTTTTACAGAATCCCGTTCGTGTCGTCCCGTACATCTCGGTTGGGATATTATATACGTCTACAGCGATATATATCCTAACCTAAGGCAGGCTAACATCTCGGATGCAGTATTTCACAACATTCCTGGCGTATCGGTCCATACTTCTCGGTGGGAACGTTATATACGTCTATAACGTAACATAACGTAACCTATCCCATCTAGCCCCTCGCTGGTAATGTTTTACAGTATCTCGTTCCTGCCGTCCCGTACGTCTCGGTTTGGACATTATAAACGTCTACAGCAATATGTATCCTAACCTAAGGCAGGCTAACATCTCGGATGCAGTATTTTACAACATTCCTGGCGTATCGGCCCATACTTCTCGGTGGGAACATTATATACGTGTGTAACGTAACATAACCTAACCTATCCCATCTAGCCCCTCGTTGGCAATGTTTTACAGAATCCCGTTCGTGACGTCCCGTACGTCTCGGTTGGGATATTATATACGTCTATAGCGTTATATATCCTAACCTAAGGCAAGCTATCATCTCGGATGCAGTATTTTACAACATTCCTGGCATATCGGCCCCTACTTCTCGGTGGGAACATTATATACGTTTATAACGTATCTCAACCTAACCTAACCCATCTACCCCCTCGCTGGTAATGTTTTACAGAATCCCGTCCCTGTCGTCCCATACGTCTCGAATGAGACATTATAAACGTCTACAGCGATATATATACTAACCTAAGGCAGGCTAACTTCTCGGATACAGTATTTTACAACATTCCTGGCGTATCGGCCCATACTTCTCGGTGGGAACATTATATACGTGTGTAACGTAACATAACCTAACCTATCCCATCTAGCCCCTCGTTGGCAATGTTTTACAGAATCCCGTTCGTGACGTCCCGTACACCTCGGTTGGAATATTATATACGTCTATAGCGTTATATATCCTAACCTAAGGCAGGCTATCATCTCGGATGCAGTATTTTACAACATCCCTGGCATATCGTCCCCTACTTCTCGGTAGGAACATTATATACGTCTATAACGTATCACAACCTAACCTAACCCATCTAGCCCCTCGCTGGTAATGTTTTACAGAACCCCGTCCCTGTCGTCCCGTACGTCTCGGATGAGACGTTATAAACGGCTACAGCGATATATATCCTAACCTAAGGCAGGCTAACTTCTCGGATATAGTATTTTACAACATTCCTCGCGTATCGGCCCATACTTCTCGGTGGGAAAATTATATACGTCTATAACGTAACATAACCTAACCTATCCCATCTAGCCCCTCGCTGGTAATATTTCACAGAATCCTGTTCGTGTCGTCCCGTACGTCTCGGTTGGAATATTATATACGTCTATAGCGTTATATACCTAACCTAAGGCAGGCTAACATCTCGGATGCAGTATATTACAACATTCCTGGCGTATCGGCCCATACTTCTCGGTGGGAACATTATATACGTGTGTAACGTAACATAACCTAACCTATCCCATCTAGCCCCTCGTTGGCAATGTTTTACAGAATCCCGTTCGTGGCGTCCCGTACATCTCGGTTGGAATATTATATACGTCTATAGCGTTATATATCCTAACCTAAGGCAAGCTATCATCTCGGATGCAGTATTTTACAACATCCCTGGCATATCGGCCCCTACTTCTCGGTGGGAACATTATATACGTTTATAACGTATCACATCCTATCCTAACCCATCTAGCCCCTCGCTGGTAATGTTTTACTGAATCCCGTTCGTGTCGTCCCGTACGTCTCGGTTTGGACATTATATACGTCTACAGCGATATATATCCTAACCTAAGGCAGGCTAATTTCTCGGATATAGTATTTTACAACATTTCTGTAGGATCGGCCTCTATTTCTCGGTGGGAACATTATATACGTCTATAACGTAACATAACCTAACCTATCCCATCTAGCCCCTCGCTGGCAATGTTTTACAGAATCCCGTTCGTGTCGTCCCGTACATCTCGGTTGGGATATTATATACGTCTACAGCGATATATATCCTAACCTAAGGCAGGCTAACATCTCGGATGCAGTATTTCACAACATTCCTGGCGTATCGGTCCATACTTCTCGGTGGGAACATTATATACGTCTATAACGTAACATAACGTAACCTATCCCATCTAGCCCCTCGTTGGCAATGTTTTACAGAATCCCGTTCGTGGCGTCCCGTACATCTCGGTTGGAATATTATATACGTCTATAGCGTTATATATCCTAACCTAAGGCAAGCTATCATCTCGGATGCAGTATTTTACAACATCCCTGGCATATCGGCCCCTACTTCTCGGTGGGAACATTATATACGTTTATAACGTATCACATCCTATCCTAACCCATCTAGCCCCTCGCTGGTAATGTTTTACTGAATCCCGTCCCTGTCGTCCCGTACGTCTCGGATGAGACATTATAAACGTCTACAGCGATATATATCCTAACCTAAGGCAGGCTAACATCTCGGTTGCAGTATTTTACAACATTCCTGGCATATCGGCCCATACTTCTCGGTGGGAACATTATATAGGTCTATAACGTAACATACCCTAACCTGACACATCTAGTCCCTCGCTGGTAATGTTTTACAGAATACCGTTCGTGACGTCCCGTACGTCTCGGTTGGGATATTATAAACGTCTACAGCGATATATATCCTAACCTAAGGCAGGCTAATTTCACGGATATAGTATTTTACAACATTTCTGTAGGATCGGCCTCTACTTCTCGGATGGAACATTCTATATGTCTATAACGTAACATAACCTAACCCAACCCATCTAGCCCCTCGCTGGTAATATTTTACAGAATCCCGTTCGTGTCGTCCGGTACATCTCGGTTGGGATATTATATACGTCTCTAGCGTTATATACCTAACCTAAGGCAGGCTAACATCTCGGATGCAGTATATTACAACATTCCTGGCGTATCGGCCCATACTTCTCGGTGGGAACATTATATACGTGTGTAACGTAACATAACCTAACCTATCCCATCTAGCCCCTCGTTGGCAATGTTTTACAGAATCCCGTTCGTGGCGTCCCGTACATCTCGGTTGGAATATTATATACGTCTATAGCGTTATATATCCTAACCTAAGGCAAGCTATCATCTCGGATGCAGTATTTTACAACATCCCTGGCATATCGGCCCCTACTTCTCGGTGGGAACATTATATACGTTTATAACGTATCACATCCTATCCTAACCCATCTAGCCCCTCGCTGGTAATGTTTTACTGAATCCCGTTCGTGTCGTCCCGTACGTCTCGGTTGCGATATTATATACGTCTATAGCGTTATATATCCTAACCTAAGGCAGGCTATCATCTCGGATGCAGTATTTCACAACATTCCTGGCGTATCGGCCCATACTTCTCGGTGGGAACATTATATACGTCCATAACGTAACATAACGTAACCTATCCCATCTAGCCCCTCGCTGGTAATGTTTTACAGTATCTCGTTCCTGCCGTCCCGTACGTCTCGGTCTGGACATTATATACGTCTACAGCGATATATATCCTAACCTAAGGCAGGCTATCATCTCGGATGCAGTATTTCACAACATTCCAGGCGTATCGGCCCATACTTCTCGGTGGGAACATTATATACGTCCATAACGTAACATAACGTAACCTATCCCATCTAGCCCCTCGCTGGTAATGTTTTACAGTATCTCGTTCCTGCCGTCCCGTACGTCTCGGTCTGGACATTATATACGTCTACAGCGATATATATCCTAACCTAAGGCAGGCTAATTTCTCGGATATAGTATTTTACAACATTTCTGTAGGATCGGCCTCTATTTCTCGGTGGGAACATTATATACGTCTATAACGTAACATAACCTAACCTATCCCATCTAGCCCCTCGCTGGCAATGTTTTACAGAATCCCGTTCGTGTCGTCCCGTACATCTCGGTTGGGATATTATATACGTCTACAGCGATATATATCCTAACCTAAGGCAGGCTAACATCTCGGATGCAGTATTTCACAACATTCCTGGCGTATCGGTCCATACTTCTCGGTGGGAACGTTATATACGTCTATAACGTAACATAACGTAACCTATCCCATCTAGCCCCTCGCTGGTAATGTTTTACAGTATCTCGTTCCTGCCGTCCCGTACGTCTCGGTTTGGACATTATAAACGTCTACAGCAATATGTATCCTAACCTAAGGCAGGCTAACATCTCGGATGCAGTATTTTACAACATTCCTGGCGTATCGGCCCATACTTCTCGGTGGGAACATTATATACGTGTGTAACGTAACATAACCTAACCTATCCCATCTAGCCCCTCGTTGGCAATGTTTTACAGAATCCCGTTCGTGACGTCCCGTACGTCTCGGTTGGGATATTATATACGTCTATAGCGTTATATATCCTAACCTAAGGCAAGCTATCATCTCGGATGCAGTATTTTACAACATTCCTGGCATATCGGCCCCTACTTCTCGGTGGGAACATTATATACGTTTATAACGTATCTCAACCTAACCTAACCCATCTACCCCCTCGCTGGTAATGTTTTACAGAATCCCGTCCCTGTCGTCCCGTACGTCTCGAATGAGACATTATAAACGTCTACAGCGATATATATACTAACCTAAGGCAGGCTAACTTCTCGGATACAGTATTTTACAACATTCCTGGCGTATCGGCCCATACTTCTCGGTGGGAACATTATATACGTGTGTAACGTAACATAACCTAACCTATCCCATCTAGCCCCTCGTTGGCAATGTTTTACAGAATCCCGTTCGTGACGTCCCGTACACCTCGGTTGGAATATTATATACGTCTATAGCGTTATATATCCTAACCTAACGCAGGCTATCATCTCGGATGCAGTATTTTACAACATTCCTGGCATATCGGCCCCTACTTCTCGGTGGGAACATTATATACGTTTATAACGTATCTCAACCTAACCTAACCCATCTAGCCCCTCGCTGGTAATGTTTTACAGAACCCCGTCCCTGTCGTCCCGTACGTCTCGGATGAGACGTTATAAACGGCTACAGCGATATATATCCTAACCTAAGGCAGGCTAACTTCTCGGATATAGTATTTTACAACATTCCTCGCGTATCGGCCCATACTTCTCGGTGGGAAAATTATATACGTCTATAGCGTTATATACCTAACCTAAGGCAGGCTAACATCTCGGATGCAGTATATTACAACATTCCTGGCGTATCGGCCCATACTTCTCGGTGGGAACATTATATACGTGTGTAACGTAACATAACCTAACCTATCCCATCTAGCCCCTCGTTGGCAATGTTTTACAGAATCCCGTTCGTGGCGTCCCGTACATCTCGGTTGGAATATTATATACGTCTATAGCGTTATATATCCTAACCTAAGGCAAGCTATCATCTCGGATGCAGTGTTTTACAACATCCCTGGCATATCGGCCCCTACTTCTCGGTGGGAACATTATATACGTTTATAACGTATCACATCCTATCCTAACCCATCTAGCCCCTCGCTGGTAATGTTTTACTGAATCCCGTTCGTGTCGTCCCGTACGTCTCGGTTTGGACATTATATACGTCTACAGCGATATATATCCTAACCTAAGGCAGGCTAATTTCTCGGATATAGTATTTTACAACATTTCTGTAGGATCGGCCTCTATTTCTCGGTGGGAACATTATATACGTCTATAACGTAACATAACCTAACCTATCCCATCTAGCCCCTCGCTGGCAATGTTTTACAGAATCCCGTTCGTGTCGTCCCGTACATCTCGGTTGGGATATTATATACGTCTACAGCGATATATATCCTAACCTAAGGCAGGCTAACATCTCGGATGCAGTATTTCACAACATTCCTGGCGTATCGGTCCATACTTCTCGGTGGGAACATTATATACGTCTATAACGTAACATAACGTAACCTATCCCATCTAGCCCCTCGTTGGCAATGTTTTACAGAATCCCGTTCGTGGCGTCCCGTACATCTCGGTTGGAATATTATATACGTCTATAGCGTTATATATCCTAACCTAAGGCAAGCTATCATCTCGGATGCAGTATTTTACAACATCCCTGGCATATCGGCCCCTACTTCTCGGTGGTAACATTATATACGTTTATAACGTATCACATCCTATCCTAACCCATCTAGCCCCTCGCTGGTAATGTTTTACTGAATCCCGTCCCTGTCGTCCCGTACGTCTCGGATGAGACATTATAAACGTCTACAGCGATATATATCCTAACCTAAGGCAGGCTAACATCTCGGTTGCAGTATTTTACAACATTCCTGGCATATCGGCCCATACTTCTCGGTGGGAACATTATATAGGTCTATAACGTAACATAACCTAACCTGACACATCTAGTCCCTCGCTGGTAATGTTTTACAGAATACCGTTCGTGACGTCCCGTACGTCTCGGTTGGGATATTATAAACGTCTACAGCGATATATATCCTAACCAAAGGCAGGCTAATTTCTCGGATATAGTATTTTACAACATTTCTGTAGGATCGGCCTCTACTTCTCGGATGGAACATTCTATATGTCTATAACGTAACATAACCTAACCCAACCCATCTAGCCCCTCGCTGGTAATATTTTACAGAATCCCGTTCGTGTCGTCCGGTACATCTCGGTTGGGATATTATATACGTCTCTAGCGTTATATACCTAACCTAAGGCAGGCTAACATCTCGGATGCAGTATATTACAACATTCCTGGCGTATCGGCCCATACTTCTCGGTGGGAACATTATATACGTGTGTAACGTAACATAACCTAACCTATCCCATCTAGCCCCTCGTTGGCAATGTTTTACAGAATCCCGTTCGTGGCGTCCCGTACATCTCGGTTGGAATATTATATACGTCTATAGCGTTATATATCCTAACCTAAGGCAAGCTATCATCTCGGATGCAGTATTTTACAACATCCCTGGCATTTCGGCCCCTACTTCTCGGTGGGAACATTATATACGTTTATAACGTATCACATCCTATCCTAACCCATCTAGCCCCTCGCTGGTAATGTTTTACTGAATCCCGTTCGTGTCGTCCCGTACGTCTCGGTTGCGATATTATATACGTCTATAGCGTTATATATCCTAACCTAAGGCAGGCTAATTTCTCGGATATAGTATTTAACAACATTTCTGTAGGATCGGCCTCTATTTCTCGGTGGGAACATTATATACGTCTATAACGTAACATAACCTAACCTATCCCATCTAGCCCCTCGCTGGCAATGTTTTACAGAATCCCGTTCGTGTCGTCCCGTACATCTCGGTTGGGATATTATATACGTCTACAGCGATATATATCCTAACCTAAGGCAGGCTATCATCTCGGATGCAGTATTTCACAACATTCCTGGCGTATCGGCCCATACTTCTCGGTGGGAACATTATATACGTCCATAACGTAACATAACGTAACCTATCCCATCTAGCCCCTCGCTGGTAATGTTTTACAGTATCTCGTTCCTGCCGTCCCGTACGTCTCGGTTTGGACATTATATACGTCTACAGCGATATATATCCTAACCTAAGGCAGGCTAATTTCTCGGATATAGTATTTTACAACATTTCTGTAGGATCGGCCTCTATTTCTCGGTGGGAACATTATATACGTCTATAACGTAACATAACCTAACCTATCCCATCTAGCCCCTCGCTGGCAATGTTTTACAGAATCCCGTTCGTGGCGTCCCGTACATCTCGGTTGGGATATTATATACGTCTACAGCGATATATATCCTAACCTAAGGCAGGCTAACATCTCGGATGCAGTATTTCACAACATTCCTGGCGTATCGGTCCATACTTCTCGGTGGGAACATTATATACGTCTATAACGTAACATAACGTAACCTATCCCATCTAGCCCCTCGCTGGTAATGTTTTACAGTATCTCGTTCCTGCCGTCCCGTACGTCTCGGTTTGGACATTATAAACGTCTACAGCAATATGTATCCTAACCTAAGGCAGGCTAACATCTCGGATGCAGTATTTTACAACATTCCTGGCGTATCGGCCCATACTTCTCGGTGGGAACATTATATACGTGTGTAACGTAACATAACCTAACCTATCCCATCTAGCCCCTCGTTGGCAATGTTTTACAGAATCCCGTTCGTGACGTCCCGTACACCTCTGATGGAATATTATATACGTCTATAGCGTTATATATCCTAACCTAAGGCAAGCTATCATCTCGGATGCAGTATTTTACAACATTCCTGGCATATCGGCCCCTACTTCTCGGTGGGAACATTATATACGTGTGTAACGTAACATAACCTAACCTATCCCAACTAGCCCCTCGTTGGCAATGTTTTACAGAATCCCGTTCGTGACGTCCCGTACATCTCGGTTGGAATATTATATACGTCTATAGCGTTATATATCCTAACCTAAGGCAAGCTATCATCTCGGATGCAGTATTTTACAACATTCCTGGCATATCGGCCCCTACTTCTCGGTAGGAACATTATATACGTTTATAACGTATCACAACCTATCCTAACCCATCTAGCCCCTCGCTGGTAATGTTTTACAGAATCCCGTCCCTGTCGTCCCGTACGTCTCGGATGAGACATTATAAACGTCTACAGCGTTATATATCCTAACCTAAGGCAGGCTATCATCTCGGATGCAGTATTTTACAACATTCCTGGCATATCGTCCCCTACTTCTCGGTGGGAACATTATATACGTCTATAACGTATCACAGCCTAACCTAACCCATCTAGCCCCTCGCTGGTAATGTTTTACAGAATCCCGTCCCTGTCGTCCCGTACGTCTCGGATGAGACGTTATAAACGGCTACAGCGATATATATCCTAACCTAAGGCAGGCTAACTTCTCGGATATAGTATTTTACAACATTCCTCGCGTATCGGCCCATACTTCTCGGTGGGAATATTATATACGTCTATAACGTAACATAACCTAACCTATCCCATCTAGCCCCTCGCTGGTAATATTTCACAGAATCCTGTTCGTGTCGTCCCGTACGCCTCGGTTGGGATATTATATACGTCTATAGCGTTATATATCCTAACCTAAGGCAAGCTATCATCTCGGATGCAGTATTTTACAACATCCCTGGCATACCGGACCCTACTTCTCGGTGGGAACATTATATACGTTTATAACGTATCACAACCTATCCTAACCCATCTAGCCCCTCGCTGGTAATGTTTTACTGAATCCCGTTCGTGTCGTCCCGTACGTCTCGGTTGGGATATTATATACGTCTATAGCGTTATATATCCTAACCTAAGGCAGGCTATCATCTCGGATGCAGTATTTTACAACATTCCTGGCATATCGTCCCCTACTTCTCGGTGGGAACATTATATACGTCTATAACGTATCACAACCTAACCTAACCCATCTAGCCCCTCGCTGGTAATGTTTTACAGAATCCCGTCCCTGTCGTCCCGTACGTCTCGGATGAGACGTTATAAACGGCCACAGCGATATATATCCTAACCTAAGGCAGGCTAACTTCTCGGATATAGTATTTTACAACATTCCTCGCGTATCGGCCCATACTTCTCGGTGGGAAAATTATATACGTCTATAACGTAACATAACCTAACCTATCCCATCTAGCCCCTCGCTGGTAATATTTCACAGAATCCCGTTCGTATCGTCCCGTACGTCTCGGTTGGGATATTATATACGTCTATAGCGTTATATATCATAACCTAAGGCAAGCTATCATCTCGGATGCAGTATTTTACAACATCCCTGGCATACCGGACCCTACTTCTCGGTGGGAACATTATATACGTTTATAACGTATCACAACCTATCCTAACCCATCTAGCCCCTCGCTGGTAATGTTTTACAGAATCCCGTCCCTGTCGTCCCGTACGTCTCGGATGAGACATTATAAACGTCTACAGCGATATATATCCTAACCTAAGGCAGGCTAACATCTCGGTTGCAGTATTTTACAACATTCCTGGCATATCGGCCCATACTTCTCGGTGGGAACATTATATAGGTCTATAACGTAACATAACCTAACCTGACACATCTAGTCCCTCGCTGGTAATGTTTTACAGAATACCGTTCGTGACGTCCCGTACGTCTCGGTTGGGATATTATAAACGTCTACAGCGATATATATCCTAACCTAAGGCAGGCTAATTTCTCGGATATAGTATTTTACAACATTTCTGTAGGATCGGCCTCTACTTCTCGGATGGAACATTCTATATGTCTATAACGTAACATAACCTAACCCAACCCATCTAGCCCCTCGCTGGTAATATTTTACAGAATCCCGTTCGTGTCGTCCGGTACATCTCGGTTGGGATATTATATACGTCTCTAGCGTTATATACCTAACCTAAGGCAGGCTAACATCTCGGATGCAGTATATTACAACATTCCTGGCGTATCGGCCCATACTTCTCGGTGGGAACATTATATACGTGTGTAACGTAACATAACCTAACCTATCCCATCTAGCCCCTCGTTGGCAATGTTTTACAGAATCCCGTTCGTGGCGTCCCGTACATCTCGGTTGGAATATTATATACGTCTATAGCGTTATATATCCTAACCTAAGGCAAGCTATCATCTCGGATGCAGTATTTTACAACATCACTGGCATATCGGCCCCTACTTCTCGGTGGGAACATTATATACGTTTATAACGTATCACATCCTATCCTAACCCATCTAGCCCCTCGCTGGTAATGTTTTACTGAATCCCGTTCGTGTCGTCCCGTACGTCTCGGTTGGGAAATTATATACGTCTATAGCGTTATATATCCTAACCTAAGGCAGGCTATCATCTCGGATGCAGTATTTTACAACATTCCTGGCGTATCGGCCCATACTTCTCGGTGGGAACATTATATACGTCCATAACGTAACATAACGTAACCTATCCCATCTAGCCCCTCGCTGGTAATGTTTTACAGTATCTCGTTCCTGCCGTCCCGTACGTCTCGGTTTGGACATTATATACGTCTACAGCGATATATATCCTAACCTAAGGCAGGCTAATTTCTCGGATATAGTATTTTACAACATTTCTGTAGGATCGGCCTCTATTTCTCGGTGGGAACATTATATACGTCTATAACGTAACATAACCTAACCTATCCCATCTAGCCCCTCGCTGGCAATGTTTTACAGAATCCCGTTCGTGTCGTCCCGTACATCTCGGTTGGGATATTATATACGTCTACAGCGATATATATCCTAACCTAAGGCAGGCTAACATCTCGGATGCAGTATTTCACAACATTCCTGGCGTATCGGTCCATACTTCTCGGTGGGAACATTATATACGTCTATAACGTAACATAACGTAACCTATCCCATCTAGCCCCTCGTTGGCAATGTTTTACAGAATCCCGTTCGTGGCGTCCCGTACATCTCGGTTGGAATATTATATACGTCTATAGCGTTATATATCCTAACCTAAGGCAAGCTATCATCTCGGATGCAGTATTTTACAACATCCCTGGCATATCGGCCCCTACTTCTCGGTGGGAACATTATATACGTTTATAACGTATCACATCCTATCCTAACCCATCTAGCCCCTCGCTGGTAATGTTTTACTGAATCCCGTTCGTGTCGTCCCGTACGTCTCGGTTGCGATATTATATACGTCTACAGCGTTATATACCCTAACCTAAGGCAGGCTATCATCTCGGATGCAGTATTTCACAACATTCCTGGCGTATCGGCCCATACTTCTCGGTGGGAACATTATATACGTCCATAACGTAACATAACGTAACCTATCCCATCTAGCCCCTCGCTGGTAATGTTTTACAGTATCTCGTTCCTGCCGTCCCGTACGTCTCGGTTTGGACATTATATACGTCTACAGCGATATATATCCTAACCTAAGGCAGGCTAATTTCTCGGATATAGTATTTTACAACATTTCTGTAGGATCGGCCTCTATTTCTCGGTGGGAACATTATATACGTCTATAACGTAACATAACCTAACCTATCCCATCTAGCCCCTCGCTGGCAATGTTTTACAGAATCCCGTTCGTGTCGTCCCGTACATCTCGGTTGGGATATTATATACGTCTACAGCGATATATATCCTAACCTAAGGCAGGCTAACATCTCGGATGCAGTATTTCACAACATTCCTGGCGTATCGGTCCATACTTCTCGGTGGGAACATTATATACGTCTATAACGTAACATAACGTAACCTATCCCATCTAGCCCCTCGCTGGTAATGTTTTACAGTATCTCGTTCCTGCCGTCCCGTACGTCTCGGTTTGGACATTATAAACGTCTACAGCAATATGTATCCTAACCTAAGGCAGGCTAACATCTCGGATGCAGTATTTTACAACATTCCTGGCGTATCGGCCCATACTTCTCGGTGGGAACATTATATACGTGTGTAACGTAACATAACCTAACCTATCCCATCTAGCCCCTCGTTGGCAATGTTTTACAGAATCCCGTTCGTGACGTCCCGTACACCTCTGATGGAATATTATATACGTCTATAGCGTTATATATCCTAACCTAAGGCAAGCTATCATCTCGGATGCAGTATTTTACAACATTCCTGGCATATCGGCCCCTACTTCTCGGTGGGAACATTATATACGTTTATAACGTATCTCAACCTAACCTAACCCATCTACCCCCTCGCTGGTAATGTTTTACAGAATCCCGTCCCTGTCGTCCCGTACGTCTCGAATGAGACATTATAAACGTCTACAGCGATATATATACTAACCTAAGGCAGGCTAACTTCTCGGATACAGTATTTTACAACATTCCTGGCGTATCGGCCCATACTTCTCGGTGGGAACATTATATACGTGTGTAACGTAACATAACCTAACCTATCCCATCTAGCCCCTCGTTGGCAATGTTTTACAGAATCCCGTTCGTGACGTCCCGTACACCTCGGTTGGAATATTATATACGTCTATAGCGTTATATATCCTAACCTAAGGCAGGCTATCATCTCGGATGCAGTATTTTACAACATTCCTGGCATATCGGCCCCTACTTCTCGGTGGGAACATTATATACGTTTATAACGTATCTCAACCTAACCTAACCCATCTAGCCCCTCGCTGGTAATGTTTTACAGAACCCCGTCCCTGTCGTCCCGTACGTCTCGGATGAGACGTTATAAACGGCTACAGCGATATATATCCTAACCTAAGGCAGGCTAACTTCTCGGATATAGTATTTTACAACATTCCTCGCGTATCGGCCCATACTTCTCGGTGGGAAAATTATATACGTCTATAACGTAACATAACCTAACCTATCCCATCTAGCCCCTCGCTGGTAATATTTCACAGAATCCTGTTCGTGTCGTCCCGTACGTCTCGGTTGGGATATTATATACGTCTATAGCGTTATGTATCCTAACCTAAGGCAGGCTAACATCTCGGTTGCAGTATTTTAAAACATTCCTGGCATATCGGAGCATACTTCTCGGTGGGAACATTATATAAGTCTATAACGTAACATAACCTAACCTGACACATCTAGTCCCTCGCTGGTAATGTTTTACAGAATACCGTTCGTGACGTCCCGTACGTCTCGGTTGGGATATTATAAACGTCTACAGCGATATATATCCTAACCTAAGGCAGGCTAACATCTCGGATGCAGTATTTCACAACATTCCTGGCGTATCGGTCCATACTTCTCGGTGGGAACATTATATACGTCTATAACGTAACATAACGTAACCTATCCCATCTAGCCCCTCGCTGGTAATGTTTTACAGTATCTCGTTCCTGCCGTCCCGTACGTCTCGGTTTGGACATTATATACGTCTATAACGTTATGTATCCTAACCTAAGGCAGGCTAAAATCTCGGTTGCAGTATTTTAAAACATTCCTGGCATATCGGCGCATACTTCTCGGTGGGAACATTATATAAGTCTATAACGTAACATAACCTAACCTGACACATCTAGTCCCTCGCTGGTAATGTTTTACAGAATACCGTTCGTGCCGTCCCGTACGTCTCGGTTTGGACATTATATACGTCTATAGCGTTATGTATCCTATCCTAAGGCAGGCTAACACCTCGGTTGCAGTATTTTACAACATTCCTGGCATATCGGCCCATACTTCTCGGTGGGAACATTATATAGGTCTATAACGTAACATAACCTAACCTGACACATCTAGTCCCTCGCTGGTAATGTTTTACAGAATACCGTTCGTGACGTCCCGTACGTCTCGGTTGGGATATTATAAACGTCTACAGCGATATGTATCCTAACCTAAGGCAGGCTAACATCTCGGATGCAGTATATTACAACATTCCTGGCGTATCGGCCCATACTTCTCGGTGGGAACATTATATACGTGTGTAACGTAACATAACCTAACCTATCCCATCTAGCCCCTCGTTGGCAATGTTTTACAGAATCCCGTTCGTGGCGTCCCGTACATCTCGGTTGGAATATTATATACGTCTATAGCGTTATATATCCTAACCTAAGGCAAGCTATCATCTCGGATGCAGTATTTTACAACATCCCTGGCATATCGGCCCCTACTTCTCGGTGGGAACATTATATACGTTTATAACGTATCACATCCTATCCTAACCCATCTAGCCCCTCGCTGGTAATGTTTTACTGAATCCCGTTCGTGTCGTCCCGTACGTCTCGGTTTGGACATTATATACGTCTACAGCGATATATATCCTAACCTAAGGCAGGCTAATTTCTCGGATATAGTATTTTACAACATTTCTGTAGGATCGGCCTCTATTTCTCGGTGGGAACATTATATACGTCTATAACGTAACATAACCTAACCTATCCCATCTAGCCCCTCGCTGGCAATGTTTTACAGAATCCCGTTCGTGTCGTCCCGTACATCTCGGTTGGGATATTATATACGTCTACAGCGATATATATCCTAACCTAAGGCAGGCTAACATCTCGGATGCAGTATTTCACAACATTCCTGGCGTATCGGTCCATACTTCTCGGTGGGAACATTATATACGTCTATAACGTAACATAACGTAACCTATCCCATCTAGCCCCTCGCTGGTAATGTTTTACAGTATCTCGTTCCTGCCGTCCCGTACGTCTCGGTTTGGACATTATAAACGTCTACAGCAATATGTATCCTAACCTAAGGCAGGCTAACATCTCGGATGCAGTATTTTACAACATTCCTGGCGTAGCGGCCCATACTTCTCGGTGGGAACATTATATACGTCTGTAACGTAACATAACCTAACCTATCCCATCTAGCACCTCGTTGGCAATGTTTTACAGAATCCCGTTCGTGACGTCCCGTACATCTCGGTTGGAATATTATATACGTCTATAGCGTTATATATCCTAACCTAAGGCAAGCTATCATCTCGGATGCAGCATTTTACAACATTCCTGGCATATCGGCCCCTACTTCTCGGTGGGAACATTATATACGTTTATAACGTATCACAACCTATCCTAACCCATCTAGCCCCTCGCTGGTAATGTTTTACAGAATCCCGTCCCTGTCGTCCCGTACGTCTCGGATGAGACGTTATAAACGTCTACAGCGATATATATCCTAACCTAAGGCAGGCTAACTTCTCGGATATAGTATTTTACAACATTCCTGGCGTATCGGCCCCTACTTCACCGTGGGAACATTATACACGACTATAACTTAACATAACCTAACCTATCCCATCTAGCCCCTCGTTGGCAATGTTGTACAGAATCCCGTTCGTGTCGTCCCGTACATCTCGGTTGGGATATTATATACGTCTCTAGCGTTATATGCCTAACCTAAGGCAGGCTAACATCTCGGATGCAGTATTTTACAACATTCCTGGCGTATCGGCCCATACTTCTCGGTGGGAACATTATAAACGTCTATAACGTATCACAACCTAACCTAACCCATCTAGCCCCTCGCTGGTAATGTTTTACAGAATCCCGTCCCTGTCGTCCCGTACGTCTCGGTTGGGACATTATAAACGTCTACAGAAATATATATCCTAACCTAAGGCAGGCTAACATCTCGGATGAAGTATTTTACAACATTCTTGTAGTATCGGCCCCTACTTCTTGGTGGAAACACTATATACGTCTATAACGTAACATAACCTAACCCAACCCATCTAGCCCCTCGCTGGTAATATTTTACAGAATCCCGTTCGTGACGCCCGGTACATCTCGGTTGGGATATTATATACGTCTCTAGCGTTATATACCTAACCTAAGGCAGGCTAACATCTCGGATGCAGTATACTACAACATTCCTGGCGTATCGGCCCATACTTCTCGGTGGGAACATTACATACGTGTGTAACGTAACATAACCTAACCTATCCCATCTAGCCCCTCGTTGGCAATGTTTTACAGAATCCCGTTCGTGGCGTCCCGTACATCTCGGTTGGAATATTATATACGTGTACAGCGTTATATATCCTAACCTAAAGCAAGCTATCATCTCGGATGCAGTATTTTACAACATTCCTGGCATATCGGCCCCTACTTCTCGGTGGGAACATTATATACGTTTATAACGTATCACAACCTATCCTAACCCATCTAGCCCCTCGCTGGTAATGTTTTACAGAATCCCGTCCCTGTCGTCCCGTACGTCTCGGATGAGACGTTATAAACGTCTACAGCGATATATATCCTAACCTAAGGCAGGCTAACTTCTCGGATATAGTATTTTACAACATTCCTGGCGTATCGGCCCATACTTCTCGGTGGGAACATTATATACGTCTATAACGTAACATAACCTAACCTGACACATCTAGTCCCTCGCTGGTAATGTTTTACAGAATACCGTTCGTGACGTCCCGTACGTCTCGGTTGGGATATTATAAACGTCTACAGCGATATATATCCTAACCTAAGGCAGGCTAATTTCTCGGATATAGTATTTCACAACATTTCTGTAGGATCGGCCTCTACTTCTCGGTGGGAACATTATATACGTCTATAACGTAACATAACCTAACCTATCCCATCTAGCCCCCCGCTGGCAATGTTTTACAGAATCCTGTTCGTGTCGTCCCGTACATCTCGGTTGGGATATTAGATACGTCTACAGCGATATATATCCTAACCTAAGGCAGGCTAACATCTCGGATGCAGTATTTCACAACATTCCTGGCGTATCGGTCCATACTTCTCGGTGGGAACATTATATACGTCTATAACGTAACATAACGTAACCTATCCCATCTAGCCCCTCGCTGGTAATGTTTTACAGTATCTCGTTCCTGCCGTCCTGTACGTCTCGGTTTGGACATTATATACGACTATAGCGTTATGTATGCTAACCTAAGGCAGGCTAACATCTCGGTTGCAGTATTTTACAACATTCCTGGCATATCGGCCCATACTTCTCGGTGGGAACATTATATAGGTCTATAACGTAACATAACCTAACCTGACACATCTAGTCCCTCATTGGTAATGTTTTACAGAATACCGTTCGTGATGTCCCGTACGTCTCGGTTGGGATATTATAAACGTCTACAGCGATATATATCCTAACCTAAGGCAGGCTAATTTCTCGGATATAGTATTTTACAACATTTCTGTAGGATCGGCCTCTACTTCTCGGTGGGAACATTATATATGTCTATAACGTAACATAACCTAACCTATCCCATCTAGCCCCTCGCTGGTAATGTTTTACAGTATCTCGTTCCTGCCGTCCCGTACGTCTCGGTTTGGACATTATAAACGTCTACAGCAATATATATCCTAACCTAAGGCAGGCTAACATCTCGGTTGCAGTATTTTACAACATTCCTGGCGTATCGGCCCATACTTCTCGGTGGGAACATTATATACGTCTATAACGTAACATAACCTAACCTATCCCATCTAGCCCCTCGTTGGCAATGTTTTACAGAATCCTGTTCGTGTCGTCCCGTACATCTCGGTTGGGATATTATATACGTCTATAGCGTTATATATCTTAACCTAAGGCAGGCTAACATCTCGGATGCAGTATTTTACAACATTCCTGGCGTATCGGCTCTACTTCTCGGTGGGAACATTATACACGTCTATAACGTAACATAACTTAACCTAACCCATCTAGCCCCTCGCTGGTATTGTTTTACAGAATCCCGTTCCTGTCGTCCCGTACATCTCGGTTGGGATGTTATATTCGTCTACAGCGATATATATCCTAATGTAAGGCAGGCTAACATCTCGGATGTAGTATTTTACAACATTCTTGGAGTATCGGCCCCTACTTCTCGGTGGGAACATTATATACGTCTGTAACGTAACATAACCTAACCTATCCCATCTAGCCCCTCGCTGGTAATATTTTACAGAATCCCGTTCGTGTCGTCCTGTACATCTTGGTTGGGATATTATATACGTCTATAGCGTTATATATCTTGACCTAAGGCAGGCTAACATCTCGGATGCAGTATTTTACAACATTCCTGGCGTATCGGCTCTACTACTCGGTGGGAACATTATACACGTCTATAACGTAACATAACCTAACCTAACCCATCTAGCCCCTCGCTGGTAATTTTTTACAGAATCCCGTTCATGTCGTCCCGTACATCTCGGTTGGGATGTTATATACGTCTACAGCGATATATATCCTAACCTAAGGCAGGCTAACATCTCGGATGCAGTATTTTACAACATTCCTGGCGTATCGGCCCGTACTTCTCGGTGGGAACATTATACACGTCTATAACGTAACATAACCTAACCTAACCCATCTAGCCCCTCGCTGGTAATGTTTTACAGAATCCCGTTCCTGTCGTCCCGTACATCTCGGATGGGATGTTATATGCTTCTACAGCGATATATATCCTAACGTAAGGCAGGCTAACATCTCGGATGTAGTATTTTACAACATTCTTGGAGTATCGGCCCCTACTTCTCGGTGGGAACATTATATACGTCTGTAACGTAACATAACCTAACCTATCCCACCTAGCCCCTCGTTGGCAATGTTTTACAGAATCCCACTCGTGTCGTCCCGTACATCTCGGTTGGGATATTATATACGTCTACAGCGATATATATCCTAACCTAAGGCAGGCTAACTTCTCGGATATATTATTTTACAACATTCCTGGCATATCGGCCCCTACTTCTCGGTGGGAACATTATATACGTTTATAACGTATCACAACCTAATCTAACCCATCTAGCCCCTCGCTGGTAATGATTTACAGAATCCCGTTCCTGTCGTCCCGTACGTCTCGGATGGGACATTATAAACTTCTACAGCGTTATATATCCTAACCTAAGGCAGGCTAACATCTCGGTTGCAGTATTTTACAACATTCCTGCCGTATCGGCCCATACTTCTCGGTGGGAAGATTATATAGGTCTATAAGGTAACATAACCTAACCTAACACATCTAGCCCCTCGCTGGTAAGGTTTTACAGAATCCCGTCCCTGTCGTCCCGTACATTTCGGTTGGGATGTTATATACGTCTACAGCGATATAAATCCTAACCTAAGGCAGGCTAACATCTCGGATGCAGTATTTTACAACATTCCTGGCGTATCGGCTCTACTTCTCGGTGGGAACATTATACACGTCTATAACGTAACATAACCTAACCTAACCCATCTAGCCCCTCGCTGGTATTGTTTTACAGAATCCCGTTCCTGTCGTCCCGTACATCTCGGTTGGGATGTTATATTCGTCTACAGCGATATATATCCTAACGTAAGGCAGGCTAACATCTCGGATGCAGTATTTTACAACATTCCTGGCGTATCGGCTCTACTTCTCGGTGGGAACATTATACACGTCTATAACGTAACATAACCTAACCTAACCCATCTAGCCCCTCGCTGGTAATGTTTTACAGAATCCCGTTCCTGTCGTCCCGTACATCTCGGTTGGAACATTATAAACGTCTAAAGCAATATATATCCTAACCTAAGGCAGGCTATCATCTCGGATGTAGTATTTTACAACATTCCTGGCGTATCGGCCCCTACTTCTCGGCGGGAACATTATATAGGTCTATAACGTAATATAACCTAACCTAACACATCTAGCCCCTCGCTGGTAATGTTTTACAGAATACCGTTCGTGTCGTCCCGTAGGTCTCGTTTGCGACGTTATATACGTCTACAGCGTTATATATCCTAACCTAAGGCAGTCTAGCATCTCGGTCGCAGTATTTTACGCCATTCCTGGCGTAACGGCTCTACTTCTCGGTGGGAACATTATACACGTCTATAACGTAACATAACCTAACCTAACCCATCTAGCCCCTCGCTGGTAATATTTTACAGAATCCCGTTCGTGTCGTCCTGTACATCTTGGTTGGGATATTATATACGTCTATAGCGTTATATATCTTGACCTAAGGCAGGCTAACATCTCGGATGCAGTATTTCACAACATTCCTGGCGTATCGGCTCTACTTCTCGGTGGCAACATTATACACGTCTATAACGTAACATAACCTAACCTAACCCATCTAGCCCCTCGCTGGTAATTTTTTACAGAATCCCGTTCATGTCGTCCCGTACATCTCGGTTGGGATGTTATATACGTCTACAGCGATATATATCCTAACCTAAGGCAGGCTAACATCTCGGATGCAGTATTTTACAACATTCCTGGCGTATCGGCCCGTACTTCTCGGTGGGAACATTATACACGTCTATAACGTAACATAACCTAACCTAACCCATCTAGCCCCTCGCTGGTAATGTTTTACAGAATCCCGTTCCTGTCGTCCCGTACATCTCGGATGGGATGTTATATGCTTCTACAGCGATATATATCCTAACGTAAGGCAGGCTAACATCTCGGATGTAGTATTTTACAACATTCTTGGAGTATCGGCCCCTACTTCTCGGTGGGAACATTATATACGTCTGTAACGTAACATAACCTAACCTATGCCACCTAGCCCCTCGTTGGCAATGTTTTACAGAATCCCATTCGTGTCGTCCCGTACATCTCGGTTGGGATATTATATACGTCTACAGCGATATATATCCTAACCTAAGGCAGGCTAACTTCTCGGATATATTATTTTACAACATTCCTGGCATATCGGCCCCTACTTCTCGGTGGGAACATTATATACGTTTATAACGTATCACAACCTAATCTAACCCATCTAGCCCCTCGCTGGTAATGATTTACAGAATCCCGTTCCTGTCGACCCGTACGTCTCGGATGGGACATTATAAACTTCTACAGCGTTATATATCCTAACCTAAGGCAGGCTAACATCTCGGTTGCAGTATTTTACAACATTCCTGCCGTATCGGCCCATACTTCTCGGTGGGAAGATTATATAGGTCTATAAGGTAACATAACCTAACCTAACACATCTAGCCCCTCGCTGGTAATGTTTTACAGAGTCCCGTTCATGTCGTCCCGTACGTCTCGGATGGGACATTATATCCGTCTACAGCGTTATATATCTTAACTTAAGGCAGGCTAACATCTCGGATGCAGTATTTTACGACATTCCTGGCGTATCGGCCCCTACTTCTCAGTGGGAACATTATATACGTCTGTAACGTAACATAACCTAACCTAACCCATCTAGCCCCTCGCTGGTAAGGTTTTACAGAATCCCGTTCCTGTCGTCCCGTACATCTCGGTTGGAACATTATAAACGTCTAAAGCAATATGTATCCTAACCTAAGGCAGGCTAACATGTCGGATGTAGTATTTTACAACATTCTTGGAGTATCGGCCCCTACTTCTCGGTGGGAACATTATATACGTCTATAACGTAACATACCCTAACCTAACCCATCTAGCCCCTCGCTGGCAATGTTTTACAGAATCCCGTTCCTGTCGTCCCGTACGTCTCTGTTGGGACATTATAAACGTCTACAGCGTTATATATCCTAACCTAAGGCAGGCTAACATCTCGGTTGCTGTATTTTACAACATTCCTGGCGTATCGGCCCATACTTCTCGGTGGGAACTTTATATAGGTCTATAACGTAATATAACCTAACCTAACACATCTAGCCCCTCGCTGGTAATGTTTTACAGAATCCCGTTCCTGTCGTCCCGTACATCTCGGTTGGGATGTTATATACGTCTACAGCGATATATATCCTAACGTAAGGCAGGCTAACATCTCGGATGTAGTATTTTACAACATTCTTGGAGTATCGGCCCCTACTTCTCGGTGGGAACATTGTATACGTCTGTAACGTAACATAACCTAACCTATCCCATCTAGCCCCTCTTTGGCAATGTTTTACAGAATCCCCTTCGTTTCGTCCCGTACATCTCGGTTGGGATATTATATACGTCTACAGCGATACATATCCTAACCTAAGGCAGGCTAACTTCTCGGATATAGTATTTTACAACATTCCTGTAGGATCAGCCTCTACTTCTCGGTGGGAACATTATATACGTCTATAACGTAATATAATCTAACCTAACACATCTAGCCCCTCGCTGGTAATGTTTTACAGAATCCCGTTTATGTCGTCCCGTACATCTCGGTTGGGATGTTATATTCGTCTACAGCGATATATATCCTAACGTAAGGCAGGCTAACATCTCGGATGCAGTATTTTACAACATTCCTGGCGTATCGGCTCTACTTCTCGGTGGGAACATTATACACGTCTATAACGTAACATAACCTAACCTAACCCATCTAGCCCCTCGCTGGTAATGTTTTACAGAATCCCGTTCCTGTCGTCCCGTACATCTCGGTTGGAACATTATAAACGTCTAAAGCAATATATATCCTAACCTAAGGCAGGCTATCATCTCGGATGTAGTATTTTACAACATTCCTGGCGTATCGGCCCCTACTTCTCGGCGGGAACATTATATAGGTCTATAACGTAATATAACCTAACCTAACACATCTAGCCCCTCGCTGGTAATGTTTTACAGAATACCGTTCGTGTCGTCCCGTAGGTCTCGTTTGCGACGTTATATACGTCTACAGCGTTATATATCCTAACCTAAGGCAGTCTAGCATCTCGGTCGCAGTATTTTACGCCATTCCTGGCGTAACGGCTCTACTTCTCGGTGGGAACATTATACACGTCTATAACGTAACATAACCTAACCTAACCCATCTAGCCCCTCGCTGGTAATATTTTACAGAATCCCGTTCGTGTCGTCCTGTACATCTTGGTTGGGATATTATATACGTCTATAGCGTTATATATCTTGACCTAAGGCAGGCTAACATCTCGGATGCAGTATTTCACAACATTCCTGGCGTATCGGCTCTACTTCTCGGTGGGAACATTATATACGTCTATAACGTAACATAACCTAACCTAACCCATCTAGCCCCTCGCTGGTAATTTTTTACAGAATCCCGTTCATGTCGTCCCGTACATCTCGGTTGGGATGTTATATACGTCTACAGCGATATATATCCTAACCTAAGGCAGGCTAACATCTCGGATGCAGTATTTTACAACATTCCTGGCGTATCGGCCCGTACTTCTCGGTGGGAACATTATACACGTCTATAACGTAACATAACCTAACCTAACCCATCTAGCCCCTCGCTGGTAATGTTTTACAGAATCCCGTTCCTGTCGTCCCGTACATCTCGGATGGGATGTTATATGCTTCTACAGCGATATATATCCTAACGTAAGGCAGGCTAACATCTCGGATGTAGTATTTTACAACATTCTTGGAGTATCGGCCCCTACTTCTCGGTGGGAACATTATATACGTCTGTAACGTAACATAACCTAACCTATGCCACCTAGCCCCTCGTTGGCAATGTTTTACAGAGTCCCGTTCATGTCGTCCCGTACGTCTCGGATGGGACATTATATCCGTCTACAGCGTTATATATCTTAACTTAAGGCAGGCTAACATCTCGGATGCAGTATTTTACGACATTCCTGGCGTATCGGCCCCTACTTCTCAGTGGGAACATTATATACGTCTGTAACGTAACATAACCTAACCTAACCCATCTAGCCCCTCGCTGGTAAGGTTTTACAGAATCCCGTTCCTGTCGTCCCGTACATCTCGGTTGGGATGTTATATACGTCTACAGCGATATATATCCTAACGTAAGGCAGGCTAACATCTCGGATGTAGTATTTTACAACATTCTTGGAGTATCGGCCCCTACTTCTCGGTGGGAACATTGTATACGTCTGTAACGTAACATAACCTAACCTATCCCATCTAGCCCCTCTTTGGCAATGTTTTACAGAATCCCCTTCGTTTCGTCCCGTACATCTCGGTTGGGATATTATATACGTCTACAGCGATACATATCCTAACCTAAGGCAGGCTAACTTCTCGGATATAGTATTTTACAACATTCCTGTAGGATCAGCCTCTACTTCTCGGTGGGAACATTATATACGTCTATAACGTAATATAATCTAACCTAACACATCTAGCCCCTCGCTGGTAATGTTTTACAGAATCGCGTTTATGTCGTCCCGTACTTCTCGGTTGGGATGATATATACGTCTACAGCGATATATATCCTAACGTAAGGCAGGCTAACATCTCGGATGCAGTATTTTACAACATTCCTGGCGTATCGGCACTACTTCTCGGTGGGAACACTATACACGTCTATAACGTAACATAACTTAACCTAACCCATCTAGCCCCTCGCTGGTAATGTTTTACAGAATCCCGTTCCTGTCGTCCCGTACATCTCGGTTGGGATGTTATATTCGTCTACAGCGATATATATCCTAACCTAAGGCAGGCTATCATCTCGGATGTAGTATTTTACAACATTCCTGGCGTATCGGCCCCTACTTCTCGGCGGGAACATTATATAGGTCTATAACGTAACATAACCTAACCTAACCCATCTAGCCCCTCGCTGGTAATTTTTTACAGAATCCCGTTCCTGTCGTCCCGTACATCTCGGTTGGGATGTTATATACGTCTACAGCGATATATATCCTAACCTAAGGCAGGCTAACATCTCGGATGCAGTATTTTACAACATTCCTGGCGTATCGGCCCGTACTTCTCGGTGGGAAGACTATACACGTCTATAACGTAACATAACCTAACCTAACCCATCTAGCCCCTCGCTGGTAATGTTTTACGGAATCCCGTTCCTGTCGTCCCGTACATCTCGGATGGGATGTTATATGCTTCTACAGCGATATATATCCTAACGTAAGGCAGGCTAACATCTCGGATGTAGTATTTTACAACATTCTTGGAGTATCGGCCCCTACTTCTCGGTGGGAACATTATATACGTCTGTAACGTAACATAACCTAACCTATCCCATCTAGCCCCTCGCTGGTAATGTTTTACAGAATCCCGTTCGTGTCGTCCCGTACGTCTCGGATGGGACATTATATACGTCTACAGCGTTATATTTCCTAAGGTAAGGCAGGCTAACATCTCGGATGTAGTATTTTACAACATTCTTGGAGTATCGGCCCCTACTTCTCGGTGGGAACATTATATACGTCTGTAACGTAACATAACCTAACCTAACCCATCTAGCCCCTCGCTCGTAATATTTTACAGAATCCCGTTCGTGGCGTCCCGTACATCTCGGTTGGGATATTATATACGTCTATAGCGTTATATATCCTAACCTAAGGCAGGCTAACATCTCGGATGCAGTATTTTACAACATTCCTGGCATATCGGCCCCTACTTCTCGGTGGGAACATTATATACGTTTATAACGTATCACAACCTAACCTAACCCATCTAGCCCCTCGCTGGTAATGTTTTACAGAATCCCGTTCCTGACGTCCCGTACGTCTCTGTTGGGACATTATAAACGTCTACAGCGTTATATATCCTAACCTAAGGCAGGCTAACATCTCGGTTGCAGTATTTTACAACATTCCTGGCGTATCGGCCCATACTTCTCGGTGGGAACATTATATAGCTCTATAACGTAACATAACTTAACCTAACACATCTAGCCGCTCGCTGGTAATGTTTTACAGAATCCCGTTCCTGTCGTCCCGTACATCTCGGTTGGGAAGTTATATACGTCTACAGCGATATATATCCTAACGTAAGGCAGGCTAACATCTCGGATGTGGTATTTTACAACATTCTTGGAGTATCGGCCCCTACTTCTCGGTGGGAACATTATATACGTCTACAACGTAACATAACCTAACCTATCCCATCTAGTCCCTCGTTGGCAATGTTTTACAGAATCCCGTTCCTGTCGTCCCGTACATCTCGGTTGGGATATTATATACGTCTATAGCGTTATATATCTTAACCTAAGGCAGGCTAATATCTCGGATGCAGTATTTTACAACATTCCTGGCGTATCGGCTCTACTTCTCGGTGGGAACATTATACACGTCTATAACGTAACATAACCTAACCTAACCCATCCTGCCCCTCGCTGGTAATGTTTTACAGAATCCCGTTCCTGTCGTCCCGTTCATCTCGGTTGGGATATTATATACGTCTATAGCGTTATATATCCTAACCTAAGGCAGGCTAACATCTGGGATGCAGTATTTTACAACATTCCTGGCATATCGGCCCCTACTTCTCGGTGGGAACATTATATACGTTTATAACGTATCTCAACCTAACCTAACCCATCTAGCCCCTCGCTGGTAATGATTTACAGAATCCCGTTCCTGTCGTCCCGTACGTCTCGGATGGGACATTATAAACTTCTACAGCGTTATATATCCTAACCTAAGGCAGGCTAACATCTCGGATGCAGTATTTTACAACATTCCTGGCGTATCGGCTCTACTTCTCGGTGGAAACATTATACACGTCTATAACGTAACATAACCTAACCTAACCCATCTAGCCCCTCGCTGGTAATGTTTTACAGAATCCCGTTCCTGTCGTCCCGTACATATCGGTTGGGATGTTATATACGTCTACAGCGATATATATCCTAACCTAAGGCAGGCTATCATCTCGGATGTAGTATTTTACAACATTCCTGGCGTATCGGCCCCTACTTCTCGGCGGGAACATTATATAGGTCTATAACGTAATCTAACCTAACCTAACACATCTAGCCCCTCGCTGGTAATGTTTTACAGAATACCGTTCGTGTCGTCCCGTAGGTCTCGTTTGGGACGTTATATACGTCTACAGCGTTATATATCCTAACCTAAGGCAGTCTACCATCTCGGTCGCAGTATTTTACGCCATTCCTGGCGTATCGGCTCTACTTCTCGGTGGGAACATTATACACGTCTATAACGTAACATAACCTAACCTAACCCATCTAGGCCCTCGCTGGTAATGTTTTACAGAATCCCGTTCCTGTCGTCCCGTACATCTCGGTTGGAACATTATAAACGTGTAAAGCAATATATATCCTAACCTAAGGCAGGCTAACATCTCGGATGAAGTATTATACGCCATTCCTGGCGTATCGGCCCCTACTTCACCGTGGGAACATCATACAGGTCTATAACGTAACATAACCTAACCTAACCCATCTAGCCCCTCGCTGGTAATGTTTTACAGAATCCCGTTTCTGTCGTCCCATACATCTCGGTTGTGATGTTATATACGTCTACAGCGATATATATCCTAACGTAAGGCAGGCTAACATCTCGGATGTAGTATTTTACAACATTCTTGGAGTATCGGCCCCTACTTCTCGGTGGGAACATTATATACGTCTGTAACGTAACATAACCTAACCTAACCCATCTAGCCCCTCGCTCGTAATATTTTACAGAATCCCGTTCGTGGCGTCCCGTACATCTCGGTTGGGATATTATATACGTCTATAGCGTTATATATCCTAACCTAAGGCAGGCTAACATCTCGGATGCAGTATTTTACAACATTCCTGGCATATCGGCCCCTACTTCTCGGTGGGAACATTATATACGTTTATAACGTATCACAACCTAACCTAACCCATCTAGCCCCTCTCTGGTAATGTTTTACAGAATCCCGTTCCTGACGTCCCGTACGTCTCTGTTGGGACATTATAAACGTCTACAGTGTTATATATCCTAACCTAAGGCAGGCTAACATCTCGGTTGCAGTATTTTACAACATTCCTGGCGTATCGGCCCATACTTCTCGGTGGGAACATTATATAGGTATATAACGTAACATAACTTAACCTAACACATCTAGCCCCTCGCTGGTAATGTTTTACCGAATCCCGTTCGTGTCGTCCCCTACGTCTCGGTTTGGACATTATATACGTCTACAGCGTTATATATCCTAACCTAAGGCAGGCTAACATCTCGGATGAAGTATTTTACGCCATTCCTGGCGTATCGGCTCTACTTCTCGGTGGGAACATTATACACGTCTATAACGTAACATAACCTAACCTAACCCATCTAGCCCCTCGCTGGTAATGTTTTACAGAATCCCGTTCCTGTCGTCCCGTACATCTCGGTTGGGAAGTTATATACGTCTACAGCGATATATATCCTAACGTAAGGCAGGCTAACATCTCGGATGTGGTATTTTACAACATTCTTGGAGTATCGGCCCCTACTTCTCGGTGGGAACATTATATACGTCAATAACGTAACATACCCTAACCTAACCCATCTAGCCCCTCGCTGGTAATGTTTTACAGAATCCTGTTCCTGTCGTCCCGTACATCTCGGTTGGGATGTTATATTCGTCTACAGCGATATATATCCTAACGTAAGGCAGGCTAACATCTCGGATGCAGTATTTTACAACATTCCTGGCGTATCGGCTCTACTTCTCGGTGGGAACATTATACACGTCTATAACGTAACATAACCTAACCTAACCCATCTAGCCCCTCGCTGGTAATGTTTTACAGAATCCCGTTCCTGTCGTCCCGTACATATCGGTTGGGATGTTATATACGTCTACAGCGATATATATCCTAACCTAAGGCAGGCTATCATCTCGGATGTAGTATTTTACAACAATCCTGGCGTATCGGCCCCTACTTCTCGGCGAGAACATTATATAGGTATATAACGTAATCTAACCTAACCTAACACATCTAGCCCCTCGCTGGTAATGTTTTACAGAATACCGTTCGTGTCGTCCCGTAGGTCTCGTTTGGGACGTTATATACGTCTACAGCGTTATATATCCTAACCTAAGGCAGTCTACCATCTCGGTCGCAGTATTTTACGCCATTCCTGGCGTATCGGCTCTACTTCTCGGTGGGAACATTATACACGTCTATAACGTAACATAACCTAACCTAACCCATCTAGGCCCTCGCTGGTAATGTTTTACAGAATCCCGTTCCTGTCGTCCCGTACATCTCGGTTGGAACATTATAAACGTGTAAAGCAATATATATCCTAACCTAAGGCAGGCTAACATCTCGGATGAAGTATTATACGCCATTCCTGGCGTATCGGCCCCTACTTCACCGTGGGAACATTATACAGGTCTATAACGTAACATAACCTAACCTAACCCATCTAGCCCCTCGCTGGTAATGTTTTACAGAATCCCGTTTCTGTCGTCCCATACATCTCGGTTGTGATGTTATATACGTCTACAGCGATATATATCCTAACGTAAGGCAGGCTAACATCTCGGATGTAGTATTTTACAACATTCTTGGAGTATCGGCCCCTACTTCTCGGTGGGAACAATATATACGTCTGTAACGTAACATAACCTAACCTAACCCATCTAGCCCCTCGCTCGTAATATTTTACAGAATCCCGTTCGTGGCGTCCCGTACATCTCGGTTGGGATATTATATACGTTTATAGCGTTATATATCCTAACCTAAGGCAGGCTAACATCTCGGATGCAGTATTTTACAACATTCCTGGCATATCGGCCCCTACTTCTCGGTGGGAACATTATATACGTTTATAACGTATCACAACCTAACCTAACCCATCTAGCCCCTCGCTGGTAATGTTTTACAGAATCCCGTTCCTGACGTCCCGTACGTCTCTGTTGGGACATTATAAACGTCTACAGCGTTATATATCCTAACCTAAGGCAGGCTAACATCTCGGTTGCAGTATTTTACAACATTCCTGGCGTATCGGCCCATACTTCTCGGTGGGAACATTATATAGGTCTATAACGTAACATAACTTAACCTAACACATCTAGCCCCTCGCTGGTAATGTTTTACCGAATCCCGTTCCTGTCGTCCCGTACATGTCGGTTGGGAAGTTATATACGTCTACAGCGATATATATCCTAACGTAAGGCAGGCTAACATCTCGGATGTGGTATTTTACAACATTCTTGGAGTATCGGCCCCTACTTCTCGGTGGGAACATTATATACGTCTACAACGTAACATAACCTAACCTATCCCATCTAGTCCCTCGTTGGCAATGTTTTACAGAATCCCGTTCGTGACGTCCCGTACATCTCGGTTGGGATATTATACACGTCTATAGCGTTATATATCTTAACCTAAGGCAGGCTAATATCTCGGATGCAGTATTTTACAACATTCCTGGCGTATCGGCTCTACTTCTCAGTGGGAACATTATACACGTCTATAACGTAACATAACCTAACCTAACCCATCTAGCCCCTCGCTGGTAATGTTTTACAGAATCCCGTTCCTGTCGTCCCGTACATCTCGGATGGGATGTTATATACGTCTACAGCGATATATATCCTAACGTAAGGCAGGCTAACATCTCGGTTACAGTATTTTACAACATTCCTGGCGTATCGGCTCCTACTTCTCGGCGGGAACATTATATAGGTCTATAACGTAATATAACCTATCCTAACACATCTAGCCCCTCGCTGGTAATGTTTTACAGAATACCGTTCGTGTCGTCCCGTAGGTCTCGTTTGGGACGTTATATACGTCTACAGCGTTATATATCCTAACCTAGGGCAGTCTTCCATCTCGGTCGCAGTATTTCACGCCATTCCTGGCGTATCGGCCCGTACTTCACCGTGGGAACATTATACACGTCTATAACGTAGCATAACCTAACCTAACCCATCTAGCCCCTCGCTGGTAATGTTTTACAGAATCCCGTTCGTGTCGTCCCGTACGTCTCGGATGGGACATTATATACGTCTACAGCGTTATATTTCCTAACGTAAGGCAGGCTAACATCTCGGATGTAGTATTTTACAACATTGTTGGAGTATAGGCCGATACTTCTCGGTGGGAACATTATATACGTCAATAACGTAACATACCCTAACCTAACCCATCTAGCCCCTCGCTGGTAATGTTTTACAGAATCCCGTTCCTGTCGTCCCGTACATCTCGGTTGGAATGTTATATTCGTCTACAGCGATATATATCCTAACGTAAGGCAGGCTAACATCTCGGATGCAGTATTTTACAACATTCCTGGCGTATCGGCTCTACTTCTCGGTGGGAACATTATACGCGTCTATAACGTAACATAACCTAACCTAACCCATCTAGCCCCTCGCTGGTAATGTTTTACAGAATCCCGTTCCTGTCGTCCCGTACATATCGGTTGGGATGTTATATACGTCTACAGCGATATATATCCTAACCTAAGGCAGGCTATCATCTCGGATGTAGTATTTTACAACATTCCTGGCGTATCGGCCCCTACTTCTCGGCGGGAACATTATATAGGTCTATAACGTAATCTAACCTAACCTAACACATCTAGCCCCTCGCTGGTAATGTTTTACAGAATACCGTTCGTGTCGTCCCGTAGGTCTCGTTTGGGACGTTATATACGTCTACAGCGTTATATATCCTAACCTAAGGCAGTCTACCATCTCGGTCGCAGTATTTTACGCCATTCCTGGCGTATCGGCTCTACTTCTCGGTGGGAACATTATACACGTCTATAACGTAACATAACCTAACCTAACCCATCTAGGCCCTCGCTGGTAATGTTTTACAGAATCCCGTTCCTGTCGTCCCGTACATCTCGGTTGGAACATTATAAACGTCTAAAGCAATATATATCCTAACCTAAGGCAGGCTAACATCTCGGATGAAGTATTATACGCCATTCCTGGCGTATCGGCCCCTACTTCACCGTGGGAACATTATACAGGTCTATAACGTAACATAACCTAACCTAACCCATCTAGCCCCTCGCTGGTAATGTTTTACAGAATCCCGTTTCTGTCGTCCCATACATCTCGGTTGTGATGTTATATACGTCTACAGCGATATATATCCTAACGTAAGGCAGGCTAACATCTCGGTTGCAGTATTTTACAACATTCCTGGCGTATCGGCCCATACTTCTCGGTGGGAACATTATATAGGTCTATAACGTAACATAACTTAACCTAACACATCTAGCCCCTCGCTGGTAATGTTTTACCGAATCCCGTTCGTGTCGTCCCCTACGTCTCGGTTGGGACATTATATACGTCTACAGCGTTATATATCCTAACCTAAGGCAGGCTAACATCTCGGATGAAGTATTTTACGCCATTCCTGGCGTATCGGCTCTACTTCTCGGTGGGAACATTATACACGTCTATAACGTAACATAACCTAACCTAACCCATCTAGCCCCTCGCTGGTAATGTTTTACAGAATCCCGTTCCTGTCGTCCCGTACATCTCGGTTGGGAAGTTATATACGTCTACAGCGATATATATCCTAACGTAAGGCAGGCTGACATCTCGGATGTGGTATTTTACAACATTCTTGGAGTATCGGCCCCTACTTCTCGGTGGGAACATTATATACGTCTACAACGTAACATAACCTAACCTATCCCATCTAGTCCCTCGTTGGCAATGTTTTACAGAATCCCGTTCGTGTCGTCCCGTACATCTCGGTTGGGATATTATATACGTCTATAGCGTTATATATCTTAACCTAAGGCAGGCTAATATCTCGGATGCAGTATTTTACAACATTCCTGGCGTATCGGCTCTACTTCTCGGTGGGAACATTATACACGTCTATAACGTAACATAACCTAACCTGACCCATCTAGCCCCTCGCTGGTAATGTTTTACAGAATCCCGTTCCTGTCGTCCCGTACATCTCGGATGGGATGTTATATACGTCTACAGCGATATATATCCTAACGTAAGGCAGGCTAACATCTCGGTTACAGTATTTTACAACATTCCTGGCGTATCGGCCCCTACTTCTCGGCGGGAACATTATATAGGTCTATAACGTAATCTAACCTAACCTAACACATCTAGCCCCTCGCTGGTAATGTTTTACAGAATACCGTTCGTGTCGTCCCGTAGGTCTCGTTTGGGACGTTATATACGTCTACAGCGTTATATATCCTAACCTAAGGCAGTCTACCATCTCGGTCGCAGTATTTTACGCCATTCCTGGCGTATCGGCTCTACTTCTCGGTGGGAACATTATACACGTCTATAACGTAACATAACCTAACCTAACCCATCTAGGCCCTCGCTGGTAATGTTTTACAGAATCCCGTTCCTGTCGTCCCGTACATCTCGGTTGGAACATTATAAACGTGTAAAGCAATATATATCCTAACCTAAGGCAGGCTAACATCTCGGATGAAGTATTATACGCCATTCCTGGCGTATCGGCCCCTACTTCACCGTGGGAACATCATACAGGTCTATAACGTAACATAACCTAACCTAACCCATCTAGCCCCTCGCTGGTAATGTTTTACAGAATCCCGTTTCTGTCGTCCCATACATCTCGGTTGTGATGTTATATACGTCTACAGCGATATATATCCTAACGTAAGGCAGGCTAACATCTCGGATGTAGTATTTTACAACATTCTTGGAGTATCGGCCCCTACTTCTCGGTGGGAACATTATATACGTCTGTAACGTAACATAACCTAACCTAACCCATCTAGCCCCTCGCTCGTAATATTTTACAGAATCCCGTTCGTGGCGTCCCGTACATCTCGGTTGGGATATTATATACGTCTATAGCGTTATATATCCTAACCTAAGGCAGGCTAACATCTCGGATGCAGTATTTTACAACATTCCTGGCATATCGGCCCCTACTTCTCGGTGGGAACATTATATACGTTTATAACGTATCACAACCTAACCTAACCCATCTAGCCCCTCTCTGGTAATGTTTTACAGAATCCCGTTCCTGACGTCCCGTACGTCTCTGTTGGGACATTATAAACGTCTACAGTGTTATATATCCTAACCTAAGGCAGGCTAACATCTCGGTTGCAGTATTTTACAACATTCCTGGCGTATCGGCCCATACTTCTCGGTGGGAACATTATATAGGTATATAACGTAACATAACTTAACCTAACACATCTAGCCCCTCGCTGGTAATGTTTTACCGAATCCCGTTCGTGTCGTCCCCTACGTCTCGGTTTGGACATTATATACGTCTACAGCGTTATATATCCTAACCTAAGGCAGGCTAACATCTCGGATGAAGTATTTTACGCCATTCCTGGCGTATCGGCTCTACTTCTCGGTGGGAACATTATACACGTCTATAACGTAACATAACCTAACCTAACCCATCTAGCCCCTCGCTGGTAATGTTTTACAGAATCCCGTTCCTGTCGTCCCGTACATCTCGGTTGGGAAGTTATATACGTCTACAGCGATATATATCCTAACGTAAGGCAGGCTAACATCTCGGATGTGGTATTTTACAACATTCTTGGAGTATCGGCCCCTACTTCTCGGTGGGAACATTATATACGTCAATAACGTAACATACCCTAACCTAACCCATCTAGCCCCTCGCTGGTAATGTTTTACAGAATCCTGTTCCTGTCGTCCCGTACATCTCGGTTGGGATGTTATATTCGTCTACAGCGATATATATCCTAACGTAAGGCAGGCTAACATCTCGGATGCAGTATTTTACAACATTCCTGGCGTATCGGCTCTACTTCTCGGTGGGAACATTATACACGTCTATAACGTAACATAACCTAACCTAACCCATCTAGCCCCTCGCTGGTAATGTTTTACAGAATCCCGTTCCTGTCGTCCCGTACATATCGGTTGGGATGTTATATACGTCTACAGCGATATATATCCTAACCTAAGGCAGGCTATCATCTCGGATGTAGTATTTTACAACAATCCTGGCGTATCGGCCCCTACTTCTCGGCGAGAACATTATATAGGTATATAACGTAATCTAACCTAACCTAACACATCTAGCCCCTCGCTGGTAATGTTTTACAGAATACCGTTCGTGTCGTCCCGTAGGTCTCGTTTGGGACGTTATATACGTCTACAGCGTTATATATCCTAACCTAAGGCAGTCTACCATCTCGGTCGCAGTATTTTACGCCATTCCTGGCGTATCGGCTCTACTTCTCGGTGGGAACATTATACACGTCTATAACGTAACATAACCTAACCTAACCCATCTAGGCCCTCGCTGGTAATGTTTTACAGAATCCCGTTCCTGTCGTCCCGTACATCTCGGTTGGAACATTATAAACGTGTAAAGCAATATATATCCTAACCTAAGGCAGGCTAACATCTCGGATGAAGTATTATACGCCATTCCTGGCGTATCGGCCCCTACTTCACCGTGGGAACATTATACAGGTCTATAACGTAACATAACCTAACCTAACCCATCTAGCCCCTCGCTGGTAATGTTTTACAGAATCCCGTTTCTGTCGTCCCATACATCTCGGTTGTGATGTTATATACGTCTACAGCGATATATATCCTAACGTAAGGCAGGCTAACATCTCGGATGTAGTATTTTACAACATTCTTGGAGTATCGGCCCCTACTTCTCGGTGGGAACATTATATACGTCTGTAACGTAACATAACCTAACCTAACCCATCTAGCCCCTCGCTCGTAATATTTTACAGAATCCCGTTCGTGGCGTCCCGTACATCTCGGTTGGGATATTATATACGTTTATAGCGTTATATATCCTAACCTAAGGCAGGCTAACATCT
This sequence comes from Xylocopa violacea, assembly GCA_963969225.1. Taxonomy (NCBI): domain Eukaryota; kingdom Metazoa; phylum Arthropoda; class Insecta; order Hymenoptera; family Apidae; genus Xylocopa; species Xylocopa violacea. Next base: position 3,821,325 of record CAXAJV010000061.1, on the reverse strand, counting down.
CGGATGCAGTATTTTACAACATTCCTGGCATATCGGCCCCTACTTCTCGGTGGGAACATTATATACGTTTATAACGTATCACAACCTAACCTAACCCATCTAGCCCCTCGCTGGTAATGTTTTACAGAATCCCGTTCCTGACGTCCCGTACGTCTCTGTTGGGACATTATAAACGTCTACAGCGTTATATATCCTAACCTAAGGCAGGCTAACATCTCGGTTGCAGTATTTTACAACATTCCTGGCGTATCGGCCCATACTTCTCGGTGGGAACATTATATAGGTCTATAACGTAACATAACTTAACCTAACACATCTAGCCCCTCGCTGGTAATGTTTTACCGAATCCCGTTCCTGTCGTCCCGTACATGTCGGTTGGGAAGTTATATACGTCTACAGCGATATATATCCTAACGTAAGGCAGGCTAACATCTCGGATGTGGTATTTTACAACATTCTTGGAGTATCGGCCCCTACTTCTCGGTGGGAACATTATATACGTCTACAACGTAACATAACCTAACCTATCCCATCTAGTCCCTCGTTGGCAATGTTTTACAGAATCCCGTTCGTGACGTCCCGTACATCTCGGTTGGGATATTATACACGTCTATAGCGTTATATATCTTAACCTAAGGCAGGCTAATATCTCGGATGCAGTATTTTACAACATTCCTGGCGTATCGGCTCTACTTCTCAGTGGGAACATTATACACGTCTATAACGTAACATAACCTAACCTAACCCATCTAGCCCCTCGCTGGTAATGTTTTACAGAATCCCGTTCCTGTCGTCCCGTACATCTCGGATGGGATGTTATATACGTCTACAGCGATATATATCCTAACGTAAGGCAGGCTAACATCTCGGTTACAGTATTTTACAACATTCCTGGCGTATCGGCTCCTACTTCTCGGCGGGAACATTATATAGGTCTATAACGTAATATAACCTATCCTAACACATCTAGCCCCTCGCTGGTAATGTTTTACAGAATACCGTTCGTGTCGTCCCGTAGGTCTCGTTTGGGACGTTATATACGTCTACAGCGTTATATATCCTAACCTAGGGCAGTCTTCCATCTCGGTCGCAGTATTTCACGCCATTCCTGGCGTATCGGCCCGTACTTCACCGTGGGAACATTATACACGTCTATAACGTAGCATAACCTAACCTAACCCATCTAGCCCCTCGCTGGTAATGTTTTACAGAATCCCGTTCGTGTCGTCCCGTACGTCTCGGATGGGACATTATATACGTCTACAGCGTTATATTTCCTAACGTAAGGCAGGCTAACATCTCGGATGTAGTATTTTACAACATTGTTGGAGTATAGGCCGATACTTCTCGGTGGGAACATTATATACGTCAATAACGTAACATACCCTAACCTAACCCATCTAGCCCCTCGCTGGTAATGTTTTACAGAATCCCGTTCCTGTCGTCCCGTACATCTCGGTTGGAATGTTATATTCGTCTACAGCGATATATATCCTAACGTAAGGCAGGCTAACATCTCGGATGCAGTATTTTACAACATTCCTGGCGTATCGGCTCTACTTCTCGGTGGGAACATTATACGCGTCTATAACGTAACATAACCTAACCTAACCCATCTAGCCCCTCGCTGGTAATGTTTTACAGAATCCCGTTCCTGTCGTCCCGTACATATCGGTTGGGATGTTATATACGTCTACAGCGATATATATCCTAACCTAAGGCAGGCTATCATCTCGGATGTAGTATTTTACAACATTCCTGGCGTATCGGCCCCTACTTCTCGGCGGGAACATTATATAGGTCTATAACGTAATCTAACCTAACCTAACACATCTAGCCCCTCGCTGGTAATGTTTTACAGAATACCGTTCGTGTCGTCCCGTAGGTCTCGTTTGGGACGTTATATACGTCTACAGCGTTATATATCCTAACCTAAGGCAGTCTACCATCTCGGTCGCAGTATTTTACGCCATTCCTGGCGTATCGGCTCTACTTCTCGGTGGGAACATTATACACGTCTATAACGTAACATAACCTAACCTAACCCATCTAGGCCCTCGCTGGTAATGTTTTACAGAATCCCGTTCCTGTCGTCCCGTACATCTCGGTTGGAACATTATAAACGTCTAAAGCAATATATATCCTAACCTAAGGCAGGCTAACATCTCGGATGAAGTATTATACGCCATTCCTGGCGTATCGGCCCCTACTTCACCGTGGGAACATTATACAGGTCTATAACGTAACATAACCTAACCTAACCCATCTAGCCCCTCGCTGGTAATGTTTTACAGAATCCCGTTTCTGTCGTCCCATACATCTCGGTTGTGATGTTATATACGTCTACAGCGATATATATCCTAACGTAAGGCAGGCTAACATCTCGGATGTAGTATTTTACAACATTCTTGGAGTATCGGCCCCTACTTCTCGGTGGGAACATTATATACGTCTGTAACGTAACATAACCTAACCTAACCCATCTAGCCCCTCGCTCGTAATATTTTACAGAATCCCGTTCGTGGCGTCCCGTACATCTCGGTTGGGATATTATATACGTCTATAGCGTTATATATCCTAACCTAAGGCAGGCTAACATCTCGGATGCAGTATTTTACAACATTCCTGGCATATCGGCCCCTACTTCTCGGTGGGAACATTATATACGTTTATAACGTATCACAACCTAACCTAACCCATCTAGCCCCTCGCTGGTAATGTTTTACAGAATCCCGTTCCTGACGTCCCGTACGTCTCTGTTGGGACATTATAAACGTCTACAGCGTTATATATCCTAACCTAAGGCAGGCTAACATCTCGGTTGCAGTATTTTACAACATTCCTGGCGTATCGGCCCATACTTCTCGGTGGGAACATTATATAGGTCTATAACGTAACATAACTTAACCTAACACATCTAGCCCCTCGCTGGTAATGTTTTACCGAATCCCGTTCGTGTCGTCCCCTACGTCTCGGTTGGGACATTATATACGTCTACAGCGTTATATATCCTAACCTAAGGCAGGCTAACATCTCGGATGAAGTATTTTACGCCATTCCTGGCGTATCGGCTCTACTTCTCGGTGGGAACATTATACACGTCTATAACGTAACATAACCTAACCTAACCCATCTAGCCCCTCGCTGGTAATGTTTTACAGAATCCCGTTCCTGTCGTCCCGTACATCTCGGTTGGGAAGTTATATACGTCTACAGCGATATATATCCTAACGTAAGGCAGGCTGACATCTCGGATGTGGTATTTTACAACATTCTTGGAGTATCGGCCCCTACTTCTCGGTGGGAACATTATATACGTCTACAACGTAACATAACCTAACCTATCCCATCTAGTCCCTCGTTGGCAATGTTTTACAGAATCCCGTTCGTGTCGTCCCGTACATCTCGGTTGGGATATTATATACGTCTATAGCGTTATATATCTTAACCTAAGGCAGGCTAATATCTCGGATGCAGTATTTTACAACATTCCTGGCGTATCGGCTCTACTTCTCGGTGGGAACATTATACACGTCTATAACGTAACATAACCTAACCTGACCCATCTAGCCCCTCGCTGGTAATGTTTTACAGAATCCCGTTCCTGTCGTCCCGTACATCTCGGATGGGATGTTATATACGTCTACAGCGATATATATCCTAACGTAAGGCAGGCTAACATCTCGGTTACAGTATTTTACAACATTCCTGGCGTATCGGCCCCTACTTCTCGGCGGGAACATTATATAGGTCTATAACGTAATATAACCTATCCTAACACATCTAGCCCCTCGCTCGTAATATTTTACAGAATCCCGTTCGTGGCGTCCCGTACATCTCGGTTGGGATATTATATACGTCTATAGCGTTATATATCCTAACCTAAGGCAGGCTAACATCTCGGATGCAGTATTTTACAACATTCCTGGCATATCGGCCCCTACTTCTCGGTGGGAACATTATATACGTTTATAACGTATCACAACCTAACCTAACCCATCTAGCCCCTCTCTGGTAATGTTTTACAGAATCCCGTTCCTGACGTCCCGTACGTTTCTGTTGGGACATTATAAACGTCTACAGTGTTATATATCCTAACCTAAGGCAGGCTAACATCTCGGTTGCAGTATTTTACAACATTCCTGGCGTATCGGCCCATACTTCTCGGTGGGAACATTATATAGGTCTATAACGTAACATAACTTAACCTAACACATCTAGCCCCTCGCTGGTAATGTTTTACCGAATCCCGTTCGTGTCGTCCCCTACGTCTCGGTTTGGACATTATATACGTCTACAGCGTTATATATCCTAACCTAAGGCAGGCTAACATCTCGGATGAAGTATTTTACGCCATTCCTGGCGTATCGGCTCTACTTCTCGGTGGGAACATTATACACGTCTATAACGTAACATAACCTAACCTAACCCATCTAGCCACTCGCTGGTAATGTTTTACAGAATCCCGTTCCTGTCGTCCCGTACATCTCGGTTGGGAAGTTATATACGTCTACAGCGATATATATCCTAACGTAAGGCAGGCTAACATCTCGGATGTGGTACTTTACAACATTCTTGGAGTATCGGCCCCTACTTCTCGGTGGGAACATTATATACGTCAATAACGTAACATACCCTAACCTAACCCATCTAGCCCCTCGCTGGTAATGTTTTACAGAATCCCGTTCCTGTCGACCCGTACATCTCGGTTGGAATGTTATATTCGTCTACAGCGATATATATCCTAACGTAAGGCAGGCTAACATCTCGGATGCAGTATTTTACAACATTCCTGGCGTATCGGCTCTACTTCTCGGTGGGAACATTATACGCGTCTATAACGTAACATAACCTAACCTAACCCATCTAGCCCCTCGCTGGTAATGTTTTACAGAATCCCGTTCCTGTCGTCCCGTACATATCGGTTGGGATGTTATATACGTCTACAGCGATATATATCCTAACCTAAGGCAGGCTATCATCTCGGATGTAGTATTTTACAACATTCCTGGCGTATCGGCCCCTACTTCTCGGCGGGAACATTATATAGGTCTATAACGTAATCTAACCTAACCTAACACATCTAGCCCCTCGCTGGTAATGTTTTACAGAATACCGTTCGTGTCGTCCCGTAGGTCTCGTTTGGGACGTTATATACGTCTACAGCGTTATATATCCTAACCTAAGGCAGTCTACCATCTCGGTCGCAGTATTTTACGCCATTCCTGGCGTATCGGCTCTACTTCTCGGTGGGAACATTATACACGTCTATAACGTAACATAACCTAACCTAACCCATCTAGGCCCTCGCTGGTAATGTTTTACAGAATCCCGTTCCTGTCGTCCCGTACATCTCGGTTGGAACATTATAAACGTCTAAAGCAATATATATCCTAACCTAAGGCAGGCTAACATCTCGGATGAAGTATTATACGCCATTCCTGGCGTATCGGCCCCTACTTCACCGTGGGAACATTATACAGGTCTATAACGTAACATAACCTAACCTAACCCATCTAGCCCCTCGCTGGTAATGTTTTACAGAATCCCGTTTCTGTCGTCCCATACATCTCGGTTGTGATGTTATATACGTCTACAGCGATATATATCCTAACGTAAGGCAGGCTAACATCTCGGATGTAGTATTTTACAACATTCTTGGAGTATCGGCCCCTACTTCTCGGTGGGAACATTATATACGTCTGTAACGTAACATAACCTAACCTAACCCATCTAGCCCCTCGCTCGTAATATTTTACAGAATCCCGTTCGTGGCGTCCCGTACATCTCGGTTGGGATATTATATACGTCTATAGCGTTATATATCCTAACCTAAGGCAGGCTAACATCTCGGATGCAGTATTTTACAACATTCCTGGCATATCGGCCCCTACTTCTCGGTGGGAACATTATATACGTTTATAACGTATCACAACCTAACCTAACCCATCTAGCCCCTCGCTGGTAATGTTTTACAGAATCCCGTTCCTGACGTCCCGTACGTCTCTGTTGGGACATTATAAACGTCTACAGCGTTATATATCCTAACCTAAGGCAGGCTAACATCTCGGTTGCAGTATTTTACAACATTCCTGGCGTATCGGCCCATACTTCTCGGTGGGAACATTATATAGGTCTATAACGTAACATAACTTAACCTAACACATCTAGCCCCTCGCTGGTAATGTTTTACCGAATCCCGTTCGTGTCGTCCCCTACGTCTCGGTTGGGACATTATATACGTCTACAGCGTTATATATCCTAACCTAAGGCAGGCTAACATCTCGGATGAAGTATTTTACGCCATTCCTGGCGTATCTTCTCTACTTCTCGGTGGGAACATTATACACGTCTATAACGTAACATAACCTAACCTAACCCATCTAGCCCCTCGCTGGTAATGTTTTACAGAATCCCGTTCCTGTCGTCCCGTACATCTCGGTTGGGAAGTTATATACGTCTACAGCGATATATATCCTAACGTAAGGCAGGCTGACATCTCGGATGTGGTATTTTACAACATTCTTGGAGTATCGGCCCCTACTTCTCGGTGGGAACATTATATACGTCTACAACGTAACATAACCTAACCTATCCCATCTAGTCCCTCGTTGGCAATGTTTTACAGAATCCCGTTCGTGTCGTCCCGTACATCTCGGTTGGGATATTATATACGTCTATAGCGTTATATATCTTAACCTAAGGCAGGCTAATATCTCGGATGCAGTATTTTACAACATTCCTGGCGTATCGGCTCTACTTCTCGGTGGGAACATTATACACGTCTATAACGTAACATAACCTAACCTGACCCATCTAGCCCCTCGCTGGTAATGTTTTACAGAATCCCGTTCCTGTCGTCCCGTACATCTCGGATGGGATGTTATATACGTCTACAGCGATATATATCCTAACGTAAGGCAGGCTAACATCTCGGTTACAGTATTTTACAACATTCCTGGCGTATCGGCCCCTACTTCTCGGCGGGAACATTATATAGGTCTATAACGTAATATAACCTATCCTAACACATCTAGCCCCTCGCTCGTAATATTTTACAGAATCCCGTTCGTGGCGTCCCGTACATCTCGGTTGGGATATTATATACGTCTATAGCGTTATATATCCTAACCTAAGGCAGGCTAACATCTCGGATGCAGTATTTTACAACATTCCTGGCATATCGGCCCCTACTTCTCGGTGGGAACATTATATACGTTTATAACGTATCACAACCTAACCTAACCCATCTAGCCCCTCTCTGGTAATGTTTTACAGAATCCCGTTCCTGACGTCCCGTACGTTTCTGTTGGGACATTATAAACGTCTACAGTGTTATATATCCTAACCTAAGGCAGGCTAACATCTCGGTTGCAGTATTTTACAACATTCCTGGCGTATCGGCCCATACTTCTCGGTGGGAACATTATATAGGTCTATAACGTAACATAACTTAACCTAACACATCTAGCCCCTCGCTGGTAATGTTTTACCGAATCCCGTTCGTGTCGTCCCCTACGTCTCGGTTTGGACATTATATACGTCTACAGCGTTATATATCCTAACCTAAGGCAGGCTAACATCTCGGATGAAGTATTTTACGCCATTCCTGGCGTATCGGCTCTACTTCTCGGTGGGAACATTATACACGTCTATAACGTAACATAACCTAACCTAACCCATCTAGCCACTCGCTGGTAATGTTTTACAGAATCCCGTTCCTGTCGTCCCGTACATCTCGGTTGGGAAGTTATATACGTCTACAGCGATATATATCCTAACGTAAGGCAGGCTAACATCTCGGATGTGGTACTTTACAACATTCTTGGAGTATCGGCCCCTACTTCTCGGTGGGAACATTATATACGTCAATAACATAACATACCCTAACCTAACCCATCTAGCCCCTCGCTGGTAATGTTTTACAGAATCCCGTTCCTGTCGTCCCGTACATCTCGGTTGGGATGTTATATTCGTCTACAGCGATATTTATCCTAACGTAAGGCAGGCTAACATCTCGGATGCAGTATTTTACAACATTCCTGGCGTATCGGCTCTACTTCCCGGTGGGAACATTATACACGTCTATAACGTAACATAACCTAACCTAACCCATCTAGGCCCTCGCTGGTAATGTTTTACAGAATCCCGTTCCTGTCGTCCCGTACATCTCGGTTGGAACATTTTAAACGTGTAAAGCAATATATATCCTAACCTAAGGCAGGCTAACATCTCGGATGAAGTATTATACGCCATTCCTGGCGTATCGGCCCCTACTTCACCGTGGGAACATTATACAGGTCTATAACGTAACATAACCTAACCTAACCCATCTAGCCCCTCGCTGGTAATGTTTTACAGAATCCCGTTTCTGTCGTCCCATACATCTCGGTTGTGATGTTATATACGTCTACAGCGATAAATATCCTAACGTAAGGCAGGCTAACATCTCGGATGTAGTATTTTACAACATTCTTGGAGTATCGGCCCCTACTTCTCGGTGGGAACATTATATACGTCTGTAACGTAACATAACCTAACCTAACCCATCTAGCCCCTCGCTCGTAATATTTTACAGAATCCCGTTCGTGGCGTCCCGTACATCTCGGTTGGGATATTATATACGTCTATAGCGTTATATATCCTAACCTAAGGCAGGCTAACATCTCGGATGCAGTATTTTACAACATTCCTGGCATATCGGCCCCTACTTCTCGGTGGGAACATTATATACGTTTATAACGTATCACAACCTAACCTAACCCATCTAGCCCCTCGCTGGTAATGTTTTACAGAATCCCGTTCCTGACGTCCCGTACGTCTCTGTTGGGACATTATAAACGTCTACAGCGTTATATATCCTAACCTAAGGCAGGCTAACATCTCGGTTGCAGTATTTTACAACATTCCTGGCGTGTCGGCCCATACTTCTCGGTGGGAACATTATATAGGTCTATAACGTAACATAACTTAACCTAACACATCTAGCCCCTCGCTGGTAATGTTTTACCGAATCCCGTTCCTGTCGTCCCGTACATCTCGGTTGGGAAGTTATATACGTCTACAGCGATATATATCCTAACGTAAGGCAGGCTAACATCTCGGATGTGGTATTTTACAACATTCTTGGAGTATCGGCCCCTACTTCTCGGTGGGAACATTATATACGTCTACAACGTAACATAACCTAACCTATCCCATCTAGTCCCTCGTTGGCAATGTTTTACAGAATCCCGTTCGTGTCGTCCCGTACATCTCGGTTGGGATATTATATACGTCTATAGCGTTATATATCTTAACCTAAGGCAGGCTAATATCTCGGATGCAGTATTTTACAACATTCCTGGCGTATCGGCTCCACTTCTCGGTGGGAACATTATACACGTCTATAACGTAACATAACCTAACCTAACCCATCTAGCCCCTCGCTGGTAATGTTTTACAGAATCCCGTTCCTGTCGTCCCGTACATCTCGGATGGGATGTTATATACGTCTACAGCGATATATATCCTAACGTAAGGCAGGCTAACATCTCGGTTACAGTATTTTACAACATTCCTGGCGTATCGGCTCCTACTTCTCGGCGGGAACATTATATAGGTCTATAACGTAATATAACCTATCCTAACACATCTAGCCCCTCGCTGGTAATGTTTTACAGAATACCGTTCGTGTCGTCCCGTAGGTCTCGTTTGGGACGTTATATACGTCTACAGCGTTATATATCCTAACCTAGGGCAGTCTTCCATCTCGGTCGCAGTATTTTACGCCATTCCTGGCGTATCGGCCCGTACTTCACCGTGGGAACATTATACACGTCTATAACGTAGCATAACCTAACCTAACCCATCTAGCCCCTCGCTGGTAATGTTTTACAGAATCCCGTTCGTGTCGTCCCGTACGTCTCGGATGGGACATTATATACGTCTACAGCGTTATATTTCCTAACGTAAGGCAGGCTAACATCTCGGATGTAGTATTTTACAACATTGTTGGAGTATCGGCCGATACTTCTCGGTGGGAACATTATATACGTCAATAACGTAACATACCCTAACCTAACCCATCTAGCCCCTCGCTGGTAATGTTTTACAGAATCCCGTTCCTGTCGTCCCGTACATCTCGGTTGGGATGTTATATTCGTCTACAGCGATATATATCCTAACGTAAGGCAGGCTAACATCTCGGATGCAGTATTTTACAACATTCCTGGCGTATCGGCTCTACTTCTCGGTGGGAACATTATACACGTCTATAACGTAACATAACCTAACCTAACCCATCTAGCCCCTCGCTGGTAATGTTTTACAGAATCCCGTTCCTGTCGTCCCGTACATATCGGTTGGGATGATATATACGTCTACAGCGATATATATCCTAACCTAAGGCAGGCTATCATCTCGGATGTAGTATTTTACAACATTCCTGGCGTATCGGCCCCTACTTCTCGGCGGGAACATTATATAGGTCTATAACGTAATCTAACCTAACCTAACACATCTAGCCCCTCGCTGGTAATGTTTTACAGAATACCGTTCGTGTCGTCCCGTAGGTCTCGTTTGGGACGTTATATACGTCTACAGCGTTATATATCCTAACCTAAGGCAGTCTACCATCTCGGTCGCAGTATTTTACGCCATTCCTGGCGTATCGGCTCTACTTCTCGGTGGGAACATTATACACGTCTATAACGTAACATAACCTAACCTAACCCATCTAGGCCCTCGCTGGTAATGTTTTACAGAATCCCGTTCCTGTCGTCCCGTACATCTCGGTTGGAACATTATAAACGTCTAAAGCAATATATATCCTAACCTAAGGCAGGCTAACATCTCGGATGAAGTATTATACGCCATTCCTGGCGTATCGGCCCCTACTTCACCGTGGGAACATTATACAGGTCTATAACGTAACATAACCTAACCTAACCCATCTAGCCCCTCGCTGGTAATGTTTTACAGAATCCCGTTTCTGTCGTCCCATACATCTCGGTTGTGATGTTATATACGTCTACAGCGATATATATCCTAACGTAAGGCAGGCTAACATCTCGGATGTAGTATTTTACAACATTCTTGGAGTATCGGCCCCTACTTCTCGGTGGGAACATTATATACGTCTGTAACGTAACATAACCTAACCTAACCCATCTAGCCCCTCGCTCGTAATATTTTACAGAATCCCGTTCGTGGCGTCCCGTACATCTCGGTTGGGATATTATATACGTCTATAGCGTTATATATCCTAACCTAAGGCAGGCTAACATCTCGGATGCAGTATTTTACAACATTCCTGGCATATCGGCCCCTACTTCTCGGTGGGAACATTATATACGTTTATAACGTATCACAACCTAACCTAACCCATCTAGCCCCTCGCTGGTAATGTTTTACAGAATCCCGTTCCTGACGTCCCGTACGTCTCTGTTGGGACATTATAAACGTCTACAGCGTTATATATCCTAACCTAAGGCAGGCTAACATCTCGGTTGCAGTATTTTACAACATTCCTGGCGTATCGGCCCATACTTCTCGGTGGGAACATTATATAGGTCTATAACGTAACATAACTTAACCTAACACATCTAGCCCCTCGCTGGTAATGTTTTACCGAATCCCGTTCGTGTCGTCCCCTACGTCTCGGTTTGGACATTATATACGTCTACAGCGTTATATATCCTAACCTAAGGCAGGCTAACATCTCGGATGAAGTATTTTACGCCATTCCTGGCGTATCGGCTCTACTTCTCGGTGGGAACATTATACACGTCTATAACGTAACATAACCTAACCTAACCCATCTAGCCCCTCGCTGGTAATGTTTTACAGAATCCCGTTCCTGTCGTCCCGTACATCTCGGTTGGGAAGTTATATACGTCTACAGCGATATATATCCTAACGTAAGGCAGGCTAACATCTCGGATGTGGTATTTTACAACATTCTTGGAGTATCGGCCCCTACTTCTCGGTGGGAACATTATATACGTCAATAACGTAACATACCCTAACCTAATCCATCTAGCCCCTCGCTGGTAATGTTTTACAGAATCCCGTTCCTGTCGTCCCGTACATCTCGGTTGGGATGTTATATTCGTCTACAGCGATATATATCCTAACGTAAGGCAGGCTAACATCTCGGATGCAGTATTTTACAACATTCCTGGCGTATCGGCTCTACTTCCCGGTGGGAACATTATACACGTCTATAACGTAACATAACCTAACCTAACCCATCTAGCCCCTCGCTGGTAATGTTTTACAGAATCCCGTTCCTGTCGTCCCGTACATATCGGTTGGGATGTTATATACGTCTACAGCGATATATATCCTAACCTAAGGCAGGCTATCATCTCGGATGTAGTATTTTACAACATTCCTGGCGTATCGGCCCCTACTTCTCGGCGGGAACATTATATAGGTCTATAACGTAATCTAACCTAACCTAACACATCTAGCCCCTCGCTGGTAATGTTTTACAGAATACCGTTCGTGTCGTCCCGTAGGTCTCGTTTGGGACGTTATATACGTCTACAGCGTTATATATCCTAACCTAAGGCAGTCTACCATCTCGGTCGCAGTATTTTACGCCATTCCTGGCGTATCGGCTCTACTTCTCGGTGGGAACATTATACACGTCTATAACGTAACATAACCTAACCTAACCCATCTAGGCCCTCGCTGGTAATGTTTTACAGAATCCCGTTCCTGTCGTCCCGTACATCTCGGTTGGAACATTATAAACGTCTAAAGCAATATATATCCTAACCTAAGGCAGGCTAACATCTCGGATGAAGTATTATACGCCATTCCTGGCGTATCGGCCCCTACTTCACCGTGGGAACATTATACAGGTCTATAACGTAACATAACCTAACCTAACCCATCTAGCCCCTCGCTGGTAATGTTTTACAGAATCCCGTTTCTGTCGTCCCATACATCTCGGTTGTGATGTTATATACGTCTACAGCGATATATATCCTAACGTAAGGCAGGCTAACATCTCGGATGTAGTATTTTACAACATTCTTGGAGTATCGGCCCCTACTTCTCGGTGGGAACATTATATACGTCTGTAACGTAACATAACCTAACCTAACCCATCTAGACCCTCGCTCGTAATATTTTACAGAATCCCGTTCGTGGCGTCCCGTACATCTCGGTTGGGATATTATATACGTCTATAGCGTTATATATCCTAACCTAAGGCAGGCTAACATCTCGGATGCAGTATTTTACAACATTCCTGGCATATCGGCCCCTACTTCTCGGTGGGAACATTATATACGTTTATAACGTATCACAACCTAACCTAACCCATCTAGCCCCTCGCTGGTAATGTTTTACAGAATCCCGTTCCTGACGTCCCGTACGTCTCTGTTGGGACATTATAAACGTCTACAGCGTTATATATCCTAACCTAAGGCAGGCTAACATCTCGGTTGCAGTATTTTACAACATTCCTGGCGTATCGGCCCATACTTCTCGGTGGGAACATTATATAGGTCTATAACGTAACATAACTTAACCTAACACATCTAGCCCCTCGCTGGTAATGTTTTACCGAATCCCGTTCGTGTCGTCCCCTACGTCTCGGTTTGGACATTATATACGTCTACAGCGTTATATATCCTAACCTAAGGCAGGCTAACATCTCGGATGAAGTATTTTACGCCATTCCTGGCGTATCGGCTCTACTTCTCGGTGGGAACATTATACACGTCTATAACGTAACATAACCTAACCTAACCCATCTAGCCCCTCGCTGGTAATGTTTTACAGAATCCCGTTCCTGTCGTCCCGTACATCTCGGTTGGGAAGTTATATACGTCTACAGCGATATATATCCTAACGTAAGGCAGGCTAACATCTCGGATGTGGTATTTTACAACATTCTTGGAGTATCGGCCCCTACTTCTCGGTGGGAACATTATATACGTCAATAACGTAACATACCCTAACCTAACCCATCTAGCCCCTCGCTGGTAATGTTTTACAGAATACCGTTCGTGTCGTCCCGTAGGTCTCGTTTGGGACGTTATATACGTCTACAGCGTTATATATCCTAACCTAGGGCAGTCTTCCATCTCGGTCGCAGTATTTTACGCCATTCCTGGCGTATCGGCCCGTACTTCACCGTGGGAACATTATACACGTCTATAACGTAGCATAACCTAACCTAACCCATCTAGCCCCTCGCTGGTAATGTTTTACAGAATCCCGTTCGTGTCGTCCCGTACGTCTCGGATGGGACATTATATACGTCTACAGCGTTATATTTCCTAACGTAAGGCAGGCTAACATCTCGGATGTAGTATTTTACAACATTGTTGGAGTATCGGCCGATACTTCTCGGTGGGAACATTATATACGTCAATAACGTAACGTACCCTAACCTAACCCATCTAGCCCCTCGCTGGTAATGTTTTACAGAATCCCGTTCCTGTCGTCCCGTACATCTCGGTTGGGATGTTATATTCGTCTACAGCGATATATATCCTAACGTAAGGCAGGCTAACATCTCGGATGCAGTATTTTACAACATTCCTGGCGTATCGGCTCTACTTCTCGGTGGGAACATTATACACGTCTATAACGTAACATAACCTAACCTAACCCATCTAGCCCCTCGCTGGTAATGTTTTACAGAATCCCGTTCCTGTCGTCCCGTACATATCGGTTGGGATGATATATACGTCTACAGCGATATATATCCTAACCTAAGGCAGGCTATCATCTCGGATGTAGTATTTTACAACATTCCTGGCGTATCGGCCCCTACTTCTCGGCGGGAACATTATATAGGTCTATAACGTAATCTAACCTAACCTAACACATCTAGCCCCTCGCTGGTAATGTTTTACAGAATACCGTTCGTGTCGTCCCGTAGGTCTCGTTTGGGACGTTATATACGTCTACAGCGTTATATATCCTAACCTAAGGCAGTCTACCATCTCGGTCGCAGTATTTTACGCCATTCCTGGCGTATCGGCTCTACTTCTCGGTGGGAACATTATACACGTCTATAACGTAACATAACCTAACCTAACCCATCTAGGCCCTCGCTGGTAATGTTTTACAGAATCCCGTTCCTGTCGTCCCGTACATCTCGGTTGGAACATTATAAACGTCTAAAGCAATATATATCCTAACTTAAGGCAGGCTAACATCTCGGATGAAGTATTATACGCCATTCCTGGCGTATCGGCCCCTACTTCACCGTGGGAACATTATACAGGTCTATAACGTAACATAACCTAACCTAACCCATCTAGCCCCTCGCTGGTAATGTTTTACAGAATCCCGTTTCTGTCGTCCCATACATCTCGGTTGTAATGTTATATACGTCTACAGCGATATATATCCTAACGTAAGGCAGGCTAACATCTCGGATGTAGTATTTTACAACATTCTTGGAGTATCGGCCCCTACTTCTCGGTGGGAACATTATATACGTCTGTAACGTAACATAACCTAACCTAACCCATCTAGCCCCTCGCTCGTAATATTTTACAGAATCCCGTTCGTGGCGTCCCGTACATCTCGGTTGGGATATTATATACGACTATAGCGTTATATATCCTAACCTAAGGCAGGCTAACATCTCGGATGCAGTATTTTACAACATTCCTGGCATATCGGCCCCTACTTCTCGGTGGGAACATTATATACGTCTACAACGTAACATAACCTAACCTATCCCATCTAGTCCCTCGTTGGCAATGTTTTACAGAATCCCGTTCGTGTCGTCCCGTACATCTCGGTTGGGATATTATATACGTCTATAGCGTTATATATCTTAACCTAAGGCAGGCTAATATCTCGGATGCAGTATTTTACAACATTCCTGGCGTATCGGCTCCACTTCTCGGTGGGAACATTATACACGTCTATAACGTAACATAACCTAACCTAACCCATCTAGCCCCTCGCTGGATATGTTTTACAGAATCCCGTTCCTGTCGTCCCGTACATCTCGGATGGGATGTTATATACGTCTACAGCGATATATATCCTAACGTAAGGCAGGCTAACATCTCGGTTACAGTATTTTACAACATTCCTGGCGTATCGGCTCCTACTTCTCGGCGGGAACATTATATAGGTCTATAACGTAATATAACCTATCCTAACACATCTAGCCCCTCGCTGGTAATGTTTTACAGAATACCGTTCGTGTCGTCCCGTAGGTCTCGTTTGGGACGTTATATACGTCTACAGCGTTATATATCCTAACCTAGGGCAGTCTTCCATCTCGGTCGCAGTATTTTACGCCATTCCTGGCGTATCGGCCCGTACTTCACCGTGGGAACATTATACACGTCTATAACGTAGCATAACCTAACCTAACCCATCTAGCCCCTCGCTGGTAATGTTTTACAGAATCCCGTTCGTGTCGTCCCGTACGTCTCGGATGGGACATTATATACGTCTACAGCGTTATATTTCCTAACGTAAGGCAGGCTAACATCTCGGATGTAGTATTTTACAACATTGTTGGAGTATCGGCCGATACTTCTCGGTGGGAACATTATATACGTCAATAACGTAACATACCCTAACCTAACCCATCTAGCCCCTCGCTGGTAATGTTTTACAGAATCCCGTTCCTGTCGTCCCGTACATCTCGGTTGGGATGTTATATTCGTCTACAGCGATATATATCCTAACGTAAGGCAGGCTAACATCTCGGATGCAGTATTTTACAACATTCCTGGCGTATCGGCTCTACTTCTCGGTGGGAACATTATACACGTCTATAACGTAACATAACCTAACCTAACCCATCTAGCCCCTCGCTGGTAATGTTTTACAGAATCCCGTTCCTGTCGTCCCGTACATATCGGTTGGGATGATATATACGTCTACAGCGATATATATCCTAACCTAAGGCAGGCTATCATCTCGGATGTAGTATTTTACAACATTCCTGGCGTATCGGCCCCTACTTCTCGGCGGGAACATTATATAGGTCTATAACGTAATCTAACCTAACCTAACACATCTAGCCCCTCGCTGGTAATGTTTTACAGAATACCGTTCGTGTCGTCCCGTAGGTCTCGTTTGGGACGTTATATACGTCTACAGCGTTATATATCCTAACCTAAGGCAGTCTACCATCTCGGTCGCAGTATTTTACGCCATTCCTGGCGTATCGGCTCTACTTCTCGGTGGGAACATTATACACGTCTATAACGTAACATAACCTAACCTAACCCATCTAGGCCCTCGCTGGTAATGTTTTACAGAATCCCGTTCCTGTCGTCCCGTACATCTCGGTTGGAACATTATAAACGTCTAAAGCAATATATATCCTAACCTAAGGCAGGCTAACATCTCGGATGAAGTATTATACGCCATTCCTGGCGTATCGGCCCCTACTTCACCGTGGGAACATTATACAGGTCTATAACGTAACATAACCTAACCTAACCCATCTAGCCCCTCGCTGGTAATGTTTTACAGAATCCCGTTTCTGTCGTCCCATACATCTCGGTTGTAATGTTATATACGTCTACAGCGATATATATCCTAACGTAAGGCAGGCTAACATCTCGGATGTAGTATTTTACAACATTCTTGGAGTATCGGCCCCTACTTCTCGGTGGGAACATTATATACGTCTGTAACGTAACATAACCTAACCTAACCCATCTAGCCCCTCGCTCGTAATATTTTACAGAATCCCGTTCGTGGCGTCCCGTACATCTCGGTTGGGATATTATATACGTCTATAGCGTTATATATCCTAACCTAAGGCAGGCTAACATCTCGGATGCAGTATTTTACAACATTCCTGGCATATCGGCCCCTACTTCTCGGTGGGAACATTATATACGTCTACTACGTAACATAACCTAACCTATCCCATCTAGTCCCTCGTTGGCAATGTTTTACAGAATCCCGTTCGTGTCGTCCCGTACATCTCGGTTGGGATATTATATACGTCTATAGCGTTATATATCTTAACCTAAGGCAGGCTAATATCTCGGATGCAGTATTTTACAACATTCCTGGCGTATCGGCTCCACTTCTCGGTGGGAACATTATACACGTCTATAACGTAACATAACCTAACCTAACCCATCTAGCCCCTCGCTGGATATGTTTTACAGAATCCCGTTCCTGTCGTCCCGTACATCTCGGATGGGATGTTATATACGTCTACAGCGATATATATCCTAACGTAAGGCAGGCTAACATCTCGGTTACAGTATTTTACAACATTCCTGGCGTATCGGCTCCTACTTCTCGGCGGGAACATTATATAGGTCTATAACGTAATATAACCTATCCTAACACATCTAGCCCCTCGCTGGTAATGTTTTACAGAATACCGTTCGTGTCGTCCCGTAGGTCTCGTTTGGGACGTTATATACGTCTACAGCGTTATATATCCTAACCTAGGGCAGTCTTCCATCTCGGTCGCAGTATTTTACGCCATTCCTGGCGTATCGGCCCGTACTTCACCGTGGGAACATTATACACGTCTATAACGTAGCATAACCTAACCTAACCCATCTAGCCCCTCGCTGGTAATGTTTTACAGAATCCCGTTCGTGTCGTCCCGTACGTCTCGGATGGGACATTATATACGTCTACAGCGTTATATTTCCTAACGTAAGGCAGGCTAACATCTCGGATGTAGTATTTTACAACATTGTTGGAGTATCGGCCGATACTTCTCGGTGGGAACATTATATACGTCAATAACGTAACATACCCTAACCTAACCCATCTAGCCCCTCGCTGGTAATGTTTTACAGAATCCCGTTCCTGTCGTCCCGTACATCTCGGTTGGGATGTTATATTCGTCTACAGCGATATATATCCTAACCTAAGGCAGTCTACCATCTCGGTCGCAGTATTTTACGCCATTCCTGGCGTATCGGCTCTACTTCTCGGTGGGAACATTATACACGTCTATAACGTAACATAACCTAACCTAACCCATCTAGGCCCTCGCTGGTAATGTTTTACAGAATCCCGTTCCTGTCGTCCCGTACATCTCGGTTGGAACATTATAAACGTGTAAAGCAACATATATCCTAACCTAAGGCAGGCTAACATCTCGGATGAAGTATTATACGCCATTCCTGGCGTATCGGCCCCTACTTCACCGTGGGAACATTATACAGGTCTATAACGTAACATAACCTAACCTAACCCATCTAGCCCCTCGCTGGTAATGTTTTACAGAATCCCGTTTCTGTCGTCCCATACATCTCGGTTGTGATGTTATATACTTCTACAGCGATATATATCCTAACGTAAGGCAGGCTAACATCTCGGATGTAGTATTTTACAACATTCTTGGAGTATCGGCCCCTACTTCTCGGTGGGAACATTATATACGGCTGTAACGTAACATAACCTAACCTAACCCATCTAGCCCCTCGCTCGTAATATTTTACAGAATCCCGTTCGTGGCGTCCCGTACATCTCGGTTGGGATATTATATACGTCTATAGCGTTATATATCCTAACCTAAGGCAGGCTAACATCTCGGATGCAGTATTTTACAACATTCCTGGCATATCGGCCCCTACTTCTCGGTGGGAACATTATATACGTTTATAACGTATCACAACCTAACCTAACCCATCTAGCCCCTCGCTGGTAATGTTTTACAGAATCCCGTTCCTGACGTCCCGTACGTCTCTGTTGGGACATTATAAACGTCTACAGCGTTATATATCCTAACCTAAGGCAGGCTAACATCTCGGTTGCAGTATTTTACAACATTCCTGGCGTATCGGCCCATACTTCTCGGTGGGAACATTATATAGGTCTATAACGTAACATAACTTAACCTAACACATCTAGCCCCTCGCTGGTAATGTTTTACAGAATCCCGTTCCTGTCGTCCCGTACATATCGGTTGGGATGTTATATACGTCTACAGCGATATATATCCTAACCTAAGGCAGGCTATCATCTCGGATGTAGTATTTTACAACATTCCTGGCGTATCGGCCCCTACTTCTCGGCGGGAACATTATATAGGTCTATAACGTAATCTAACCTAACCTAACACATCTAGCCCCTCGCTGGTAATGTTTTACAGAATACCGTTCGTGTCGTCCCGTAGGTCTCGTTTGGGACGTTATATACGTCTACAGCGTTATATATCCTAACCTAAGGCAGTCTACCATCTCGGTCGCAGTATTTTACGCCATTCCTGGCGTATCGGCTCTACTTCTCGGTGGGAACATTATACACGTCTATAACGTAACATAACCTAACCTAACCCATCTAGGCCCTCGCTGGTAATGTTTTACAGAATCCCGTTCCTGTCGTCCCGTACATCTCGGTTGGAACATTATAAACGTCTAAAGCAATATATATCCTAACCTAAGGCAGGCTAACATCTCGGATGAAGTATTATACGCCATTCCTGGCGTATCGGCCCCTACTTCACCGTGGGAACATTATACAGGTCTATAACGTAACATAACCTAACCTAACCCATCTAGCCCCTCGCTGGTAATGTTTTACAGAATCCCGTTTCTGTCGTCCCATACATCTCGGTTGTGATGTTATATACGTCTACAGCGATATATATCCTAACGTAAGGCAGGCTAACATCTCGGATGTAGTATTTTACAACATTCTTGGAGTATCGGCCCCTACTTCTCGGTGGGAACATTATATACGTCTGTAACGTAACATAACCTAACCTAACCCATCTAGCCCCTCGCTCGTAATATTTTACAGAATCCCGTTCGTGGCGTCCCGTACATCTCGGTTGGGATATTATATACGTCTATAGCGTTATATATCCTAACCTAAGGCAGGCTAACATCTCGGATGCAGTATTTTACAACATTCCTGGCATATCGGCCCCTACTTCTCGGTGGGAACATTATATACGTTTATAACATATCACAACCTAACCTAACCCATCTAGCCCCTCGCTGGTAATGTTTTACAGAATCCCGTTCCTGACGTCCCGTACGTCTCTGTTGGGACATTATAAACGTCTACAGCGTTATATATCCTAACCTAAGGCAGGCTAACATCTCGGTTGCAGTATTTTACAACATTCCTGGCGTATCGGCCCATACTTCTCGGTGGGAACATTATATAGGTCTATAACGTAACATAACTTAACCTAACACATCTAGCCCCTCGCTGGTAATGTTTTACCGAATCCCGTTCCTGTCGTCCCGTACATCTCGGTTGGGAAGTTATATACGTCTACAGCGATATATATCCTAACGTAAGGCAGGCTAACATCTCGGATGTGGTATTTTACAACATTCTTGGAGTATCGGCCCCTACCTCTCGGTGGGAACATTATATACGTCTACAACGTAACATAACCTAACCTATCCCATCTAGTCCCTCGTTGGCAATGTTTTACAGAATCCCGTTCGTGTCGTCCCGTACATCTCGGTTGGGATATTATATACGTCTATAGCGTTATATATCTTAACCTAAGGCAGGCTAATATCTCGGATGCAGTATTTTACAACATTCCTGGCGTATCGGCTCTACTTCTCGGTGGGAACATTATACACGTCTATAACGTAACATAACCTAACCTAACCCATCTAGCCCCTCGCTGGTAATGTTTTACAGAATCCCGTTCCTGTCGTCCCGTACATCTCGGATGGGATGTTATATACGTCTACAGCGATATATATCCTAACGTAAGGCAGGCTAACATCTCGGTTACAGTATTTTACAACATTCCTGGCGTATCGGCTCCTACTTCTCGGCGGGAACATTATATAGGTCTATAACGTAATATAACCTATCCTAACACATCTAGCCCCTCGCTGGTAATGTTTTACAGAATACCGTTCGTGTCGTCCCGTAGGTCTCGTTTGGGACGTTATATACGTCTACAGCGTTATATATCCTAACCTAGGGCAGTCTTCCATCTCGGTCGCAGTATTTTACGCCATTCCTGGCGTATCGGCCCGTACTTCACCGTGGGAACATTATACACGTCTATAACGTAGCATAACCTAACCTAACCCATCTAGCCCCTCGCTGGTAATGTTTTACAGAATCCCGTTCGTGTCGTCCCGTACGTCTCGGATGGGACATTATATACGTCTACAGCGTTATATTTCCTAACGTAAGGCAGGCTAACATCTCGGATGTAGTATTTTACAACATTGTTGGAGTATCGGCCGATACTTCTCGGTGGGAACATTATATACGTCAATAACGTAACATACCCTAACCTAACCCATCTAGCCCCTCGCTGGTAATGTTTTACAGAATCCCGTTCCTGTCGTCCCGTACATCTCGGTTGGGATGTTATATTCGTCTACAGCGATATATATCCTAACGTAAGGCAGGCTAACATCTCGGATGCAGTATTTTACAACATTCCTGGCGTATCGGCTCTACTTCTCGGTGGGAACATTATACACGTCTATAACGTAACATAACCTAACCTAACCCATCTAGCCCCTCGCTGGTAATGTTTTACAGAATCCCGTTCCTGTCGTCCCGTACATATCGGTTGGGATGTTATATACGTCTACAGCGATATATATCCTAACCTAAGGCAGGCTATCATCTCGGATGTAGTATTTTACAACATTCCTGGCGTATCGGCCCCTACTTCTCGGCGGGAACATTATATAGGTCTATAACGTAATCTAACCTAACCTAACACATCTAGCCCCTCGCTGGTAATGTTTTACAGAATACCGTTCGTGTCGTCCCGTAGGTCTCGTTTGGGACGTTATATACGTCTACAGCGTTATATATCCTAACCTAAGGCAGTCTACCATCTCGGTCGCAGTATTTTACGCCATTCCTGGCGTATCGGCTCTACTTCTCGGTGGGAACATTATACACGTCTATAACGTAACATAACCTAACCTAACCCATCTAGGCCCTCGCTGGTAATGTTTTACAGAATCCCGTTCCTGTCGTCCCGTACATCTCGGTTGGAACATTATAAACGTCTAAAGCAATATATATCCTAACCTAAGGCAGGCTAACATCTCGGATGTAGTATTTTACAACATTCTTGGAGTATCGGCCCCTACTTCTCGGTGGGAACATTATATACGTCTGTAACGTAACATAACCTAACCTAACCCATCTAGCCCCTCGCTGGTAATGTTTTACAGAATCCCGTTTCTGTCGTCCCATACATCTCGGTTGTAATGTTATATACGTCTACAGCGATATATATCCTAACGTAAGGCAGGCTAACATCTCGGATGTAGTATTTTACAACATTCTTGGAGTATCGGCCCCTACTTCTCGGTGGGAACATTATATACGTCTGTAACGTAACATAACCTAACCTAACCCATCTAGCCCCTCGCTCGTAATATTTTACAGAATCCCGTTCGTGGCGTCCCGTACATCTCGGTTGGGATATTATATACGACTATAGCGTTATATATCCTAACCTAAGGCAGGCTAACATCTCGGATGCAGTATTTTACAACATTCCTGGCATATCGGCCCCTACTTCTCGGTGGGAACATTATATACGTCTACAACGTAACATAACCTAACCTATCCCATCTAGTCCCTCGTTGGCAATGTTTTACAGAATCCCGTTCGTGTCGTCCCGTACATCTCGGTTGGGATATTATATACGTCTATAGCGTTATATATCTTAACCTAAGGCAGGCTAATATCTCGGATGCAGTATTTTACAACATTCCTGGCGTATCGGCTCCACTTCTCGGTGGGAACATTATACACGTCTATAACGTAACATAACCTAACCTAACCCATCTAGCCCCTCGCTGGATATGTTTTACAGAATCCCGTTCCTGTCGTCCCGTACATCTCGGATGGGATGTTATATACGTCTACAGCGATATATATCCTAACGTAAGGCAGGCTAACATCTCGGTTACAGTATTTTACAACATTCCTGGCGTATCGGCTCCTACTTCTCGGCGGGAACATTATATAGGTCTATAACGTAATATAACCTATCCTAACACATCTAGCCCCTCGCTGGTAATGTTTTACAGAATACCGTTCGTGTCGTCCCGTAGGTCTCGTTTGGGACGTTATATACGTCTACAGCGTTATATATCCTAACCTAGGGCAGTCTTCCATCTCGGTCGCAGTATTTTACGCCATTCCTGGCGTATCGGCCCGTACTTCACCGTGGGAACATTATACACGTCTATAACGTAGCATAACCTAACCTAACCCATCTAGCCCCTCGCTGGTAATGTTTTACAGAATCCCGTTCGTGTCGTCCCGTACGTCTCGGATGGGACATTATATACGTCTACAGCGTTATATTTCCTAACGTAAGGCAGGCTAACATCTCGGATGTAGTATTTTACAACATTGTTGGAGTATCGGCCGATACTTCTCGGTGGGAACATTATATACGTCAATAACGTAACATACCCTAACCTAACCCATCTAGCCCCTCGCTGGTAATGTTTTACAGAATCCCGTTCCTGTCGTCCCGTACATCTCGGTTGGGATGTTATATTCGTCTACAGCGATATATATCCTAACGTAAGGCAGGCTAACATCTCGGATGCAGTATTTTACAACATTCCTGGCGTATCGGCTCTACTTCTCGGTGGGAACATTATACACGTCTATAACGTAACATAACCTAACCTAACCCATCTAGCCCCTCGCTGGTAATGTTTTACAGAATCCCGTTCCTGTCGTCCCGTACATATCGGTTGGGATGATATATACGTCTACAGCGATATATATCCTAACCTAAGGCAGGCTATCATCTCGGATGTAGTATTTTACAACATTCCTGGCGTATCGGCCCCTACTTCTCGGCGGGAACATTATATAGGTCTATAACGTAATCTAACCTAACCTAACACATCTAGCCCCTCGCTGGTAATGTTTTACAGAATACCGTTCGTGTCGTCCCGTAGGTCTCGTTTGGGACGTTATATACGTCTACAGCGTTATATATCCTAACCTAAGGCAGTCTACCATCTCGGTCGCAGTATTTTACGCCATTCCTGGCGTATCGGCTCTACTTCTCGGTGGGAACATTATACACGTCTATAACGTAACATAACCTAACCTAACCCATCTAGGCCCTCGCTGGTAATGTTTTACAGAATCCCGTTCCTGTCGTCCCGTACATCTCGGTTGGAACATTATAAACGTCTAAAGCAATATATATCCTAACCTAAGGCAGGCTAACATCTCGGATGAAGTATTATACGCCATTCCTGGCGTATCGGCCCCTACTTCACCGTGGGAACATTATACAGGTCTATAACGTAACATAACCTAACCTAACCCATCTAGCCCCTCGCTGGTAATGTTTTACAGAATCCCGTTTCTGTCGTCCCATACATCTCGGTTGTAATGTTATATACGTCTACAGCGATATATATCCTAACGTAAGGCAGGCTAACATCTCGGATGTAGTATTTTACAACATTCTTGGAGTATCGGCCCCTACTTCTCGGTGGGAACATTATATACGTCTGTAACGTAACATAACCTAACCTAACCCATCTAGCCCCTCGCTCGTAATATTTTACAGAATCCCGTTCGTGGCGTCCCGTACATCTCGGTTGGGATATTATATACGTCTATAGCGTTATATATCCTAACCTAAGGCAGGCTAACATCTCGGATGCAGTATTTTACAACATTCCTGGCATATCGGCCCCTACTTCTCGGTGGGAACATTATATACGTCTACTACGTAACATAACCTAACCTATCCCATCTAGTCCCTCGTTGGCAATGTTTTACAGAATCCCGTTCGTGTCGTCCCGTACATCTCGGTTGGGATATTATATACGTCTATAGCGTTATATATCTTAACCTAAGGCAGGCTAATATCTCGGATGCAGTATTTTACAACATTCCTGGCGTATCGGCTCCACTTCTCGGTGGGAACATTATACACGTCTATAACGTAACATAACCTAACCTAACCCATCTAGCCCCTCGCTGGATATGTTTTACAGAATCCCGTTCCTGTCGTCCCGTACATCTCGGATGGGATGTTATATACGTCTACAGCGATATATATCCTAACGTAAGGCAGGCTAACATCTCGGTTACAGTATTTTACAACATTCCTGGCGTATCGGCTCCTACTTCTCGGCGGGAACATTATATAGGTCTATAACGTAATATAACCTATCCTAACACATCTAGCCCCTCGCTGGTAATGTTTTACAGAATACCGTTCGTGTCGTCCCGTAGGTCTCGTTTGGGACGTTATATACGTCTACAGCGTTATATATCCTAACCTAGGGCAGTCTTCCATCTCGGTCGCAGTATTTTACGCCATTCCTGGCGTATCGGCCCGTACTTCACCGTGGGAACATTATACACGTCTATAACGTAGCATAACCTAACCTAACCCATCTAGCCCCTCGCTGGTAATGTTTTACAGAATCCCGTTCGTGTCGTCCCGTACGTCTCGGATGGGACATTATATACGTCTACAGCGTTATATTTCCTAACGTAAGGCAGGCTAACATCTCGGATGTAGTATTTTACAACATTGTTGGAGTATCGGCCGATACTTCTCGGTGGGAACATTATATACGTCAATAACGTAACATACCCTAACCTAACCCATCTAGCCCCTCGCTGGTAATGTTTTACAGAATCCCGTTCCTGTCGTCCCGTACATCTCGGTTGGGATGTTATATTCGTCTACAGCGATATATATCCTAACCTAAGGCAGTCTACCATCTCGGTCGCAGTATTTTACGCCATTCCTGGCGTATCGGCTCTACTTCTCGGTGGGAACATTATACACGTCTATAACGTAACATAACCTAACCTAACCCATCTAGGCCCTCGCTGGTAATGTTTTACAGAATCCCGTTCCTGTCGTCCCGTACATCTCGGTTGGAACATTATAAACGTGTAAAGCAACATATATCCTAACCTAAGGCAGGCTAACATCTCGGATGAAGTATTATACGCCATTCCTGGCGTATCGGCCCCTACTTCACCGTGGGAACATTATACAGGTCTATAACGTAACATAACCTAACCTAACCCATCTAGCCCCTCGCTGGTAATGTTTTACAGAATCCCGTTTCTGTCGTCCCATACATCTCGGTTGTGATGTTATATACTTCTACAGCGATATATATCCTAACGTAAGGCAGGCTAACATCTCGGATGTAGTATTTTACAACATTCTTGGAGTATCGGCCCCTACTTCTCGGTGGGAACATTATATACGGCTGTAACGTAACATAACCTAACCTAACCCATCTAGCCCCTCGCTCGTAATATTTTACAGAATCCCGTTCGTGGCGTCCCGTACATCTCGGTTGGGATATTATATACGTCTATAGCGTTATATATCCTAACCTAAGGCAGGCTAACATCTCGGATGCAGTATTTTACAACATTCCTGGCATATCGGCCCCTACTTCTCGGTGGGAACATTATATACGTTTATAACGTATCACAACCTAACCTAACCCATCTAGCCCCTCGCTGGTAATGTTTTACAGAATCCCGTTCCTGACGTCCCGTACGTCTCTGTTGGGACATTATAAACGTCTACAGCGTTATATATCCTAACCTAAGGCAGGCTAACATCTCGGTTGCAGTATTTTACAACATTCCTGGCGTATCGGCCCATACTTCTCGGTGGGAACATTATATAGGTCTATAACGTAACATAACTTAACCTAACACATCTAGCCCCTCGCTGGTAATGTTTTACAGAATCCCGTTCCTGTCGTCCCGTACATATCGGTTGGGATGTTATATACGTCTACAGCGATATATATCCTAACCTAAGGCAGGCTATCATCTCGGATGTAGTATTTTACAACATTCCTGGCGTATCGGCCCCTACTTCTCGGCGGGAACATTATATAGGTCTATAACGTAATCTAACCTAACCTAACACATCTAGCCCCTCGCTGGTAATGTTTTACAGAATACCGTTCGTGTCGTCCCGTAGGTCTCGTTTGGGACGTTATATACGTCTACAGCGTTATATATCCTAACCTAAGGCAGTCTACCATCTCGGTCGCAGTATTTTACGCCATTCCTGGCGTATCGGCTCTACTTCTCGGTGGGAACATTATACACGTCTATAACGTAACATAACCTAACCTAACCCATCTAGGCCCTCGCTGGTAATGTTTTACAGAATCCCGTTCCTGTCGTCCCGTACATCTCGGTTGGAACATTATAAACGTCTAAAGCAATATATATCCTAACCTAAGGCAGGCTAACATCTCGGATGAAGTATTATACGCCATTCCTGGCGTATCGGCCCCTACTTCACCGTGGGAACATTATACAGGTCTATAACGTAACATAACCTAACCTAACCCATCTAGCCCCTCGCTGGTAATGTTTTACAGAATCCCGTTTCTGTCGTCCCATACATCTCGGTTGTGATGTTATATACGTCTACAGCGATATATATCCTAACGTAAGGCAGGCTAACATCTCGGATGTAGTATTTTACAACATTCTTGGAGTATCGGCCCCTACTTCTCGGTGGGAACATTATATACGTCTGTAACGTAACATAACCTAACCTAACCCATCTAGCCCCTCGCTCGTAATATTTTACAGAATCCCGTTCGTGGCGTCCCGTACATCTCGGTTGGGATATTATATACGTCTATAGCGTTATATATCCTAACCTAAGGCAGGCTAACATCTCGGATGCAGTATTTTACAACATTCCTGGCATATCGGCCCCTACTTCTCGGTGGGAACATTATATACGTTTATAACATATCACAACCTAACCTAACCCATCTAGCCCCTCGCTGGTAATGTTTTACAGAATCCCGTTCCTGACGTCCCGTACGTCTCTGTTGGGACATTATAAACGTCTACAGCGTTATATATCCTAACCTAAGGCAGGCTAACATCTCGGTTGCAGTATTTTACAACATTCCTGGCGTATCGGCCCATACTTCTCGGTGGGAACATTATATAGGTCTATAACGTAACATAACTTAACCTAACACATCTAGCCCCTCGCTGGTAATGTTTTACCGAATCCCGTTCCTGTCGTCCCGTACATCTCGGTTGGGAAGTTATATACGTCTACAGCGATATATATCCTAACGTAAGGCAGGCTAACATCTCGGATGTGGTATTTTACAACATTCTTGGAGTATCGGCCCCTACCTCTCGGTGGGAACATTATATACGTCTACAACGTAACATAACCTAACCTATCCCATCTAGTCCCTCGTTGGCAATGTTTTACAGAATCCCGTTCGTGTCGTCCCGTACATCTCGGTTGGGATATTATATACGTCTATAGCGTTATATATCTTAACCTAAGGCAGGCTAATATCTCGGATGCAGTATTTTACAACATTCCTGGCGTATCGGCTCTACTTCTCGGTGGGAACATTATACACGTCTATAACGTAACATAACCTAACCTAACCCATCTAGCCCCTCGCTGGTAATGTTTTACAGAATCCCGTTCCTGTCGTCCCGTACATCTCGGATGGGATGTTATATACGTCTACAGCGATATATATCCTAACGTAAGGCAGGCTAACATCTCGGTTACAGTATTTTACAACATTCCTGGCGTATCGGCTCCTACTTCTCGGCGGGAACATTATATAGGTCTATAACGTAATATAACCTATCCTAACACATCTAGCCCCTCGCTGGTAATGTTTTACAGAATACCGTTCGTGTCGTCCCGTAGGTCTCGTTTGGGACGTTATATACGTCTACAGCGTTATATATCCTAACCTAGGGCAGTCTTCCATCTCGGTCGCAGTATTTTACGCCATTCCTGGCGTATCGGCCCGTACTTCACCGTGGGAACATTATACACGTCTATAACGTAGCATAACCTAACCTAACCCATCTAGCCCCTCGCTGGTAATGTTTTACAGAATCCCGTTCGTGTCGTCCCGTACGTCTCGGATGGGACATTATATACGTCTACAGCGTTATATTTCCTAACGTAAGGCAGGCTAACATCTCGGATGTAGTATTTTACAACATTGTTGGAGTATCGGCCGATACTTCTCGGTGGGAACATTATATACGTCAATAACGTAACATACCCTAACCTAACCCATCTAGCCCCTCGCTGGTAATGTTTTACAGAATCCCGTTCCTGTCGTCCCGTACATCTCGGTTGGGATGTTATATTCGTCTACAGCGATATATATCCTAACGTAAGGCAGGCTAACATCTCGGATGCAGTATTTTACAACATTCCTGGCGTATCGGCTCTACTTCTCGGTGGGAACATTATACACGTCTATAACGTAACATAACCTAACCTAACCCATCTAGCCCCTCGCTGGTAATGTTTTACAGAATCCCGTTCCTGTCGTCCCGTACATATCGGTTGGGATGTTATATACGTCTACAGCGATATATATCCTAACCTAAGGCAGGCTATCATCTCGGATGTAGTATTTTACAACATTCCTGGCGTATCGGCCCCTACTTCTCGGCGGGAACATTATATAGGTCTATAACGTAATCTAACCTAACCTAACACATCTAGCCCCTCGCTGGTAATGTTTTACAGAATACCGTTCGTGTCGTCCCGTAGGTCTCGTTTGGGACGTTATATACGTCTACAGCGTTATATATCCTAACCTAAGGCAGTCTACCATCTCGGTCGCAGTATTTTACGCCATTCCTGGCGTATCGGCTCTACTTCTCGGTGGGAACATTATACACGTCTATAACGTAACATAACCTAACCTAACCCATCTAGGCCCTCGCTGGTAATGTTTTACAGAATCCCGTTCCTGTCGTCCCGTACATCTCGGTTGGAACATTATAAACGTCTAAAGCAATATATATCCTAACCTAAGGCAGGCTAACATCTCGGATGTAGTATTTTACAACATTCTTGGAGTATCGGCCCCTACTTCTCGGTGGGAACATTATATACGTCTGTAACGTAACATAACCTAACCTAACCCATCTAGCCCCTCGCTCGTAATATTTTACAGAATCCCGTTCGTGGCGTCCCGTACATCTCGGTTGGGATATTGTATACGTCTATAGCGTTATATATCCTAACCTAAGGCAGGCTAACATCTCGGATGCAGTATTTTACAACATTCCTGGCATATCGGCCCCTACTTCTCGGTGGGAACATTATATACGTTTATAACGTATCACAACCTAACCTAACCCATCT
The DNA here is from genome assembly GCA_963969225.1 of Xylocopa violacea. Taxonomy (NCBI): domain Eukaryota; kingdom Metazoa; phylum Arthropoda; class Insecta; order Hymenoptera; family Apidae; genus Xylocopa; species Xylocopa violacea. The sequence continues at coordinate 3,790,232 of CAXAJV010000061.1, read as the reverse complement.
AGCCCCTCGCTGGTAATGTTTTACAGAATCCCGTTCCTGACGTCCCGTACGTCTCTGTTGGGACATTATAAACGTCTACAGCGTTATATATCCTAACCTAAGGCAGGCTAACATCTCGGTTGCAGTATTTTACAACATTCCTGGCGTATCGGCCCATACTTCTCGGTGGGAACATTATATAGGTCTATAACGTAACATAACTTAACCTAACACATCTAGCCCCTCGCTGGTAATGTTTTACCGAATCCCGTTCGTGGCGTCCCGTACATCTCGGTTGGGATATTATATACGTCTATAGCGTTATATATCTTAACCTAAGGCAGGCTAATATCTCGGATGCAGTATTTTACAACATTCCTGGCGTATCGGCTCTACTTCTCGGTGGGAACATTATACACGTCTATAACGTAACATAACCTAACCTGACCCATCTAGCCCCTCGCTGGTAATGTTTTACAGAATCCCGTTCCTGTCGTCCCGTACATCTCGGATGGGATGTTATATACGTCTACAGCGATATATATCCTAACGTAAGGCAGGCTAACATCTCGGTTACAGTATTTTACAACATTCCTGGCGTATCGGCCCCTACTTCTCGGCGGGAACATTATATAGGTCTATAACGTAATATAACCTATCCTAACACATCTAGCCCCTCGCTGGTAATGTTTTACAGAATACCGTTCGTGTCGTCCCGTAGGTCTCGTTTGGGACGTTATATACGTCTACAGCGTTATATATCCTAACCTAGGGCAGTCTTCCATCTCGCTCGCAGTATTTTACGCCATTCCTGGCGTATCGGCCCGTACTTCACCGTGGGAACATTATACACGTCTATAACGTAGCATAACCTAACCTAACCCATCTAGCCCCTCGCTGGTAATATTTTACAGAATCCCGTTCGTGTCGTCCTGTACATCTGGGTTGGGATATTATATACGTCTATAGCTTTATATATCCTAACCTAAGGCAGGCTAACATCTCGGATGCAGTATTTTACAACATTCCTGGCGTATCGGCCCATACTTCTCGGTGGGAACATTATACACGCCTATAACGTAACATAACCTAACCTAACCCATCTAGCCCCTCGCTGGTAATGTTTTACAGAATCCCGTTCCTGTCGTCCCGTACATCTCGGTTGGGAAGTTATATACGTCTACAGCGATATATATCCTAACGTAAGGCAGGCTAATATCTCGGATGTAGTATTTTACAACAATCTTGGAGTATCGGGCCCTACTTCACCGTGGGAACATTATATAGGTCTATAACGTAACATAACCTAACCTAACACATCTAGCCCCTCGCTGGTAATGTTTTACAGAATCCCGTTCGTGTCGTCCCGTACGTCTCGGATGGGACATTATATACGTTTACAGCGTTATATTTCCTAACGTAAGGCAGGCTAACATCTCGGATGTAGTATTTCACAACATTCTTGGAGTATCGGCCCATACTTCTCGGTGGGAACATTATATACGTCTATAACGTAACATAACCTAACCTATCCCATCTAGCCCCTCGTTGGCAATGTTTTACAGAATCCCGTTCGTGTCGTCCCGTACATCTCGGTTGGGATATTATATACGTCTATAGCGTTATATATCTTAACCTAAGGCAGGCTAACATCTCGGATGCAGTATTTTACAACATTCCTGGCGTATCGGCCCATACTTCTCGGTGGGAACATTATACACGTCTATAACGTAACATAACCTAACCTAACCCATCTAGCCCCTCGCTGGTAATGTTTTACAGAATCCCGTTCCTGTCGTCCCGTACATCTCGGTTGGGAAGTTATATACGTCTACAGCGATATATATCCTAACGTAAGGCAGGCTAACATCTCGGATGTGGTATTTTACAACAATCTTGGAGTATCGGGCCCTACTTCACCGTGGGAACATTATATAGGTCTATAACGTAACATAACCTAACCTAACACATCTAGCCCCTCGCTGGTAATGTTTTACAGAATCCCGTTCGTGTCGTCCCGTACGTCTCGGATGGGACATTATATACGTTTACAGCGTTATATTTCCTAACGTAAGGCAGGCTAACATCTCGGATGTAGTATTTCACAACATTCTTGGAGTATCGGCCCATACTTCTCGGTGGGAACATTATATACGTCTATAACGTAACATAACCTAACCTATCCCATCTAGCCCCTCGTTGGCAATGTTTTACAGAATCCCGTTCGTGTCGTCCCGTACATCTCGGTTGGGATATTATATACGTCTATAGCGTTATATATCTTAACCTAAGGCAGGCTAACATCTCGGATGCAGTATTTTACAACATTCCTGGCGTATCGGCCCATACTTCTCGGTGGGAACATTATACACGTCTATAACGTAACATAACCTAACCTAACCCATCTAGCCCCTCGCTGGTAATGTTTTACAGAATCCCGTTCCTGTCGTCCCGTACATCTCGGTTGGGAAGTTATATACGTCTACAGCGATATATATCCTAACGTAAGGCAGGCTAACATCTCGGATGTGGTATTTTACAACATTCTTGGAGTATCGGCCCCTACTTCTCGGTGGGAACATTATATACGTCAATAACGTAACATACCCTAACCTAACCCATCTAGCCCCTCGCTGGTAATGTTTTACAGAATCCCGTTCCTGTCGTCCCGTACATCTCGGTTGGGATGTTATATTCGTCTACAGCGATATATATCCTAACGTAAGGCAGGCTAACATCTCGGATGCAGTATTTTACAACATTCCTGGCGTATCGGCTCTACTTCTCGGTGGGAACATTATACACGTCTATAACGTAACATAACCTAACCTAACCCATCTAGCCCCTCGCTGGTAATGTTTTACAGAATCCCGTTCCTGTCGTCCCGTACATATCGGTTGGGATGTTATATACGTCTACAGCGATATATATCCTAACCTAAGGCAGGCTATCATCTCGGATGTAGTATTTTACAACATTCCTGGCGTATCGGCCCCTACTTCTCGGCGGGAACATTATATAGGTCTATAACGTAATCTAACCTAACCTAACACATCTAGCCCCTCGCTGGTAATGTTTTACAGAATCCCGTTCCTGTCGTCCCGTACATATCGGTTGGGATGTTATATACGTCTACAGCGATATATATCCTAACCTAAGGCAGGCTATCATCTCGGATGTAGTATTTTACAACATTCCTGGCGTATCGGCCCCTACTTCTCGGCGGGAACATTATATAGGTCTATAACGTAATCTAACCTAACCTAACACATCTAGCCCCTCGCTGGTAATGTTTTACAGAATACCGTTCGTGTCGTCCCGTAGGTCTCGTTTGGGACGTTATATACGTCTACAGCGTTATATATCCTAACCTAGGGCAGTCTACCATCTCGGTCGCAGTATTTTACGCCATTCCTGGCGTATCGGCTCTACTTCTCGGTGGGAACATTATACACGTCTATAACGTAACATAACCTAACCTAACCCATCTAGGCCCTCGCTGGTAATGTTTTACAGAATCCCGTTCCTGTCGTCCCGTACATCTCGGTTGGAACATTATAAACGTCTAAAGCAATATATATCCTAACCTAAGGCAGGCTAACATCTCGGATGTAGTATTTTACAACATTCTTGGAGTATCGGCCCCTACTTCTCGGTGGGAACATTATATACGTCTGTAACGTAACATAACCTAACCTAACCCATCTAGCCCCTCGCTCGTAATATTTTACAGAATCCCGTTCGTGGCGTCCCGTACATCTCGGTTGGGATATTATATACGTCTATAGCGTTATATATCCTAACCTAAGGCAGGCTAACATCTCGGATGCAGTATTTTACAACATTCCTGGCATATCGGCCCCTACTTCACCGTGGGAACATTATACAGGTCTATAACGTAACATAACCTAACCTAACCCATCTAGCCCCTCGCTGGTAATGTTTTACAGAATCCCGTTTCTGTCGTCCCATACATCTCGGTTGTGATGTTATATACGTCTACAGCGATATATATCCTAACGTAAGGCAGGCTAACATCTCGGATGTAGTATTTTACAACATTCTTGGAGTATCGGCCCCTACTTCTCGGTGGGAACATTATATACGTCTGTAACGTAACATAACCTAACCTAACCCATCTAGCCCCTCGCTCGTAATATTTTACAGAATCCCGTTCGTGGCGTCCCGTACATCTCGGTTGGGATATTATATACGTCTATAGCGTTATATATCCTAACCTAAGGCAGGCTAACATCTCGGATGCAGTATTTTACAACATTCCTGGCATATCGGCCCCTACTTCTCGGTGGGAACATTATATACGTTTATAACATATCACAACCTAACCTAACCCATCTAGCCCCTCGCTGGTAATGTTTTACAGAATCCCGTTCCTGACGTCCCGTACGTCCCTGTTGGGACATTATAAACGTCTACAGCGTTATATATCCTAACCTAAGGCAGGCTAACATCTCGGTTGCAGTATTTTACAACATTCCTGGCGTATCGGCCCATACTTCTCGGTGGGAACATTATATAGGTCTATAACGTAACATAACTTAACCTAACACATCTAGCCCCTCGCTGGTAATGTTTTACCGAATCCCGTTCCTGTCGTCCCGTACATCTCGGTTGGGAAGTTATATACGTCTACAGCGATATATATCCTAACGTAAGGCAGGCTAACATCTCGGATGTGGTATTTTACAACATTCTTGGAGTATCGGCCCCTACCTCTCGGTGGGAACATTATATACGTCTACAACGTAACATAACCTAACCTATCCCATCTAGTCCCTCGTTGGCAATGTTTTACAGAATCCCGTTCGTGTCGTCCCGTACATCTCGGTTGGGATATTATATACGTCTATAGCGTTATATATCTTAACCTAAGGCAGGCTAATATCTCGGATGCAGTATTTTACAACATTCCTGGCGTATCGGCTCTACTTCTCGGTGGGAACATTATACACGTCTATAACGTAACATAACCTAACCTAACCCATCTAGCCCCTCGCTGGTAATGTTTTACAGAATCCAGTTCCTGTCGTCCCGTACATCTCGGATGGGATGTTATATACGTCTACAGCGATATATATCCTAACGTAAGGCAGGCTAACATCTCGGTTACAGTATTTTACAACATTCCTGGCGTATCGGCTCCTACTTCTCGGCGGGAACATTATATAGGTCTATAACGTAATATAACCTATCCTAACACATCTAGCCCCTCGCTGGTAATGTTTTACAGAATACCGTTCGTGTCGTCCCGTAGGTCTCGTTTGGGACGTTATATACGTCTACAGCGTTATATATCCTAACCTAGGGCAGTCTTCCATCTCGGTCGCAGTATTTTACGCCATTCCTGGCGTATCGGCCCGTACTTCACCGTGGGAACATTATACACGTCTATAACGTAGCATAACCTAACCTAACCCATCTAGCCCCTCGCTGGTAATGTTTTACAGAATCCCGTTCGTGTCGTCCCGTACGTCTCGGATGGGACATTATATACGTCTACAGCGTTATATTTCCTAACGTAAGGCAGGCTAACATCTCGGATGTAGTATTTTACAACATTGTTGGAGTATCGGCCGATACTTCTCGGTGGGAACATTATATACGTCAATAACGTAACATACCCTAACCTAACCCATCTAGCCCCTCGCTGGTAATGTTTTACAGAATCCCGTTCCTGTCGTCCCGTACATCTCGGTTGGGATGTTATATTCGTCTACAGCGATATATATCCTAACGTAAGGCAGGCTAACATCTCGGATGCAGTATTTTACAACATTCCTGGCGTATCGGCTCTACTTCTCGGTGGGAACATTATACACGTCTATAACGTAACATAACCTAACCTAACCCATCTAGCCCCTCGCTGGTAATGTTTTACAGAATCCCGTTCCTGTCGTCCCGTACATATCGGTTGGGATGTTATATACGTCTACAGCGATATATATCCTAACCTAAGGCAGGCTATCATCTCGGATGTAGTATTTTACAACATTCCTGGCGTATCGGCCCCTACTTCTCGGCGGGAACATTATATAGGTCTATAACGTAATCTAACCTAACCTAACACATCTAGCCCCTCGCTGGTAATGTTTTACAGAATACCGTTCGTGTCGTCCCGTAGGTCTCGTTTGGGACGTTATATACGTCTACAGCGTTATATATCCTAACCTAAGGCAGTCTACCATCTCGGTCGCAGTATTTTACGCCATTCCTGGCGTATCGGCTCTACTTCTCGGTGGGAACATTATACACGTCTATAACGTAACATAACCTAACCTAACCCATCTAGGCCCTCGCTGGTAATGTTTTACAGAATCCCGTTCCTGTCGTCCCGTACATCTCGGTTGGAACATTATAAACGTCTAAAGCAATATATATCCTAACCTAAGGCAGGCTAACATCTCGGATGTAGTATTTTACAACATTCTTGGAGTATCGGCCCCTACTTCTCGGTGGGAACATTATATACGTCTGTAACGTAACATAACCTAACCTAACCCATCTAGCCCCTCGCTCGTAATATTTTACAGAATCCCGTTCGTGGCGTCCCGTACATCTCGGTTGGGATATTGTATACGTCTATAGCGTTATATATCCTAACCTAAGGCAGGCTAACATCTCGGATGCAGTATTTTACAACATTCCTGGCATATCGGCCCCTACTTCTCGGTGGGAACATTATATACGTTTATAACGTATCACAACCTAACCTAACCCATCTAGCCCCTCGCTGGTAATGTTTTACAGAATCCCGTTCCTGACGTCCCGTACGTCTCTGTTGGGACATTATAAACGTCTACAGCGTTATATATCCTAACCTAAGGCAGGCTAACATCTCGGTTGCAGTATTTTACAACATTCCTGGCGTATCGGCCCATACTTCTCGGTGGGAACATTATACACGTCTATAACGTAACATAACCTAACCTGACCCATCTAGCCCCTCGCTGGTAATGTTTTACAGAATCCCGTTCCTGTCGTCCCGTACATCTCGGATGGGATGTTATATACGTCTACAGCGATATATATCCTAACGTAAGGCAGGCTAACATCTCGGTTACAGTATTTTACAACATTCCAGGCGTATCGGCCCCTACTTCTCGGCGGGAACATTATATAGGTCTATAACGTAATATAACCTATCCTAACACATCTAGCCCCTCGCTGGTAATGTTTTACAGAATACCGTTCGTGTCGTCCCGTAGGTCTCGTTTGGGACGTTATATACGTCTACAGCGTTATATATCCTAACCTAGGGCAGTCTTCCATCTCGCTCGCAGTATTTTACGCCATTCCTGGCGTATCGGCCCGTACTTCACCGTGGGAACATTATACACGTCTATAACGTAGCATAACCTAACCTAACCCATCTAGCCCCTCGCTGGTAATATTTTACAGAATCCCGTTCGTGTCGTCCTGTACATCTGGGTTGGGATATTATATACGTCTATAGCTTTATATATCCTAACCTAAGGCAGGCTAACATCTCGGATGCAGTATTTTACAACATTCCTGGCGTATCGGCCCATACTTCACCGTGGGAACATTATACAGGTCTATAACGTAACATAACCTAACCTAACCCATCTAGCCCCTCGCTGGTAATGTTTTACAGAATCCCGTTCCTGTCGTCCCGTACATCTCGGATGGGATGTTATATACGTCTACAGCGATATATATCCTAACGTAAGGCAGGCTAACATCTCGGTCACAGTATTTTACAACATTCCTGGCGTATCGGCCCCTACTTCTCGGCGGGAACATTATATAGGTCTATAACGTAATATAACCTATCCTAACACATCTAGCCCCTCTCTGGTAATGTTTTACAGAATACCGTTCGTGTCGTCCCGTAGGTCTCGTTTGGGACGTTATATACGTCTACAGCGTTATATATCCTAACCTAGGGCAGTCTTCCATCTCGGTCGCAGTATTTTACGCCATTCCTGGCGTATCGGCCCGTACTTCACCGTGGGAACATTATACAAGTCTATAACGTAGCATAACCTAACCTAACCCATCTAGCCCCTCGCTGGTAATATTTTACAGAATCCCGTTCGTGTCGTCCTGTACATCTGGGTTGGGATATTATATACGTCTATAGCTTTATATATCCTAACCTAAGGCAGGATAACATCTCGGATGCAGTATTTTACAACATTCCTGGCGTATCGGCCCATACTTCTCGGTGGGAACATTATACACGCCTATAACGTAACATAACCTAACCTAACCCATCTAGCCCCTCGCTGGTAATGTTTTACAGAATCCCGTTCCTGTCGTCCCGTACATCTCGGTTGGGAAGTTATATACGTCTACAGCGATATATATCCTAACGTAAGGCAGGCTAACATCTCGGATGTAGTATTTTACAACAATCTTGGAGTATCGGGCCCTACTTCACCGTGGGAACATTATATAGGTCTATAACGTAACATAACCTAACCTAACACATCTAGCCCCTCGCTGGTAATGTTTTACAGAATCCCGTTCGTGTCGTCCCGTACGTCTCGGATGGGACATTATATACGTTTACAGCGTTATATTTCCTAACGTAAGGCAGGCTAACATCTCGGATGTAGTATTTCACAACATTCTTGGAGTATCGGCCCATACTTCTCGGTGGGAACATTATATACGTCTATAACGTAACATAACCTAACCTATCCCATCTAGCCCCTCGTTGGCAATGTTTTACAGAATCCCGTTCGTGTCGTCCCGTACATCTCGGTTGGGATATTATATACGTCTATAGCGTTATATATCTTAACCTAAGGCAGGCTAACATCTCGGATGCAGTATTTTACAACATTCCTGGCGTATCGGCCCATACTTCTCGGTGGGAACATTATACACGTCTATAACGTAACATAACCTAACCTAACCCATCTAGCCCCTCGCTGGTAATGTTTTACAGAATCCCGTTCCTGTCGTCCCGTACATCTCGGTTGGGAAGTTATATACGTCTACAGCGATATATATCCTAACGTAAGGCAGGCTAACATCTCGGATGTGGTATTTTACAACAATCTTGGAGTATCGGGCCCTACTTCACCGTGGGAACATTATATAGGTCTATAACGTAACATAACCTAACCTAACACATCTAGCCCCTCGCTGGTAATGTTTTACAGAATCCCGTTCGTGTCGTCCCGTACGTCTCGGATGGGACATTATATACGTTTACAGCGTTATATTTCCTAACGTAAGGCAGGCTAACATCTCGGATGTAGTATTTCACAACATTCTTGGAGTATCGGCCCATACTTCTCGGTGGGAACATTATATACGTCTATAACGTAACATAACCTAACCTATCCCATCTAGCCCCTCGTTGGCAATGTTTTACAGAATCCCGTTCGTGTCGTCCCGTACATCTCGGTTGGGATATTATATACGTCTATAGCGTTATATATCTTAACCTAAGGCAGGCTAACATCTCGGATGCAGTATTTTACAACATTCCTGGCGTATCGGCCCATACTTCTCGGTGGGAACATTATACACGTCTATAACGTAACATAACCTAACCTAACCCATCTAGCCCCTCGCTGGTAATGTTTTACAGAATCCCGTTCCTGTCGTCCCGTACATCTCGGTTGGGAAGTTATATAAGTCTACAGCGATATATATCCTAACGTAAGGCAGGCTAACATCTCGGATGTGGTATTTTACAACATTCTTGGAGTATCGGCCCCTACTTCTCGGTGGGAACATTATATACGTCAATAACGTAACATACCCTAACCTAACCCATCTAGCCCCTCGCTGGTAATGTTTTACAGAATCCCGTTCCTGTCGTCCCGTACATCTCGGTTGGGATGTTATATTCGTCTACAGCGATATATATCCTAACGTAAGGCAGGCTAACATCTCGGATGCAGTATTTTACAACATTCCTGGCGTATCGGCTCTACTTCTCGGTGGGAACATTATACACGTCTATAACGTAACATAACCTAACCTAACCCATCTAGCCCCTCGCTGGTAATGTTTTACAGAATCCCGTTCCTGTCGTCCCGTACATATCGGTTGGGATGTTATATACGTCTACAGCGATATATATCCTAACCTAAGGCAGGCTATCATCTCGGATGTAGTATTTTACAACATTCCTGGCGTATCGGCCCCTACTTCTCGGCGGGAACATTATATAGGTCTATAACGTAATCTAACCTAACCTAACACATCTAGCCCCTCGCTGGTAATGTTTTACAGAATCCCGTTCCTGTCGTCCCGTACATATCGGTTGGGATGTTATATACGTCTACAGCGATATATATCCTAACCTAAGGCAGGCTATCATCTCGGATGTAGTATTTTACAACATTCCTGGCGTATCGGCCCCTACTTCTCGGCGGGAACATTATATAGGTCTATAACGTAATCTAACCTAACCTAACACATCTAGCCCCTCGCTGGTAATGTTTTACAGAATACCGTTCGTGTCGTCCCGTAGGTCTCGTTTGGGACGTTATATACGTCTACAGCGTTATATATCCTAACCTAGGGCAGTCTACCATCTCGGTCGCAGTATTTTACGCCATTCCTGGCGTATCGGCTCTACTTCTCGGTGGGAACATTATACACGTCTATAACGTAACATAACCTAACCTAACCCATCTAGGCCCTCGCTGGTAATGTTTTACAGAATCCCGTTCCTGTCGTCCCGTACATCTCGGTTGGAACATTATAAACGTCTAAAGCAATATATATCCTAACCTAAGGCAGGCTAACATCTCGGATGTAGTATTTTACAACATTCTTGGAGTATCGGCCCCTACTTCTCGGTGGGAACATTATATACGTCTGTAACGTAACATAACCTAACCTAACCCATCTAGCCCCTCGCTCGTAATATTTTACAGAATCCCGTTCGTGGCGTCCCGTACATCTCGGTTGGGATATTATATACGTCTATAGCGTTATATATCCTAACCTAAGGCAGGCTAACATCTCGGATGCAGTATTTTACAACATTCCTGGCATATCGGCCCCTACTTCACCGTGGGAACATTATACAGGTCTATAACGTAACATAACCTAACCTAACCCATCTAGCCCCTCGCTGGTAATGTTTTACAGAATCCCGTTTCTGTCGTCCCATACATCTCGGTTGTGATGTTATATACGTCTACAGCGATATATATCCTAACGTAAGGCAGGCTAACATCTCGGATGTAGTATTTTACAACATTCTTGGAGTATCGGCCCCTACTTCTCGGTGGGAACATTATATACGTCTGTAACGTAACATAACCTAACCTAACCCATCTAGCCCCTCGCTCGTAATATTTTACAGAATCCCGTTCGTGGCGTCCCGTACATCTCGGTTGGGATATTATATACGTCTATAGCGTTATATATCCTAACCTAAGGCAGGCTAACATCTCGGATGCAGTATTTTACAACATTCCTGGCATATCGGCCCCTACTTCTCGGTGGGAACAGTATATACGTTTATAACGTATCACAACCTAACCTAACCCATCTAGCCCCTCGCTGGTAATGTTTTACAGAATCCCGTTCCTGACGTCCCGTACGTCTCTGTTGGGACATTATAAACGTCTACAGCGTTATATATCCTAACCTAAGGCAGGCTAACATCTCGGTTGCAGTATTTTACAACATTCCTGGCGTATCGGCCCATACTTCTCGGTGGGAACATTATATAGGTCTATAACGTAACATAACTTAACCTAACACATCTAGCCCCTCGCTGGTAATGTTTTACCGAATCCCGTTCGTGTCGTCCCCTACGTCTCGGTTGGGACATTATATACGTCTACAGCGTTATATATCCTAACCTAAGGCAGGCTAACATCTCGGATGAAGTATTTTACGCCATTCCTGGCGTATCGGCTCTACTTCTCGGTGGGAACATTATACACGTCTATAACGTAACATAACCTAACCTAACCCATCTAGCCCCTCGCTGGTAATGTTTTACAGAATCCCGTTCCTGTCGTCCCGTACATATCGGTTGGGATGTTATATACGTCTACAGCGATATATATCCTAACCTAAGGCAGGCTATCATCTCGGATGTAGTATTTTACAACATTCCTGGCGTATCGGCCCCTACTTCTCGGCGGGAACATTATATAGGTCTATAACGTAATCTAACCTAACCTAACACATCTAGCCCCTCGCTGGTAATGTTTTACAGAATCCCGTTCCTGTCGTCCCGTACATATCGGTTGGGATGTTATATACGTCTACAGCGATATATATCCTAACCTAAGGCAGGCTATCATCTCGGATGTAGTATTTTACAACATTCCTGGCGTATCGGCCCCTACTTCTCGGCGGGAACATTATATAGGTCTATAACGTAATCTAACCTAACCTAACACATCTAGCCCCTCGCTGGTAATGTTTTACAGAATACCGTTCGTGTCGTCCCGTAGGTCTCGTTTGGGACGTTATATACGTCTACAGCGTTATATATCCTAACCTAGGGCAGTCTACCATCTCGGTCGCAGTATTTTACGCCATTCCTGGCGTATCGGCTCTACTTCTCGGTGGGAACATTATACACGTCTATAACGTAACATAACCTAACCTAACCCATCTAGGCCCTCGCTGGTAATGTTTTACAGAATCCCGTTCCTGTCGTCCCGTACATCTCGGTTGGAACATTATAAACGTCTAAAGCAATATATATCCTAACCTAAGGCAGGCTAACATCTCGGATGTAGTATTTTACAACATTCTTGGAGTATCGGCCCCTACTTCTCGGTGGGAACATTATATACGTCTGTAACGTAACATAACCTAACCTAACCCATCTAGCACCTCGCTCGTAATATTTTACAGAATCCCGTTCGTGGCGTCCCGTACATCTCGGTTGGGATATTATATACGTCTATAGCGTTATATATCCTAACCTAAGGCAGGCTAACATCTCGGATGCCGTATTTTACAACATTCCTGGCATATCGGCCCCTACTTCACCGTGGGAACATTATACAGGTCTATAACGTAACATAACCTAACCTAACCCATCTAGCCCCTCGCTGGTAATGTTTTACAGAATCCCGTTTCTGTCGTCCCATACATCTCGGTTGTGATGTTATATACGTCTACAGCGATATATATCCTAACGTAAGGCAGGCTAACATCTCGGATGTAGTATTTTACAACATTCTTGGAGTATCGGCCCCTACTTCTCGGTGGGAACATTATATACGTCTGTAACGTAACATAACCTAACCTAACCCATCTAGCCCCTCGCTCGTAATATTTTACAGAATCCCGTTCATGGCGTCCCGTACATCTCGGTTGGGATATTATATACGTCTATAGCGTTATATATCCTAACATAAGGCAGGCTAACATCTCGGATGCAGTATTTTACAACATTCCTGGCATATCGGCCCCTACTTCTCGGTGGGAACAGTATATACGTGTATAACGTATCACAACCTAACCTAACCCATCTAGCCCCTCGCTGGTAATGTTTTACAGAATCCCGTTCCTGACGTCCCGTACGTCTCTGTTGGGACATTATAAACGTCTACAGCGTTATATATCCTAACCTAAGGCAGGCTAACATCTCGGTTGCAGTATTTTACAACATTCCTGGCGTATCGGCCCATACTTCTCGGTGGGAACATTATATAGGTCTATAACGTAACATAACTTAACCTAACACATCTAGCCCCTCGCTGGTAATGTTTTACCGATTCCCGTTCGTGTCGTCCCCTACGTCTCGGTTGGGACATTATATACGTCTACAGCGTTATATATCCTAACCTAAGGCAGGCTAACATCTCGGATGAAGTATTTTACGCCATTCCTGGCGTATCGGCTCTTCTTCTCGGTGGGAACATTATACACGTCTATAACGTAACATAACCTAACCTAACCCATCTAGCCCCTCGCTGGTAATGTTTTACAGAATCCCGTTCCTGTCGTCCCGTACATCTCGGTTGGGAAGTTATATACGTCTACAGCGATATATATCCTAACGTAAGGCAGGCTAACATCTCGGATGTGGTATTTTACAACATTCTTGGAGTATCGGCCCCTACTTCTCGGTGGGAACATTATATACGTCAATAACGTAACATACCCTAACCTAACCCATCTAGCCCCTCGCTGGTAATATTTTACAGAATCCCGTTCCTGTCGTCCCGTACATCTCGGTTGGGATGTTATATTCGTCTACAGCGATATATATCCTAACGTAAGGCAGGCTAACATCTCGGATGCAGTATTTTACAACATTCCTGGCGTATCGGCTCTACTTCTCGGTGGGAACATTATGCACGTCTATAACGTAACATAACCTAACCTAACCCATCTAGCCCCTCGCTGGTAATGTTTTACAGAATCCCGTTCCTGTCGTCCCGTACATCTCGGTTGGGAAGTTATATACTTCTACAGCGATATATATCCTAACGTAAGGCAGGCTAACATCTCGGATGTAGTATTTTACAACATTCTTGGAGTATCGGCCCCTACTTCTCGGTGGGAACATTATATACGTCTATAACGTAACATAACCTAACCTAACCCATCTAGCCCCTCGCTCGTAATATTTTACAGAATCCCGTTCGTGTCGTCCCGTACATCTCGGTTGGGATATTATATACGTCTACAGCGATATATATCCTAACCTAAGGCAGGCTAACTTCTCGGATATATTATTTTACAACATTCCTGGCATATCGGCCCCTACTTCTCGGTGGGAACATTATATACGTTTATAACGTATCACAACCTAATCTAACCCATCTAGCCCCTCGCTGGTAATGATTTACAGAATCCCGTTCCTGTCGTCCCGTACGTCTCGGATGGGACATTATAAACTTCTACAGCGTTATATATCCTAACCTAAGGCAGGCTAACATCTCGGGTGCAGTATTTTACAACATTCCTGCCGTATCGGCCCATACTTCTCGGTGGGAACATTATATAGGTCTATAACGTAACATAACCTAACCTAACACATCTAGCCCCTCGCTGGTAATGTTTTACAGAGTCCCGTTCGTGTAGTCCCGTACGTCTCGGATGGGACATTATATCCGTCTACAGCGATATATATCTTAACTTAAGGCAGGCTAACATCTCGGATGCAGTATTTTACGACATTCCTGGCGTATCGGCCCCTACTTCTCAGTGGGAACATTATATACGTCTGTAACGTAACATAACCTAACCTATCCCATCTAGCCCCTCGTTGGCAATGTTTTACAGAATCCCGTTCGTGTCGTCCCGTACATCTCGGTTGGGATGTTATATACATCTACAGCGATATATATCCTAACGTAAGGCAGGCTAACATGTCGGATGTAGTATTTTACAACATTCTTGGAGTATCGGCCCCTACTTCTCGGTGGGAACATTATATACGTCAATAACGTAACATACCCTAACCTAACCCATCTAGCCCCTCGATGGCAATGTTTTACAGAATCCCGTTCCTGTCGTCCCGTACGTCTCTGTTGGGACATTATATACGTCTCTAGCGTTATATATCCTAACCTAAGGCAGGCTAACATCTCGGATGCAGTATTTTACAACATTCCTGGCATTTCGGCCCCTACTCCTCGGTGGGAACATTATATACGTTTATAACGTATCACAACCTAATCTAACCCATCTAGCCCCTCGCTGGTAATGATTTACAGAATCCCGTTCCTGTCGTCCCGTACGTCTCGGATGGGACATTATAAACTTCTACAGCGTTATATATCCTAACCTAATGCAGGCTAACATCTCGGGTGCAGTATTTTACAACATTCCTGCCGTATCGGCCCATACTTCTCGGTGGGAACATTATATAGGTCTATAACGTAACATAACCTAATCTAACACATCTAGCCCCTCGCTGGTAATGTTTTACAGAGTCCCGTTCGTGTCGTCCCGTACGTCTCGGATGGGACATTATATCCGTCTACAGCGTTATATATCTTAACTTAAGGCAGGCTAACATCTCGGATGCAGTATTTTACGACATTCCTGGCTTATCGGCCCCTACTTCTCAGTGGGAACATTATATACGTCTGTAACGTAACATAACCTAACCTATCCCATCTAGCCCCTCGTTGGCAATGTTTTACAGAATCCCGTTCGTGTCGTCCCGTACATCTCGGTTGGGATGTTATATACGTCTACAGCGATATATATCCTAACGTAAGGCAGGCTAACATGTCGGATGTAGTATTTTACAACATTCTTGGAGTATCGGCCCCTACTTCTCGGTGGGAACATTATATACGTCAATAACGTAACATACCCTAACCTAACCCATCTAGCCCCTCGCTGGCAATGTTTTACAGAATCCCGTTCCTGTCGTCCCGTACGTCTCTGTTGGGACATTATATACGTCTCTAGCGTTATATATCCTAACCTAAGGCAGGCTAACATCTCGGATGCAGTATTTTACAACATTCCTGGCATATCGGCCCCTACTTCTCGGTGGGAACATTATATACGTTTATAACGTATCACAACCTAACCTAACCCATCTAGCCCCTCGCTGGTAATGTTTTACAGAATCCCGTTCCTGACGTCCCGTACGTCTCTGTTGGGACATTATAAACGTCTACAGCGTTATATATCCTAACCTAAGGTAGGCTAACATCTCGGTTGCAGTATTTTACAACATTCCTGGCGTATCGGTCCATACTTCTCGGTGGGAACATTATATAGGTCTATAACGTAACATAACTTAACCTAACACATCTAGCCCCTCGCTGGTAATGTTTTACCGAATCCCGTTCGTGTCGTCCCCTACGTCTCGGTTGGGACATTATATACGTCTACAGCGTTATATATCCTAACCTAAGGCAGGCTAACATCTCGGATGAAGTATTTTACGCCATTCCTGGCGTATCGGCTCTACTTCTCGGTGGGAACATTATACACGTCTATAACGTAACATAACCTAACCTAACCCATCTAGCCCCTCGCTGGTAATGTTTTACAGAATCCCGTTCCTGTCGTCCCGTACATCTCGGTTGGGAAGTTATATACGTCTACAGCGATATATATCCTAACGTAAGGCAGGCTAACATCTCGGATGTGGTATTTTACAACATTCTTGGAGTATCGGCCCCTACTTCTCGGTGGGAACATTACATACGTCTACAACGTAACATAACCTAACCTATCCCATCTAGTCCCTCGTTGGCAATGTTTTACAGAATCCCGTTCGTGTCGTCCCGTACATCTCGGTTGGGATATTATACACGTCTATAGCGTTATATATCTTAACCTAAGGCAGGCTAATATCTCGGATGCAGTATTTTACAACATTCCTGGCGTATCGGCTCTACTTCTCGGTGGGAACATTATACACGTCTATAACGTAATATAATCTAACCTAACACATCTAGCCCCTAGCTGGTAATGTTTTACAGAATCCAGTTCGTGTCGTCCCGTACGTCTCGGTTGGGATATTATATACGTCTATAGCGTTATATATCCTAACCTAAGGCAGGCTATCATCTCGGATGTAGTATTTTACAACATTCCTGGCGTATCGGCCCCTACTTCTCGGCGGGAGCATTATATAGATCTATAACGTAATATAACCTAACCTAACACATCTAGCCCCTCGCTGGTAATGTTTTACAGAATACCGTTCGTGTCGTCCCGTAGGTCTCGTTTGGGAAGTTATATACGTCTACAGCGTTATATATCCTAACCTAAGGCAGGCTAACATCTCGGATGCAGTATTTTACAACATTCCTGGCATATCGGCCCCTACTTCTCGGTGGGAACATTATATACGTTTATAACGTATCACAACCTAACCTAACCCATCTAGCCCCTCGCTGGTAATGTTTTACAGAATCCCGTTCCTGACGTCCCGTACGTCTCTGTTGGGACATTATAAACGTCTACAGCGTTATATATCCTAACCTAAGGTAGGCTAACATCTCGGTTGCAGTATTTTACAACATTCCTGGCGTATCGGTCCATACTTCTCGGTGGGAACATTATATAGGTCTATAACGTAACATAACTTAACCTAACACATCTAGCCCCTCGCTGGTAATGTTTTACCGAATCCCGTTCGTGTCGTCCCCTACGTCTCGGTTGGGACATTATATACGTCTACAGCGTTATATATCCTAACCTAAGGCAGGCTAACATCTCGGATGAAGTATTTTACGCCATTCCTGGCGTATTGGCCCGTACTTCACCGTGGGAACATTATACACGTCTATAACGTAGCATAACCTAACCTAACCCATCTAGCCCCTCGCTGGTAATATTTTACAGAATCCCGTTCGTGTCGTCCTGTACATCTGGGTTGGGATATTATA
Organism: Xylocopa violacea; assembly: GCA_963969225.1. Classification (NCBI taxonomy): domain Eukaryota; kingdom Metazoa; phylum Arthropoda; class Insecta; order Hymenoptera; family Apidae; genus Xylocopa; species Xylocopa violacea. The sequence goes on along the minus strand of CAXAJV010000061.1, from coordinate 3,771,948 downwards.
TACGTCTATAGCGTTATATATCCTAACCTAAGGCAGGCTAACATCTCGGATGCAGTATTTTACAACATTCCTGGCGTATCGGCCCGTACTTCTCGGTGGGAACATTATACACGTCTATAACGTAACATAACCTAACCTAACCCATCTAGCCCCTCGCTGGTAATGTTTTACAGAATCCCGTTCCTGTCGTCCCGTACATCTCGGATGGGATGTTATATGCGTCTACAGAGATATATATCCTAACGTAAGGCAGGCTAACATGTCGGATGTAGTATTTTACAACATTCTTGGAGTATCGGCCCCTACTTCTCGGTGGGAACATTATATACGTCAATAACGTAACATACCCTAACCTAACCCATCTAGCCCCTCGCTGGCAATGTTTTACAGAATCCCGTTCCTGTCGTCCCGTACGTCTCTGTTGGGACATTATAAACGTCTACAGCGTTATATATCCTAACCTAAGACAGGCTAACATCTCGGTTGCTGTATTTTACAACATTCCTGGCGTATCGGACCATACTTCTCGGTGGGAACTTTATATAGGTCTATAACGTAACATAACCTATCCTAACACATCTAGCCCCTCGCTGGTAATGTTTTACAGAATCCCGTTCGTGTCGTCCCGTACGTCTCGGATGGGACATTATATCCGTCTACAGCGTTATATATCTTAACTTAAGGCAGGCTAACATCTCGAATGCAGTATTTTACGACATTCCTGGCGTATCGGCCCCTACATCTCAGTGGGTACATTATATACGTCTGTAACGTAACATAACCTAACCTATCCCATCTAGCCCCTCGTTGGCAATGTTTTACAGAATCCCGTTCCTGTCGTCCCGTACATCTCGGTTGGGATGTTATATACGTCTACAGCGATATACATCCTAACGTAAGGCAGGCTAACATGTCGGATGTAGTATTTTACAACATTCTTGGAGTATCGGCCCCTACTTCTCGGTGGGAACTTTATATAGGTCTATAACGTAACATAACCTATCCTAACACATCTAGCCCCTCGCTGGTAATGTTTTACAGAATCCCGTTCGTGTCGTCCCGTACGTCTCGGATGGGACATTATATACGTCTACAGCGTTATATTTCCTAAGGTAAGGCAGGCTAACATCTCGGATGTAGTATTTTACAACATTCTTGGAGTATCGGCACATACTTCTCGGTGGGAACATTATATACGTCTATAAAGTAACATAACCTAACCTAACCCATCTAGCCCCTCGTTGGCAATGTTTTACAGAATCCCGTTCGTGTCGTCCCGTACATCTCGGATGGAATATTATATACGTCTATAGCGTTATATATCTTAACCTAAGGCAGGCTAACATCTCGGATGCAGTATTTTACAACATTCCTGGCGTATCGGCTCTACTTCTCGGTGGGAATATTATACACGTCTATAACGTAACATAACCTAACCTAACCCATCTAGCCCCTCGCTGGCAATGTTTTACAGAATCCCGTTCCTGTCGTCCCGTACATCTCGGTTGGGATGTTATATACGTCTACAGCGATATATATCCTAACGTAAGGCAGGCTAACAACTCGGATGTAGTATTTTACAACATTCTTGGAGTATCGGCCCCTACTTCTCGGTGGGAACATTGTATACGTCTGTAACGTAACATAACCTAACCTATCCCATCTAGCCCCTCTTTGGCAATGTTTTACAGAATCCCGTTCGTTTCGTCCCGTACATCTCGGTTGGGATATTATATACGTCTACAGCGATACATATCCTAACCTAAGGCAGGCTAACTTCTCAGATATTGTATTTTACAACATTCCTGTAGGATCAGCCTCTACTTCTCGGTGGGAACATTATATACGTCTATAACGTAATATAATCTATCCTAACACATCTAGCCCCTCGCTGGTAATGTTTTACAGATTCCCGTTTATGTCGTCCCGTACTTCTCGGTTGGGATGATATATACGTCTACAGCGATATATATCCTAACGTAAGGCAGCCTAGCATGTCGGATGTAGTATTTTACAACATTCTTGGAGTATCGGCCCCTACTTCTCGGTGGGAACATTATATACGTCTATAACGTAACGTAACCTAATCTAACCCATCTAGCCCCTCGCTGGTAATATTTTACAGAATCCCGTTCGTGTCGTCCCGTACATCTCGGTTGGGATATTATATACGTCTATAGCGTTATAAATCCTAACCTAAGGCAGGCTAACTTCTCAGATATTGTATTTTACAACATTCCTGTAGGATCAGCCTCTACTTCTCGGTGGGAACATTATATACGTCTATAACGTAATATAATCTATCCTAACACATCTAGCCCCTCGCTGGTAATGTTTTACAGATTCCCGTTTATGTCGTCCCGTACTTCTCGGTTGGGATGATATATACGTCTACAGCGATATATATCCTAACGTAAGGCAGCCTAGCATCTCGGATGTAGTATTTTACAACAATCTTGGAGTATCGGGCCCTACTTCACCGTGGGAACATTATATAGGTCTATAACGTAACATAACCTAACCTAACACTTCTAGCCCCTCGCTGGTAATGTTTTACAGAATCCCGTTCGTGTCGTCCCGTACGTCTCGGATGGGACATTATATACGTCTACAGCGTTATATTTCCTAACGTAAGGCAGGCTAACATCTCGGATGTAGTATTTTACAACATTCTTGGAGTATCGGCCCATACTTCTCGGTGGGAACATTATATACGTCTATAACGTAACATAACCTAACCTATCCCATCTAGCCCCTCGTTGGCAATGTTTTACAGAATCCCGTTTGTGTCGTCCCGTACATCTTGGTTGGGATATTATATACGTCTATAGCGTTATATATCTTAACCTAAGGCAGGCTAACATCTCGGATGCAGTATTTTACAACATTCCTGGCGTATCGGCTCTACTTCTCGGTGGGAACATTATACACGTCTATAACGTAACATAACCTAACCTAACCCATCTAGCCCCTCGCTGGTAATGTTTTACAGTATCCCGTTCCTGTCGTCCCGTACATCTCGGATGGGCTGTTATATACGTCTATAGCGTTATATATCCTAACCTAAGGCAGGCTAACATCTCGGCTGTAGTATTTTACAACATTCTTGGAGTATCGGCCCATACTTCTCGGTGGGAACATTATATACGTCTATAACGTAACATAACCTAACCTATCCCATCTAGCCCCTCGTTGGCAATGTTTTACAGAATCCCGTTCGTGTCGTCCCGTACATCTCGGTTAGGATATTATATACGTCTATAGCGTTATATATCTTAACCTAAGGCAGGCTAACATCTCGGATATAGTATTTTACGACATTCCTGGCGTATCGGCCCCTACTTCTCAGTGGGAACATTATATACGTCTGTAACGTAACATAACCTAACCTAACCCATCTAGCCCCTCGCTGGTAATGTTTTACTGAATCCCGTCCCTGTCGTCCCGTACATCTCGGTTGGGACATTATATACGTCTACAGCGTTATATTTCCTAACGTAAGGCAGGCTAACATCTCGGATGCAGTATTTCACAACATTCCTGGCGTATCAGCTCTACTTCTCGGTGGGAACGTTATACACGTCTATAACGTAACATAACCTAACCTAACCCATCTAGCCCCTCGCTGGTAATTTTTTACAGAATCCCGCCCCTGTCGTCCCGTACATCTCGGTTGGGATGTTATATACGTCTACAGCGATATATATCCTAACCTAAGGCAGGCTAACATCTCGGATGCAGTATTTTACAACATTCCTGGCGTATCGGCCCGTACTTCTCGGTGGGAACATTATACACGTCTATAACGTAACATAACCTAACCTAACCCATCTAGCCCCTCGCTGGCAATGTTTTACAGAATCCCGTTCCTGTCGTCCCGTACATCTCGGTTGGGATGTTATATACGTCTACAGCGATATATATCCTAACGTAAGGCAGGCTAACAACTCGGATGTAGTATTTTACAACATTCTTGGAATATCGGCCCCTACTTCTCGGTGGGAACATTGTATACGTCTGTAACGTAACATAACCTAACCTACCCCATCTAGCCCCTCTTTGGCAATGTTTTACAGAATCCCGTTCGTTTCGTCCCGTACATCTCGGTTGGGATATTATATACGTCTACAGCGATACATATCCTAACCTAAGGCAGGCTAACTTCTCAGATATTGTATTTTACAACATTCCTGTAGGATCAGCCTCTACTTCTCGGTGGGAACATTATATACGTCTATAACGTAATATAATCTATCCTAACACATCTAGCCCCTCGCTGGTAATGTTTTACAGATTCCCGTTTATGTCGTCCCGTACTTCTCGGTTGGGATGATATATACGTCTACAGCGATATATATCCTAACGTAAGGCAGCCTAGCATGTCGGATGTAGTATTTTACAACATTCTTGGAGTATCGGCCCCTACTTCTCGGTGGGAACATTATATACGTCTATAACGTAACGTAACCTAATCTAACCCATCTAGCCCCTCGCTGGTAATATTTTACAGAATCCCGTTCGTGTCGTCCCGTACATCTCGGTTGGGATATTATATACGTCTATAGCGTTATAAATCCTAACCTAAGGCAGGCTAACATCTCGGATGCAGTATTTTACAACATTCCTGGCGTATCGGCTCTACTTCTCGGTGGGAACATTATACACGTCTATAACGTAACATAACCTAACCTAACCCATCTAGCCCCTCGCTGGTAATGTTTTACAGAATCCCGTTCCTGTCGTCCCGTACATCTCGGTTGGGAAGTTATATACGTCTACAGCGATATATATCCTAACGTAAGGCAGGCTAACATCTCGGATGTAGTATTTTACAACAATCTTGGAGTATCGGGCCCTACTTCACCGTGGGAACATTATATAGGTCTATAACGTAACATAACCTAACCTAACACTTCTAGCCCCTCGCTGGTAATGTTTTACAGAATCCCGTTCGTGTCGTCCCGTACGTCTCGGATGGGACATTATATACGTCTACAGCGTTATATTTCCTAACGTAAGGCAGGCTAACATCTCGGATGTAGTATTTTACAACATTCTTGGAGTATCGGCCCATACTTCTCGGTGGGAACATTATATACGTCTATAACGTAACATAACCTAACCTATCCCATCTAGCCACTCGTTGGCAATGTTTTACAGAATCCCGTTTGTGTCGTCCCGTACATCTTGGTTGGGATATTATATACGTCTATAGCGTTATATATCTTAACCTAAGGCAGGCTAACATCTCGGATGCAGTATTTTACAACATTCCTGGCGTATCGGCTCTACTTCTCGGTGGGAACATTATACACGTCTATAACGTAACATAACCTAACCTAACCCATCTAGCCCCTCGCTGGTAATGTTTTACAGTATCCCGTTCCTGTCGTCCCGTACATCTCGGATGGGCTGTTATATACGTCTATAGCGTTATATATCCTAACCTAAGGCAGGCTAACATCTCGGCTGTAGTATTTTACAACATTCTTGGAGTATCGGCCCATACTTCTCGGTGGGAACATTATATACGTCTATAACGTAACATAACCTAACCTATCCCATCTAGCCCCTCGTTGGCAATGTTTTACAGAATCCCGTTCGTGTCGTCCCGTACATCTCGGTTAGGATATTATATACGTCTATAGCGTTATATATCTTAACCTAAGGCAGGCTAACATCTCGGATATAGTATTTTACGACATTCCTGGCGTATCGGCCCCTACTTCTCAGTGGGAACATTATATACGTCTGTAACGTAACATAACCTAACCTAACCCATCTAGCCCCTCGCTGGTAATGTTTTACTGAATCCCGTCCCTGTCGTCCCGTACATCTCGGTTGGGACATTATATACGTCTACAGCGTTATATTTCCTAACGTAAGGCAGGCTAACATCTCGGATGCAGTATTTCACAACATTCCTGGCGTATCAGCTCTACTTCTCGGTGGGAACGTTATACACGTCTATAACGTAACATAACCTAACCTAACCCATCTAGCCCCTCGTTGGCAATGTTTTACAGAATCCCGTTCGTGTCGTCCCGTACATCTCGGATGGAATATTATATACGTCTATAGAGTTATATATCTTAACCTAAGGCAGGCTAACATCTCGGATGCAGTATTTTACAACATTCCTGGCGTATCGGCCCGTACTTCTCGGTGGGAACATTATACACGTCTATAACGTAACATAACCTAACCTAACCCATCTAGCCCCTCGCTGGTAATGTTTTACAGAATCCCGTTCCTGTCGTCCCGTACATCTCGGATGGGATGTTATATGCGTGTACAGCGATATATATCCTAACCTAAGGCAGGCTAACATCTCGGATGTAGTATTTTACAACATTCTTGGAGTATCGGCCCCTACTTCTCGGTGGGAACATTATATACGTCTGTAACGTAACATAACCTAACCTATCCCACCTAGCCCCTCGTTGGCAATGTTTTACAGAATCCCGTTCGTGTCGTCCCGTACATCTCGGTTGGGATGTTATATACGTCTACAGCGATATATATCCTAACGTAAGGCAGGCTAACAACTCGGATGTAGTATTTTACAACATTCTTGGAGTATCGGCCCCTACTTCTCGGTGGGAACATTGTATACGTCTGTAACGTAACATAACCTAACCTATCCCATCTAGCCCCTCTTTGGCAATGTTTTACAGAATCCCGTTCGTTTCGTCCCGTGCATCTCGGTTGGGATATTATATACGTCTACAGCGATACATATCCTAACCTAAGGCAGGCTAACTTCTCAGATATTGTATTTTACAACATTCCTGTAGGATCAGCCTCTACTTCTCGGTGGGAACATTATATACGTCTATAACGTAATATAATCTATCCTAACACATCTAGCCCCTCGCTGGTAATGTTTTACAGATTCCCGTTTATGTCGTCCCGTACTTCTCGGTTGGGATGATATATACGTCTACAGCGATATATATCCTAACGTAAGGCAGCCTAACATGTCGGATGTAGTATTTTACAACATTCTTGGAGTATCGGCCCCTACTTCTCGGTGGGAACATTATATACGTCTATAACGTAACGTAACCTAATCTAACCCATCTAGCCCCTCGCTGGTAATATTTTACAGAATCCCGTTCGTGTCGTCCCGTACATCTCGGTTGGGATATTATATACGTCTATAGCGTTATAAATCCTAACCTAAGGCAGGCTAACATCTCGGATGCAGTATTTTACAACATTCCTGGCGTATCGGCTCTACTTCTCGGTGGGAACATTATACACGTCTATAACGTAACATAACCTAACCTAACCCATCTAGCCCCTCGCTGGTAATGTTTTACAGAATCCCGTTCCTGTCGTCCCGTACATCTCGGTTGGGAAGTTATATACGTCTACAGCGATATATATCCTAACGTAAGGCAGGCTAACATCTCGGATGTAGTATTTTACAACAATCTTGGAGTATCGGGCCCTACTTCACCGTGGGAACATTATATAGGTCTATAACGTAACATAACCTAACCTAACACTTCTAGCCCCTCGCTGGTAATGTTTTACAGAATCCCGTTCGTGTCGTCCCGTACGTCTCGGATGGGACATTATATACGTCTACAGCGTTATATTTCCTAACGTAAGGAAGGCTAACATCTCGGATGTAGTATTTTACAACATTCTTGGAGTATCGGCCCATACTTCTCGGTGGGAACATTATATACGTCTATAACGTAACATAACCTAACCTATCCCATCTAGCCCCTCGTTGGCAATGTTTTACAGAATCCCGTTTGTGTCGTCCCGTACATCTTGGTTGGGTTATTATATACGTCTATAGCGTTATATATCTTAACCTAAGGCAGGCTAACATCTCGGATGCAGTATTTTACAACATTCCTGGCGTATCGGCTCTACTTCTCGGTGGGAACATTATACACGTCTATAACGTAACATAACCTAACCTAACCCATCTAGCCCCTCGCTGGTAATGTTTTACAGAATCCCGTTCCTGTCGTCCCGTACATCTCGGTTGGGAAGTTATATACGTCTACAGCGATATATATCCTAACGTAAGGCAGGCTAACATCTCGGATGTAGTATTTTACAACAATCTTGGAGTATCGGGCCCTACTTCACCGTGGGAACATTATATAGGTCTATAACGTAACATAACCTAACCTAACACTTCTAGCCCCTCGCTGGTAATGTTTTACAGAATCCCGTTCGTGTCGTCCCGTACGTCTCGGATGGGACATTATATACGTCTACAGCGTTATATTTCCTAACGTAAGGCAGGCTAACATCTCGGATGTAGTATTTTACAACATTCTTGGAGTATCGGCCCATACTTCTCGGTGGGAACATTATATACGTCTATAACGTAACATAACCTAACCTATCCCATCTAGCCCCTCGTTGGCAATGTTTTACAGAATCCCGTTTGTGTCGTCCCGTACATCTTGGTTGGTATATTATATACGTCTATAGCGTTATATATCTTAACCTAAGGCAGGCTAACATCTCGGATGCAGTATTTTACAACATTCCTGGCGTGTCGGCTCTACTTCTCGGTGGAAACATTATACACGTCTATAACGTAACATAACCTAACCTAACCCATCTAGCCCCTCGCTGGTAATGTTTTACAGTATCCCGTTCCTGTCGTCCCGTACATCTCGGATGGGCTGTTATATACGTCTATAGCGTTATATATCCTAACCTAAGGCAGGCTAACATCTCGGATGTAGTATTTTACAACATTCTTGGAGTATCGGCCCATACTTCTCGGTGGGAACATTATATACGTCTATAACGTAACATAACCTAACCTATCCCATCTAGCCCCTCGTTGGCAATGTTTTACAGAATCCCGTTCGTGTCGTCCCGTACATCTCGGTTAGGATATTATATACGTCTATAGCGTTATATATCTTAACCTAAGGCAGGCTAACATCTCGGATATAGTATTTTACGACATTCCTGGCGTATCGGCCCCTACTTCTCAGTGGGAACATTATATACGTCTGTAACGTAACATAACCTAACCTAACCCATCTAGCCCCTCGCTGGTAATGTTTTACAGAATCCCGTCCCTGTCGTCCCGTACATCTCGGTTGGGACATTATATACGTCTACAGCGTTATATTTCCTAACGTAAGGCAGGCTAACATCTCGGATGCAGTATTTCACAACATTCCTGGCGTATCAGCTCTGCTTCTCGGTGGGAACGTTATACACGTCTATAACGTAACATAACCTAACCTAACCCATCTAGCCCCTCGCTGGTAATTTTTTACAGAATCCCGTCCCTGTCGTCCCGTACATTTCGGTTGGGATGTTATATACGTCTACAGCGATATATATCCTAACCTAAGGCAGGCTAACATCTCGGATGCAGTATTTTACAACATTCCTGGCGTATCGGCCCGTACTTCTCGGTGGGAACATTATACACGTCTATAACGTAACATAACCTAACCTAACCCATCTAGCCCCTCGCTGGTAATGTTTTACAGAATCCCGTTCCTGTCGTCCCGTACATCTCGGATGGGATGTTATATGCGTCTACAGCGATATATATCCTAACCTAAGGCAGGCTAACATCTCGGATGTAGTATTTTACAACATTCTTGGAGTATCGGCCCCTACTTCTCGGTGGGAACATTATATACGTCTGTAACGTAACATAACCTAACCTATCCCACCTAGCCCCTCGTTGGCAATGTTTTACAGAATCCCGTTCGTGTCGTCCCGTACATCTCGGTTGGGATGTTATATACGTCTACAGCGATATATATCCTAACGTAAGGCAGGCTAACAACTCGGATGTAGTATTTTACAACATTCTTGGAGTATCGGCCCCTACTTCTCGGTGGGAACATTGTATACGTCTGTAACGTAACATAACCTAACCTATCCCATCTAGCCCCTCTTTGGCAATGTTTTACAGAATCCCGTTCGTTTCGTCCCGTGCATCTCGGTTGGGATATTATATACGTCTACAGCGATACATATCCTAACCTAAGGCAGGCTAACTTCTCAGATATTGTATTTTACAACATTCCTGTAGGATCAGCCTCTACTTCTCGGTGGGAACATTATATACGTCTATAACGTAATATAATCTATCCTAACACATCTAGCCCCTCGCTGGTAATGTTTTACAGATTCCCGTTTATGTCGTCCCGTACTTCTCGGTTGGGATGATATATACGTCTACAGCGATATATATCCTAACGTAAGGCAGCCTAACATGTCGGATGTAGTATTTTACAACATTCTTGGAGTATCGGCCCCTACTTCTCGGTGGGAACATTATATACGTCTATAACGTAACGTAACCTAATCTAACCCATCTAGCCCCTCGCTGGTAATATTTTACAGAATCCCGTTCGTGTCGTCCCGTACATCTCGGTTGGGATATTATATACGTCTATAGCGTTATAAATCCTAACCTAAGGCAGGCTAACATCTCGGATGCAGTATTTTACAACATTCCTGGCGTATCGGCTCTACTTCTCGGTGGGAACATTATACACGTCTATAACGTAACATAACCTAACCTAACCCATCTAGCCCCTCGCTGGTAATGTTTTACAGAATCCCGTTCCTGTCGTCCCGTACATCTCGGTTGGGAAGTTATATACGTCTACAGCGATATATATCCTAACGTAAGGCAGGCTAACATCTCGGATGTAGTATTTTACAACAATCTTGGAGTATCGGGCCCTACTTCACCGTGGGAACATTATATAGGTCTATAACGTAACATAACCTAACCTAACACTTCTAGCCCCTCGCTGGTAATGTTTTACAGAATCCCGTTCGTGTCGTCCCGTACGTCTCGGATGGGACATTATATACGTCTACAGCGTTATATTTCCTAACGTAAGGCAGGCTAACATCTCGGATGTAGTATTTTACAACATTCTTGGAGTATCGGCCCATACTTCTCGGTGGGAACATTATATACGTCTATAACGTAACATAACCTAACCTATCCCATCTAGCCCCTCGTTGGCAATGTTTTACAGAATCCCGTTTGTGTCGTCCCGTACATCTTGGTTGGTATATTATATACGTCTATAGCGTTATATATCTTAACCTAAGGCAGGCTAACATCTCGGATGCAGTATTTTACAACATTCCTGGCGTGTCGGCTCTACTTCTCGGTGGGAACATTATACACGTCTATAACGTAACATAACCTAACCTAACCCATCTAGCCCCTCGCTGGTAATGTTTTACAGTATCCCGTTCCTGTCGTCCCGTACATCTCGGATGGGCTGTTATATACGTCTATAGCGTTATATATCCTAACCTAAGGCAGGCTAACATCTCGGATGTAGTATTTTACAACATTCTTGGAGTATCGGCCCATACTTCTCGGTGGGAACATTATATACGTCTATAACGTAACATAACCTAACCTATCCCATCTAGCCCCTCGTTGGCAATGTTTTACAGAATCCCGTTCGTGTCGTCCCGTACATCTCGGTTAGGATATTATATACGTCTATAGCGTTATATATCTTAACCTAAGGCAGGCTAACATCTCGGATATAGTATTTTACGACATTCCTGGCGTATCGGCCCCTACTTCTCAGTGGGAACATTATATACGTCTGTAACGTAACATAACCTAACCTAACCCATCTAGCCCCTCGCTGGTAATGTTTTACAGAATCCCGTCCCTGTCGTCCCGTACATCTCGGTTGGGACATTATATACGTCTACAGCGTTATATTTCCTAACGTAAGGCAGGCTAACATCTCGGATGCAGTATTTCACAACATTCCTGGCGTATCAGCTCTGCTTCTCGGTGGGAACGTTATACACGTCTATAACGTAACATAACCTAACCTAACCCATCTAGCCCCTCGCTGGTAATTTTTTACAGAATCCCGTCCCTGTCGTCCCGTACATTTCGGTTGGGATGTTATATACGTCTACAGCGATATATATCCTAACCTAAGGCAGGCTAACATCTCGGATGCAGTATTTTACAACATTCCTGGCGTATCGGCCCGTACTTCTCGGTGGGAACATTATACACGTCTATAACGTAACATAACCTAACCTAACCCATCTAGCCCCTCGCTGGTAATGTTTTACAGAATCCCGTTCCTGTCGTCCCGTACATCTCGGATGGGATGTTATATACGTCTACAGCGATATATATCCTAACGTAAGGCAGGCTAACATCTCGGATGTAGTATTTTGCAACATTCTTGGAGTATCGGCCCCTACTTCTCGGTGGGAACATTATATACGTCTGTAACGTAACATAACCTAACCTATCCCATCTAGCCCCTCGTTGGCAATGTTTTACTGAATCCCGTTCGTGTCGTCCCGTACATCTCGGTTGGGATATTATATACGTCTATAGCGTTATATATCTTAACCTAAGGCAGGCTAACATCTCGGATGCAGTATTTTACAACATTCCTGGCGTATCGGCTCTAGTTCTCGGTGGGAATATTATACACGTCTATAACGTAACATAACCTAACCTAACCCATCTAACCCCTCGCTGGCAATGTTTTACAGAATCCCGTTCCTGTCGTCCCGTACATCTCGGTTGGGATGTTATATACGTCTACAGCGATATATATCCTAACGTAAGGCAGGATAACATCTCGGATGTAGTATTTTACAACATTCTTGGAGTATCGGCCCCTACTTCTCGGTGGGAACATTATATACGTCTGTAACGTAACATAACCTAACCTATCCCATCTAGCCCCTCGTTGGCAATGTTTTACAGAATCCCGTTCGTGTCGTCCCGTACATCTCGGTTGGGATATTATATACGTCTACAGCGATATATATCCTAACGTAAGGCAGCCTAACATGTCGGATGTAGTATTTTACAACATTCTTGGAGTATCGGCCCCTACTTCTCGGTGGGAACATTATATACGTCTATAACGTAACATAACCTAACCTAACACATCTAGCCCCTCGCTGGTAATGTTTTACAGAATCCCGTTCCTGTCGTCCCGTACATCTCGGTTGGGAAGTTATATACGTCTACAGCGATATATATCCTAACGTAAGGCAGGCTAACATCTCGGATGTAGTATTTTACAACATTCTTGGAGTATCGGCCCATACTTCTCGGTGGGAACATTATATACGTCTATAACGTAACATAACCTAACCTATCCCATCTAGCCCCTCGTTGGCAATGTTTTACAGAATCCCGTTCGTGTCGTCCCGTACATCTCGGTTAGGATATTATATACGTCTATAGCGTTATATATCTTAACCTAAGGCAGGCTAACATCTCGGATATAGTATTTTACGACATTCCTGGCGTATCGGCCCCTACTTCTCAGTGGGAACATTATATACGTCTGTAACGTAACATAACCTAACCTAACCCATCTAGCCCCTCGCTGGTAATGTTTTACAGAATCCCGTCCCTGTCGTCCCGTACATCTCGGTTGGGACATTATATACGTCTACAGCGTTATATTTCCTAACGTAAGGCAGGCTAACATCTCGGATGCAGTATTTTACAACATTCCTGGCGTATCGGCTCTACTTCTCGGTGGGAACATTATACACGTCTATAACGTAACATAACCTAACCTAACCCATCTAGCCCCTCGCTGGTAATTTTTTACAGAATCCCGTTCCTGTCGTCCCGTACATCTCGGTAGGGATGTTATATACGTCTACAGCGATATATATCCTAACCTAAGGCAGGCTAACATCTCGGATGCAGTATTTTACAACATTCCTGGCGTATCGGCCCGTACTTCTCGGTGGGAACATTATACACGTCTATAACGTAACATAACCTAACCTAACCCATCTAGCCCCTCGCTGGTAATGTTTTACAGAATCCCGTTCCTGTCGTCCCGTACATCTCGGATGGGATGTTATATGCGTCTACAGAGATATATATCCTAACGTAAGGCAGGCTAACATGTCGGATGTAGTATTTTACAACATTCTTGGAGTATCGGCCCCTACTTCTCGGTGGGAACATTATATACGTCAATAACGTAACATACCCTAACCTAACCCATCTAGCCCCTCGCTGGCAATGTTTTACAGAATCCCGTTCCTGTCGTCCCGTACGTCTCTGTTGGGACATTATAAACGTCTACAGCGTTATATATCCTAACCTAAGACAGGCTAACATCTCGGTTGCTGTATTTTACAACATTCCTGGCGTATCGGACCATACTTCTCGGTGGGAACTTTATATAGGTCTATAACGTAACATAACCTATCCTAACACATCTAGCCCCTCGCTGGTAATGTTTTACAGAATCCCGTTCGTGTCGTCCCGTACGTCTCGGATGGGACATTATATACGTCTACAGCGTTATATTTCCTAAGGTAAGGCAGGCTAACATCTCGGATGTAGTATTTTACAACATTCTTGGAGTATCGGCACATACTTCTCGGTGGGAACATTATTTACGTCTATAAAGTAACATAACCTAACCTAACCCATCTAGCCCCTCGTTGGCAATGTTTTACAGAATCCCGTTCGTGTCGTCCCGTACATCTCGGATGGAATATTATATACGTCTTTAGCGTTATATATCTTAACCTAAGGCAGGCTAACATCTCGGATGCAGTATTTTACAACATTCCTGGCGTATCGGCTCTACTTCTCGGTGGGAATATTATACACGTCTATAACGTAACATAACCTAACCTAACCCATCTAGCCCCTCGCTGGCAATGTTTTACAGAATCCCGTTCCTGTCGTCCCGTACATCTCGGTTGGGATGTTATATACGTCTACAGCGATATATATCCTAACGTAAGGCAGGCTAACAACTCGGATGTAGTATTTTACAACATTCTTGGAGTATCGGCCCCTACTTCTCGGTGGGAACATTGTATACGTCTGTAACGTAACATAACCTAACCTATCCCATCTAGCCCCTCTTTGGCAATGTTTTACAGAATCCCGTTCGTTTCGTCCCGTACATCTCGGTTGGGATATTATATACGTCTACAGCGATACATATCCTAACCTAAGGCAGGCTAACTTCTCGGATATTGTATTTTACAACATTCCTGTAGGATCAGCCTCTACTTCTCGGTGGGAACATTATATACGTCTATAACGTAATATAATCTATCCTAACACATCTAGCCCCTCGCTGGTAATGTTTTACAGATTCCCGTTTATGTCGTCCCGTACTTCTCGGTTGGGATGATATATACGTCTACAGCGATATATATCCTAACGTAAGGCAGCCTAACATGTCGGATGTAGTATTTTACAACATTCTTGGAGTATCGGCCCCTACTTCTCGGTGGGAACATTATATACGTCTATAACGTAACGTAACCTAATCTAACCCATCTAGCCCCTCGCTGGTAATATTTTACAGAATCCCGTTCGTGTCGTCCCGTACATCTCGGTTGGGATATTATATACGTCTATAGCGTTATAAATCCTAACCTAAGGCAGGCTAACATCTCGGATGCAGTATTTTACAACATTCCTGGCGTATCGGCTCTACTTCTCGGTGGGAACATTATACACGTCTATAACGTAACATAACCTAACCTAACCCATCTAGCCCCTCGCTGGTAATGTTTTACAGAATCCCGTTCCTGTCGTCCCGTACATCTCGGTTGGGAAGTTATATACGTCTACAGCGATATATATCCTAACGTAAGGCAGGCTAACATCTCGGATGTAGTATTTTGCAACATTCTTGGAGTATCGGCCCCTACTTCTCGGTGGGAACATTATATACGTCTGTAACGTAACATAACCTAACCTATCCCATCTAGCCCCTCGTTGGCAATGTTTTACTGAATCCCGTTCGTGTCGTCCCGTACATCTCGGTTGGGATATTATATACGTCTATAGCGTTATATATCTTAACCTAAGGCAGGCTAACATCTCGGATGCAGTATTTTACAACATTCCTGGCGTATCGGCTCTAGTTCTCGGTGGGAATATTATACACGTCTATAACGTAACATAACCTAACCTAACCCATCTAACCCCTCGCTGGCAATGTTTTACAGAATCCCGTTCCTGTCGTCCCGTACATCTCGGTTGGGATGTTATATACGTCTACAGCGATATATATCCTAACGTAAGGCAGGATAACATCTCGGATGTAGTATTTTACAACATTCTTGGAGTATCGGCCCCTACTTCTCGGTGGGAACATTATATACGTCTGTAACGTAACATAACCTAACCTATCCCATCTAGCCCCTCGTTGGCAATGTTTTACAGAATCCCGTTCGTGTCGTCCCGTACATCTCGGTTGGGATATTATATACGTCTACAGCGATATATATCCTAACGTAAGGCAGCCTAACATGTCGGATGTAGTATTTTACAACATTCTTGGAGTATCGGCCCCTACTTCTCGGTGGGAACATTATATACGTCTATAACGTAACATAACCTAACCTAACACATCTAGCCCCTCGCTGGTAATGTTTTACAGAATCCCGTTCCTGTCGTCCCGTACATCTCGGTTGGGAAGTTATATACGTCTACAGCGATATATATCCTAACGTAAGGCAGGCTAACATCTCGGATGTAGTATTTTACAACATTCTTGGAGTATCGGCCCATACTTCTCGGTGGGAACATTATATACGTCTATAACGTAACATAACCTAACCTATCCCATCTAGCCCCTCGTTGGCAATGTTTTACAGAATCCCGTTCGTGTCGTCCCGTACATCTCGGTTAGGATATTATATACGTCTATAGCGTTATATATCTTAACCTAAGGCAGGCTAACATCTCGGATATAGTATTTTACGACATTCCTGGCGTATCGGCCCCTACTTCTCAGTGGGAACATTATATACGTCTGTAACGTAACATAACCTAACCTAACCCATCTAGCCCCTCGCTGGTAATGTTTTACAGAATCCCGTCCCTGTCGTCCCGTACATCTCGGTTGGGACATTATATACGTCTACAGCGTTATATTTCCTAACGTAAGGCAGGCTAACATCTCGGATGCAGTATTTTACAACATTCCTGGCGTATCGGCTCTACTTCTCGGTGGGAACATTATACACGTCTATAACGTAACATAACCTAACCTAACCCATCTAGCCCCTCGCTGGTAATTTTTTACAGAATCCCGTTCCTGTCGTCCCGTACATCTCGGTAGGGATGTTATATACGTCTACAGCGATATATATCCTAACCTAAGGCAGGCTAACATCTCGGATGCAGTATTTTACAACATTCCTGGCGTATCGGCCCGTACTTCTCGGTGGGAACATTATACACGTCTATAACGTAACATAACCTAACCTAACCCATCTAGCCCCTCGCTGGTAATGTTTTACAGAATCCCGTTCCTGTCGTCCCGTACATCTCGGATGGGATGTTATATGCGTCTACAGAGATATATATCCTAACGTAAGGCAGGCTAACATGTCGGATGTAGTATTTTACAACATTCTTGGAGTATCGGCCCCTACTTCTCGGTGGGAACATTATATACGTCAATAACGTAACATACCCTAACCTAACCCATCTAGCCCCTCGCTGGCAATGTTTTACAGAATCCCGTTCCTGTCGTCCCGTACGTCTCTGTTGGGACATTATAAACGTCTACAGCGTTATATATCCTAACCTAAGACAGGCTAACATCTCGGTTGCTGTATTTTACAACATTCCTGGCGTATCGGACCATACTTCTCGGTGGGAACTTTATATAGGTCTATAACGTAACATAACCTATCCTAACACATCTAGCCCCTCGCTGGTAATGTTTTACAGAATCCCGTTCGTGTCGTCCCGTACGTCTCGGATGGGACATTATATACGTCTACAGCGTTATATTTCCTAAGGTAAGGCAGGCTAACATCTCGGATGTAGTATTTTACAACATTCTTGGAGTATCGGCACATACTTCTCGGTGGGAACATTATTTACGTCTATAAAGTAACATAACCTAACCTAACCCATCTAGCCCCTCGTTGGCAATGTTTTACAGAATCCCGTTCGTGTCGTCCCGTACATCTCGGATGGAATATTATATACGTCTATAGCGTTATATATCTTAACCTAAGGCAGGCTAACATCTCGGATGCAGTATTTTACAACATTCCTGGCGTATCGGCTCTACTTCTCGGTGGGAATATTATACACGTCTATAACGTAACATAACCTAACCTAACCCATCTAGCCCCTCGCTGGCAATGTTTTACAGAATCCCGTTCCTGTCGTCCCGTACATCTCGGTTGGGATGTTATATACGTCTACAGCGATATATATCCTAACGTAAGGCAGGCTAACAACTCGGATGTAGTATTTTACAACATTCTTGGAGTATCGGCCCCTACTTCTCGGTGGGAACATTGTATACGTCTGTAACGTAACATAACCTAACCTATCCCATCTAGCCCCTCTTTGGCAATGTTTTACAGAATCCCGTTCGTTTCGTCCCGTACATCTCGGTTGGGATATTATATACGTCTACAGCGATACATATCCTAACCTAAGGCAGGCTAACTTCTCGGATATTGTATTTTACAACATTCCTGTAGGATCAGCCTCTACTTCTCGGTGGGAACATTATATACGTCTATAACGTAATATAATCTATCCTAACACATCTAGCCCCTCGCTGGTAATGTTTTACAGATTCCCGTTTATGTCGTCCCGTACTTCTCGGTTGGGATGATATATACGTCTACAGCGATATATATCCTAACGTAAGGCAGCCTAACATGTCGGATGTAGTATTTTACAACATTCTTGGAGTATCGGCCCCTACTTCTCGGTGGGAACATTATATACGTCTATAACGTAACGTAACCTAATCTAACCCATCTAGCCCCTCGCTGGTAATATTTTACAGAATCCCGTTCGTGTCGTCCCGTACATCTCGGTTGGGATATTATATACGTCTATAGCGTTATAAATCCTAACCTAAGGCAGGCTAACATCTCGGATGCAGTATTTTACAACATTCCTGGCGTATCGGCTCTACTTCTCGGTGGGAACATTATACACGTCTATAACGTAACATAATCTAACCTAACCCATCTAGCCCCTCGCTGGTAATGTTTTACAGAATCCCGTTCCTGTCGTCCCGTACATCTCGGTTGGGAAGTTATATACGTCTACAGCGATATATATCCTAACGTAAGGCAGGCTAACATCTCGGATGTAGTATTTTACAACAATCTTGGAGTATCGGGCCCTACTTCACCGTGGGAACATTATATAGGTCTATAACGTAACATAACCTAACCTAACACTTCTAGCCCCTCGCTGGTAATGTTTTACAGAATCCCGTTCGTGTCGTCCCGTACGTCTCGGATGGGACATTATATACGTCTACAGCGTTATATTTCCTAACGTAAGGCAGGCTAACATCTCGGATGTAGTATTTTACAACATTCTTGGAGTATCGGCCCATACTTCTCGGTGGGAACATTATATACGTCTATAACGTAACATAACCTAACCTATCCCATCTAGCCCCTCGTTGGCAATGTTTTACAGAATCCCGTTTGTGTCGTCCCGTACATCTTGGTTGGGATATTATATACGTCTATAGCGTTATATATCTTAACCTAAGGCAGGCTAACATCTCGGATATAGTATTTTACGACATTCCTGGCGTATCGGCTCTACTTCTCGGTGGGAACATTATATACGTCTGTAACGTAACATAACCTAACCTAACCCATCTAGCCCCTTGTTGGCAATGTTTTACAGAATCTCGTTCGGGTCGTCCCGTACATCTCGGATGGGATATTATATACGTCTATAGCGTTATATATCTTAACCTAAGGCAGGCTAACATCTCAGATGCAGTATTTTACAAGATTCCTGGCGTATCGGCTCTACTTCTCGGTGGGAACATTATACACGTCTATAACGTAACATAACCTAATCTAACCCATCTAGCCCCTCGCTGGTAATATTTTACAGAATCCCGTTCGTGTCGTCCCGTACATCTCGGTTGGGATATTATATACGTCTACAGCGATATATATCCTAACGTAAGGCAGCCTAACATGTCGGATGTAGTATTTTACAACATTCTTGGAGTATCGGCCCCTACTTCTCGGTGGGAACATTATATACGTCAATAACGTAACATACCCAAACCTAACCCATCTAGCCCCTCGCTGGCAATGTTTTACAGAATCCCGTTCCTGTCGTTCCGTACGTCTCTGTTGGGACATTATAAACGTCTACAGCGTTATATATCCTAACCTAAGGCAGGCTAACATCTCGGTTGCTGTATTTTACAACATTCCTGGCGTATCGGCCCATACTTCTCGGTGGGAACTTTATATAGGTCTATAACGTAACATAACCTATCCTAACACATCTAGCCCCTCGCTGGCAATGTTTTACAGAATCCCGTTCCTGTCGTCCCGTACATCTCGGTTGGGATGTTATATACGTCTACAGCGATATATATCCTAACGTAAGGCAGGCTAACAACTCGGATGTAGTATTTTACAACATTCTTGGAGTATCGGCCCCTACTTCTCGGTGGGAACATTGTATACGTCTGTAACGTAACATAACCTAACCTATCCCATCTAGCCCCTCTTTGGCAATGTTTTACAGAATCCCGTTCGTTTCGTCCCGTACATCTCGGTTGGGATATTATATACGTCTACAGCGATACATATCCTAACCTAAGGCAGGCTAACTTCTCGGATATTGTATTTTACAACATTCCTGTAGGATCAGCCTCTACTTCTCGGTGGGAACATTATATACGTCTATAACGTAATATAATCTATCCTAACACATCTAGCCCCTCGCTGGTAATGTTTTACAGATTCCCGTTTATGTCGTCCCGTACTTCTCGGTTGGGATGATATATACGTCTACAGCGATATATATCCTAACGTAAGGCAGCCTAACATGTCGGATGTAGTATTTTACAACATTCTTGGAGTATCGGCCCCTACTTCTCGGTGGGAACATTATATACGTCTATAACGTAACGTAACCTTATCTAACCCATCTAGCCCCTCGCTGGTAATATTTTACAGAATCCCGTTCGTGTCGTCCCGTACATCTCGGTTGGGATATTATATACGTCTATAGCGTTATAAATCCTAACCTAAGGCAGGCTAACATCTCGGATGCAGTATTTTACAACATTCCTGGCGTATCGGCTCTACTTCTCGGTGGGAACATTATACACGTCTATAACGTAACATAACCTAACCTAACCCATCTAGCCCCTCGCTGGTAATGTTTTACAGAATCCCGTTCCTGTCGTCCCGTACATCTCGGTTGGGAAGTTATATACGTCTACAGCGATATATATCCTAACGTAAGGCAGGCTAACATCTCGGATGTAGTATTTTACAACAATCTTGGAGTATCGGGCCCTACTTCACCGTGGGAACATTATATAGGTCTATAACGTAACATAACCTAACCTAACACTTCTAGCCCCTCGCTGGTAATGTTTTACAGAATCCCGTTCGTGTCGTCCCGTACGTCTCGGATGGGACATTATATACGTCTACAGCGTTATATTTCCTAACGTAAGGCAGGCTAACATCTCGGATGTAGTATTTTACAACATTCTTGGAGTATCGGCCCATACTTCTCGGTGGGAACATTATATACGTCTATAACGTAACATAACCTAACCTATCCCATCTAGCCCCTCGTTGGCAATGTTTTACAGAATCCCGTTTGTGTCGTCCCGTACATCTTGGTTGGGATATTATATACGTCTATAGCGTTATATATCTTAACCTAAGGCAGGCTAACATCTCGGATGCAGTATTTTACAACATTCCTGGCGTATCGGCTCTACTTCTCGGTGGGAACATTATACACGTCTATAACGTAACATAACCTAACCTAACCCATCTAGCCCCTCGCTGGTAATGTTTTACAGTATCCCGTTCCTGTCGTCCCGTACATCTCGGATGGGCTGTTATATACGTCTATAGCGTTATATATCCTAACCTAAGGCAGGCTAACATCTCGGATGTAGTATTTTACAACATTCTTGGAGTATCGGCCCATACTTCTCGGTGGGAACATTATATACGTCTATAACGTAACATAACCTAACCTATCCCATCTAGCCCCTCGTTGCCAATGTTTTACAGAATCCCGTTCCTGTCGTCCCGTACATCTCGGTTGGGAAGTTATATACGTCTACAGCGATATATATCCTAACGTAAGGCAGGCTAACATCTCGGATGTAGTATTTTACAACATTCTTGGAGTATCGGCCCCTACTTCTCGGTGGGAACATTATATACGTCTGTAACGTAACATAACCTAACCTATCCCATCTAGCCCCTCGTTGGCAATGTTTTCCAGAATCCCGTTCGTGTCGTCCCGTACATCTCGGTTGGGATATTATATACGTCTATAGCGTTATATATCTTAACCTAAGGCAGGCTAACATCTCGGATGCAGTATTTTACAACATTCCTGGCGTATCGGCTCTACTTCTCGGTGGGAATATTATACACGTCTATAACGTAACATAACCTAACCTAACCCATCTAACCCCTCGCTGGCAATGTTTTACAGAATCCCGTTCCTGTCGTCCCGTACATCTCGGTTGGGATGTTATATACGTCTACAGCGATATATATCCTAACGTAAGGCAGGATAACATCTCGGATGTAGTACTTTACAACGTTCTTGGAGTATCGGCCCCTACTTCTCGGTGGGAACATTATATACGTCTGTAACGTAACGTAACCTAACCTATCCCATCTAGCCCCTCGTTGGCAATGTTTTACAGAATCCCGTTCGTGTCGTCCCGTACATCTCGGTTGGGATATTATATACGTCTACAGCGATATATATCCTAACGTAAGGCAGCCTAACATGTCGGATGTAGTATTTTACAACATTCTTGGAGTATCGGCCCCTACTTCTCGGTGGGAACATTATATACGTCTATAACGTAACATAACCTAACCTAACATATCTAGCCCCTCACTGGTAATGTTTTACAGAATCCCGTTCGTGTCGTCCCGTACGTCTCGGATGGGACATTATATACGTCTACAGCGTTATATTTCCTAACGTAAGGCAGGCTAACATCTCGTATGTAGTCTTTTACAACATTCTTGCAGTATCGGCCCCTACTTCTCGGTGGGAACATTATATACGTCTATAACGTAACATAACCTAACCTAACATATCTAGCCCCTCACTGGTAATGTTTTACAGAATCCCGTTCGTGTCGTCCCGTACGTCTCGGATGGGACATTATATACGTCTACAGCGTTATATTTCCTAACGTAAGGCAGGCTAACATCTCGTATGTAGTCTTTTACAACATTCTTGGAGTATCGGCCCATACTTCTCGGTGGGAACATTATATACGTCTATAAAGTAACATAACCTAACCTAACCCATCTAGCCCCTTGTTGGCAATGTTTTACAGAATCTCGTTCGGGTCGTCCCGTACATCTCGGATGGGATATTATATACGTCTATAGCGTTATATATCTTAACCTAAGGCAGGCTAACATCTCAGATGCAGTATTTTACAAGATTCCTGGCGTATCGGCTCTACTTCTCGGTGGGAACATTATACACGTCTATAACGTAACATAACCTAATCTAACCCATCTAGCCCCTCGCTGGTAATATTTTACAGAATCCCGTTCGTGTCGTCCCGTACATCTCGGTTGGGATATTATATACGTCTACAGCGATATATATCCTAACGTAAGGCAGCCTAACATGTCGGATGTAGTATTTTACAACATTCTTGGAGTATCGGCCCCTACTTCTCGGTGGGAACATTATATACGTCAATAACGTAACATACCCTAACCTAACCCATCTAGCCCCTCGCTGGCAATGTTTTACAGAATCCCGTTCCTGTCGTCCCGTACGTCTCTGTTGGGACATTATAAACGTCTACAGCGTTATATATCCTAACCTAAGGCAGGCTAACATCTCGGTTGCTGTATTTTACAACATTCCTGGCGTATCGGCCCATACTTCTCGGTGGGAACTTTATATAGGTCTATAACGTAACATAACCTATCCTAACACATCTAGCCCCTCGCTGGTAATGTTTTACTGAATCCCGTTCGTGTCGTCCCGTACGTCTCGGATGGGACATTATATACGTCTACAGCGTTATATTTCCTAAGGTAAGGCAGGCTAACATCTCGGATGTAGTATTTTACAACATTCTTGGGGTATCGGCCCATACTTCTCGGTGGGAACATTATATACGTCTATAAAGTAACATAACCTAACCTAACCCATCTAGCCCCTCGCTGGCAATGTTTTACAGAATCCCGTTCCTGTCGTCCCGTACATCTCGGTTGGGAAGTTATATACGTCTACAGCGATATATATCCTAACGTAAGGCAGGCTAACATCTCGGATGTAGTATTTTACAACATTCTTGGAGTATCGGCCCCTACTTCTCGGTGGGAACATTGTATACGTCTGTAACGTAACATAACCTAACCTATCCCATCTAGCCCCTCTTTGGCAATGTTTTACAGAATCCCGTTCGTTTCGTCCCGTACATCTCGGTTGGGATATTATATACGTCTACAGCGATATATATCCTAACGTAAGGCAGGATAACATCTCGGATGTAGTATTTTACAACATTCTTGAAGTATCGGCCCCTACTTCTCGGTGGGAACATTATATACGTCTGTAACGTAACATAACCTAACCTATCTCATCTAGCCCCTCGTTGGCAATGTTTTACAGAATCCCGTTCGTGTCGTCCCGTACATCTCGGATGGGATATTATATACGTCTATAGCGTTATATATCTTAACCTAAGGCAGGCTAACATCTCGGATGCAGTATTTTACAACATTCCTGGCGTATCGGCTCTACTTCTCGGTGGGAATATTATACACGTCTATAACGTAACATAACCTAACCTAACCCATCTAGCCCCTCGCTGGCAATGTTTTACAGAATCCCGTTCCTGTCGTCCCGTACATCTCGGTTGGGAAGTTATATACGTCTACAGCGATATATATCCTAACGTAAGGCAGGCTAACATCTCGGATGTAGTATTTTACAACATTCTTGGAGTATCGGCCCCTACTTCTCGGTGGGAACATTGTATACGTCTGTAACGTAACATAACCTAACCTATCCCATCTAGCCCCTCTTTGGCAATGTTTTACAGAATCCCGTTCGTTTCGTCCCGTACATCTCGGTTGGGATATTATAAACGTCTACAGCGATATATATCCTAACGTAAGGCAGGATAACATCTCGGATGTAGTATTTTACAACATTCTTGGAGTATCGGCCCCTACTTCTCGGTGGGAACATTGTATACGTCTGTAACGTAACATAACCTAACCTATCCCATCTAGCCCCTCTTTGGCAATGTTTTACAGAATCCCGTTCGTTTCGTCCCGTACATCTCGGTTGGAATATTATATACGTCTACAGCGATATATATCCTAACGTAAGGCAGGATAACATCTCGGATGTAGTATTTTACAACATTCTTGAAGTATCGGCCCCTACTTCTCGGTGGGAACATTATATACGTCTGTAACGTAACATAACCTAACCTATCTCATCTAGCCCCTCGTTGGCAATGTTTTACAGAATCCCGTTCGTGTCGTCCCGTACATCTCGGATGGGATATTATATACGTCTATAGCGTTATATATCTTAACCTAAGGCAGGCTAACATCTCGGATGCAGTATTTTACAACATTCCTGGCGTATCGGCTCTACTTCTCGGTGGGAATATTATACACGTCTATAACGTAACATAACCTAACCTAACCCATCTAGCCCCTCGCTGGCAATGTTTTACAGAATCCCTTTCCTGTCGTCCCGTACATCTCGGTTGATAAGTTATATACGTCTACAGCGATATATATCCTAACGTAAGGCAGGCTAACATCTCGGATGTAGTATTTTACAACATTCTTGGAGTATCGGCCCCTACTTCTCGGTGGGAACATTGTATACGTCTGTAACGTAACATAACCTAACCTATCCCATCTAGCCCCTCTTTGGCAATGTTTTACAGAATCCCGTTCGTTTCGTCCCGTACATCTCGGTTGGGAAGTTATATACGTCTACAGCGATATATATCCTAACGTAAGGCAGGCTAACATCTCGGATGCAGTATTTTACAAGATTCCTGGCGTATCGGCTCTACTTCTCGGTGGGAACATTATACACGTCTATAACGTAACATAACCTAATCTAACCCATCTAGCCCCTCGCTGGTAATATTTTACAGAATCCCGTTCGTGTCGTCCCGTACACCTCGGTTGGGATATTATATACGTCTATAGCGTTATAAATCCTAACCTAAGGCAGTCTACCATCTCGGTCGCAGTATTTTACGCCATTCCTGGCGTATCGGCCCGTACTTCACCGTGGGAACATTATACACGTCTATAACGTAGCATAACCTAACCTAACCCATCTAGCACCTCGCTGGTAATATTTTACAGAATCCCGTTCGTGTCGTCCCGTACATCTCGGATGGGATATTATATACGTCTATAGAGTTATATATCTTAACCTAAGGCAGGCTAACACCTCGGATGCAGTATTTTCAACATTCCTGGCGTATCGGCTCTACTTCTCGGTGGGAACATTATATACGTCTGTAACGTAACATAACCTAACCTATCCCATCTAGCCCCTCGTTGGCAATGTTTTACAGAATCCCGTTCGTGTCGTCCCGTACATCTCGGTTGGGATATTATATACGTCTACAGCGATATATATCCTAACGTAAGGCAGCCTAACATGTCGGATGTAGTATTTTACAACATTCTTGGAGTATCGGCCCCTACTTCTCGGTGGGAACATTATATACGTCTATAACGTAACATAACCTCACGTAACACATCTAGCCCCTCGCTAGTAATGTTTTACAGAATCCCGTTCGTGTCGTCCCGTACGTCTCGCATGGGACATTATATACGTCTACAGCTTTATATTTCCTAACGTAAGGCAGGCTGACATCTCGTATGTAGTCTTTTACAACATTCTTGGAGTATCGGCCCATACTTCTCGGTGGGAACATTATATACGTCTATAAAGTAACATAACCTAACCTAACACATCTAGCCCCTCGCTGGTAATGTTTTACAGAATCCCGTTCGTGTCGTCCCGTACGTCTCGGATGGGACATTATATACGTCTACAGCGTTATATTTCCTAACGTAAGGCAGGCTAACATCTCGGATGTAGTATTTTACAACATTCTTGGAGTATCGGCCCATACTTCTCGGTGGGAACATTATATACGTCTATAACGTAACATAACCTAACCAATCCCATCTAGCCCCTCGTTGGCAATGATTTACAGAATCCCGTTCGTGTCGTCCCGTACATCTTGGTTGGGATATTATATACGTCTATAGCGTTATATATCTTAACCTAAGGCAGGCTAACATCTCGGATGCAGTATTTTACAACATTCCTGGCGTATCGGCTCTACTTCTCGGTGGGAACATTATACACCTCTATAACGTAACATAACCTAACCTAACCCATCTAGCCCCTCGCTGGTAATGTTTTACAGTATCCGGTTCCTGCCGTCCCGTACATCTCGGATGGGCTGTTATATACGTCTATAGCGTTATATATCCTAACCTAAGGCAGGCTAACATCTCGGATGCAGTATTTTACAACATTCCTGGCGTATCGGCTCTACTTCTCGGTGGGAATATTATACACGTCTATAACGTAACATAACCTAACCTAACCCATCTAGCCCCTCGCTGGCAATGTTTTACAGAATCCCGTTCCTGTCGTCCCGTACATCTCGGTTGGGAAGTTATATACGTCTACAGCGATATATATCCTAACGTAAGGCAGGCTAACATCTCGGATGTAGTATTTTACAACATTCTTGGAGTATCGGCCCCTACTTCTCGGTGGGAACATTGTATACGTCTGTAACGTAACATAATCTAACCTATCCCATCTAGCCCCTCTTTGGCAATGTTTTACAGAATCCCGCTCGTTTCGTCCCGTACATCTCGGTTGGGATATTATATACGTCTACAGCGATATATATCCTAACGTAAGGCAGGATAACATCTCGGATGTAGTATTTTACAACATTCTTGAAGTATCGGCCCCTACTTCTCGGTGGGAACATTATATACGTCTGTAACGTAACATAATCTAACCTATCCCATCTAGCCCCTCGTTGGCAATGTTTTACAGAATCCCGTTCGTGTCGTCCCGTACATCTCGGATGGGATATTATATACGTCTATAGCGTTATATATCTTAACCTAAGGCAGGCTAACATCTCGGATGCAGTATTTTACAAGATTCCTGGCGTATCGGCTCTACTTCTCGGTGGGAACATTATACACGTCTATAACGTAACATAACCTAATCTAACCCATCTAGCCCCTCGCTGGTAATATTTTACAGAATCCCGTTCGTGTCGTCCCGTACACCTCGGTTGGGATATTATATACGTCTATAGCGTTATAAATCCTAACCTAAGGCAGTCTACCATCTCGGTCGCAGTATTTTACGCCATTCCTGGCGTATCGGCCCGTACTTCACCGTGAGAACATTATACACGTCTATAACGTAGCATAACCTAACCTAACCCATCTAGCACCTCGCTGGTAATATTTTACAGAATCCCGTTCGTGTCGTCCCGTACATCTCGGATGGGATATTATATACGTCTACAGCGATATATATCCTAACGTAAGGCAGCCTAACAT
This sequence comes from Xylocopa violacea, assembly GCA_963969225.1. Classification (NCBI taxonomy): domain Eukaryota; kingdom Metazoa; phylum Arthropoda; class Insecta; order Hymenoptera; family Apidae; genus Xylocopa; species Xylocopa violacea. The sequence continues at coordinate 3,743,295 of CAXAJV010000061.1, read as the reverse complement.
GTCGGATGTAGTATTTTACAACATTCTTGGAGTATCGGCCCCTACTTCTCGGTGGGAACATTATATACGTCAATAACGTAACATACCCTAACCTAACCCATCTAGCCCCTCGCTGGCAATGTTTTACAGAATCCCGTTCCTGTCGTCCCGTACGTCTCTGTTGGGACATTATAAACGTCTACAGCGTTATATATCCTAACCTAAGGCAGGCTAACATCTCGGTTGCTGTATTTTACAACATTCCTGGCGTATCGGCCCATACTTCTCGGTGGGAACTTTATATAGGTCTATAACGTAACATAACCTATCCTAACACATCTAGCCCCTCGCTGGTAATGTTTTACTGAATCCCGTTCGTGTCGTCCCGTACGTCTCGGATGGGACATTATATACGTCTACAGCGTTATATTTCCTAAGGTAAGGCAGGCTAACATCTCGGATGTAGTATTTTACAACATTCTTGGAGTATCGGCCCATACTTCTCGGTGGGAACATTATATACGTCTATAAAGTAACATAACCTAACCTAACCCATCTAGCCCCTCGCTGGCAATGTTTTACAGAATCCCGTTCCTGTCGTCCCGTACATCTCGGTTGGGAAGTTATATACGTCTACAGCGATATATATCCTAACGTAAGGCAGGCTAACATCTCGGATGTAGTATTTTACAACATTCTTGGAGTATCGGCCCCTACTTCTCGGTGGGAACATTGTATACGTCTGTAACGTAACATAACCTAACCTATCCCATCTAGCCCCTCTTTGGCAATGTTTTACAGAATCCCGTTCGTTTCGTCCCGTACATCTCGGTTGGGATATTATATACGTCTACAGCGATATATATCCTAACGTAAGGCAGGATAACATCTCGGATGTAGTATTTTACAACATTCTTGAAGTATCGGCCCCTACTTCTCGGTGGGAACATTATATACGTCTGTAACGTAACATAACCTAACCTATCTCATCTAGCCCCTCGTTGGCAATGTTTTACAGAATCCCGTTCGTGTCGTCCCGTACATCTCGGATGGGATATTATATACGTCTATAGCGTTATATATCTTAACCTAAGGCAGGCTAACATCTCGGATGCAGTATTTTACAACATTCCTGGCGTATCGGCTCTACTTCTCGGTGGGAATATTATACACGTCTATAACGTAACATAACCTAACCTAACCCATCTAGCCCCTCGCTGGCAATGTTTTACAGAATCCCGTTCCTGTCGTCCCGTACATCTCGGTTGGGAAGTTATATACGTCTACAGCGATATATATCCTAACGTAAGGCAGGCTAACATCTCGGATGTAGTATTTTACAACATTCTTGGAGTATCGGCCCCTACTTCTCGGTGGGAACATTATATACGTCTATAACGTAACATAACCTAACGTAACACATCTAGCCCCTCGCTAGTAATGTTTTACAGAATCCCGTTCGTGTCGTCCCGTACGTCTCGCATGGGACATTATATACGTCTACAGCGTTATATTTCCTAACGTAAGGCAGGCTGACATCTCGTATGTAGTCTTTTACAACATTCTTGGAGTATCGGCCCATACTTCTCGGTGGGAACATTATATACGTCTATAAAGTAACATAACCTAACCTAACACATCTAGCCCCTCGCTGGTAATGTTTTACAGAATCCCGTTCGTGTCGTCCCGTACGTCTCGGATGGGACATTATATACGTCTACAGCGTTATATTTCCTAACGTAAGGCAGGCTAACATCTCGGATGTAGTATTTTACAACATTCTTGGAGTATCGGCCCATACTTCTCGGTGGGAACATTATATACGTCTATAACGTAACATAACCTAACCAATCCCATCTAGCCCCTCGTTGGCAATGATTTACAGAATCCCGTTCGTGTCGTCCCGTACATCTTGGTTGGGATATTATATACGTCTATAGCGTTATATATCTTAACCTAAGGCAGGCTAACATCTCGGATGCAGTATTTTACAACATTCCTGGCGTATCGGCTCTACTTCTCGGTGGGAACATTATACACCTCTATAACGTAACATAACCTAACCTAACCCATCTAGCCCCTCGCTGGTAATGTTTTACAGTATCCGGTTCCTGTCGTCCCGTACATCTCGGATGGGCTGTTATATACGTCTATAGCGTTATATATCCTAACCTAAGGCAGGCTAACATCTCGGATGCAGTATTTTACAACATTCCTGGCGTATCGGCTCTACTTCTCGGTGGGAATATTATACACGTCTATAACGTAACATAACCTAACCTAACCCATCTAGCCCCTCGCTGGCAATGTTTTACAGAATCCCGTTCCTGTCGTCCCGTACATCTCGGTTGGGAAGTTATATACGTCTACAGCGATATATATCCTAACGTAAGGCAGGCTAACATCTCGGATGTAGTATTTTACAACATTCTTGGAGTATCGGCCCCTACTTCTCGGTGGGAACATTGTATACGTCTGTAACGTAACATAACCTAACCTATCCCATCTAGCCCCTCTTTGGCAATGTTTTACAGAATCCCGTTCGTTTCGTCCCGTACATCTCGGTTGGGATATTATATACGTCTACAGCGATATATATCCTAACGTAAGGCAGGATAACATCTCGGATGTAGTATTTTACAACATTCTTGAAGTATCGGCCCCTACTTCTCGGTGGGAGCATTATATACGTCTGTAACGTAACATAATCTAACCTATCCCATCTAGCCCCTCGTTGGCAATGTTTTACAGAATCCCGTACGTGTCGTCCCGTACATCTCGGATGGGATATTATATACGTCTAAAGCGTTATATATCTTAACCTAAGGCAGGCTAACATCTCGGATGCAGTATTTTACAAGATTCCTGGCGTATCGGCTCTACTTCTCGGTGGGAACATTATACACGTCTATAACGTAACATAACCTAATCTAACCCATCTAGCCCCTCGCTGGTAATATTTTACAGAATCCCGTTCGTGTCGTCCCGTACACCTCGGTTGGGATATTATATACGTCTATAGCGTCATAAATCCTAACCTAAGGCAGTCTACCATCTCGGTCGCAGTATTTTACGCCATTCCTGGCGTATCGGCCCGTACTTCACCGTGAGAACATTATACACGTCTATAACGTAGCATAACCTAACCTAACCCATCTAGCACCTCGCTGGTAATATTTTACAGAATCCCGTTCGTGTCGTCCCGTACATCTCGGATGGGATATTATATACGTCTATAGAGTTATATATCTTAACCTAAGGCAGGCTAACATCTCGGATGCAGTATTTTCAACATTCCTGGCGTATCGGCTCTACTTCTCGGTGGGAACATTATATACGTCTGTAACGTAACATAACCTAACCTATCCCATCTAGCCCCTCGTTGGCAATGTTTTACAGAATCCCGTTCGTGTCGTCCCGTACATCTCGGTTGGGATATTATATACGTCTACAGCGTTATATATCCTAACCTAAGGCAGGCTAACATCTCGGTTGCTGTATTTTACAACATTCCTGGCGTATCGGCCCATACTTCTCGGTAGGAACTTTATATAGGTCTATAACGTAACATAACCTAACCTATCCCATCTAGCCCCTCTTTGGCAATGTTTTACAGAATCCCGTTCGTTTCGTCCCGTACATCTTGGTTGGGATATTATATACGTCTACAGCGTTATAAATCCTAACCTAAGGCAGGCTAACATCTCGGATGCAGTATTTTACAACATTCCTGGCGTATCGGCTGTACTTCTCGGTGGGAACATTATACACGTCTATAACGTAACATAACCTAACCTAACCCATCTAGCCCCTCGCTCGTAATGTTTTACAGAATCCCGTTCCTGTCGTCCCGTACATCTCGGTTGGGAAGTTATATACGTCTACAGCGATATATATCCTAACGTAAGGCAGGCTAACATCTCGGATGTAGTATTTTACAACAATCTTGGAGTATCGGGCCCTACTTCACCGTGAGAACATTATATAGGTCTATAACGTAACATAACCTAACCTAACACATCTAGCCCCTCGCTGGTAATGTTTTACAGAATCCCGTTCGTGTCGTCCCGTACGTCTCGGATGGGACATTATATACGTCTACAGCGTTATATTTCCTAACGTAAGGCAGGCTAACATCTCGTATGTAGTCTTTTACAACATTCTTGGAGTATCGGCCCATACTTCTCGGTGGGAACATTATATACGTCTATAAAGTAACATAACCTAACCTAACCCATCTAGCCCCTCGTTGGCAATGTTTTACAGAATCCCGTTCGTGTCGTCCCGTACATCTCGGATGGGATATTATATACGTCTATAGCGTTATAAATCCTAACCTAAGGCAGGCTAACATCTCGGATGCAGTATTTTACAACATTCCTGGCGTATCGGCTCTACTTCTTGGTGGGAACATTATACACGTCTATAACGTAACATAACCTAACCTAACCCATCTAGCCCCTCGCTGGTAATGTTTTACAGAATCCCGTTCCTGTCGTCCCGTACATCTCGGATGGGATGTTATATACGTCTACAGCGATATATATCCTAACGTAAGGCAGGCTAACATCTCGGTTGCAGTATTTTACAACATTCCTGGCGTATCGGCCCCTACTTCTCGGCGGGAACATTATATAGGTCTATAACGTAATATAACCTATCCTAACACATCTAGCCCCTCGCTGGTAATGTTTTACAGAATACCGTTCGTGTCGTCCCGTCGGTCTCGTTTGGGACGTTATATACGTCTACAGCGTTATATATCCTAACCTAAGGCAGTCTACCATCTCGGTCGCAGTATTTTACGCCATTCCTGGCGTATCGGCCCGTACTTCACCGTGGGAACATTATACACGTCTATAACGTAGCATAACCTAACCTAACCCATCTAGCCCCTCGCTGGTAATATTTTACAGAATCCCGTTCGTGTCGTCCCGTACATCTCGGATGGGATATTATATACGTCTATAGAGTTATATATCTTAACCTAAGGCAGGCTAACATCTCGGATGTAGTATTTTACAACATTCTTGGTGTATCGGCCCCTACTTCTCGGTGGGAACATTATATACGTCTGTAACGTAACATAACCTAACCTATCCCATCTAGCCCCTCGTTGGCAATGTTTTACAGAATCCCGTTCGTGTCGTCCCGTACATCTCGGTTGGGATATTATATACGTCTACAGCGATATATATCCTAACGTAAGGCGGCCTAACATGTCGGATGTAGTATTTTACAACATTCTTGGAGTATCGGCCCCTACTTCTCGGTGGGAACATTATATACGTCTATAACGTAACATAACCTAACCTAACACATCTAGCCCCTCGCTGGTAATGTTTTACAGAATCCCGTTCGTGTCGTCCCGTACGTCTCGCATGGGACATTATATACGTCTACAGCGTTATATTTCCTAACGTAAGGCAGGCTAACATCTCGGATGCAGTATTTTACAACATTCCTGGCGTATCGGCTCTACTTCTCGGTGGGAACATTATACACGTCTATAACGTAACATGACCTAACCTAACCCATCTAGCCCCTCGCTGGTAATTTTTTACAGAATCCCGTTCCTGTCGTCCCGTACATCTCGGTTGGGATGTTATATACGTCTACAGCGATATATATCCTAACGTAAGGCAGGCTAACATCTCGGATGTAGTATTTTACAACATTCTTGGAGTATCGGCCCCTACTTCTCGGTGGGAACATTATATACGTCTGTAACGTAACATAACCTAACCTATCCCATCTAGCACCTCGTTGGCAATGTTTTACAGAATCCCGTTCGTGTCGTCCCGTACATCTCGGTTGGGATGTTATATACGTCTACAGCGATATATATCCTAACGTAAGGCAGGCTAACATCTCGGATGTAGTATTTTACAACATTCTTGGAGTATCGGCCCCTACTTCTCGGTGGGAACATTATATACGTCTATAACGTAACATAACCTAATCTAACCCATCTAGCACCTCGCTGGTAATATTTTACAGAATCCCGTTTATGTCGTCCCGTACATCTCGGTTGGATATTATATACGTCTACAGCGTTATATATCCTAACGTAAGGCAGGCTAACATCTCGGATGTAGTATTTTACAACATTCTTGGAGTATCGGCCCCTACGTCTCGATGGGAATATTATATACGTCTATAACGTAACATAACCTAATCCAACCCATCTAGCCCCTCGCTGGTAATATTTTACAGAATCCCGTTCGTGTCGTCCCGTACATCTCGGTTGGGATATTATATACGTCTATAGCGTTATATATCCTAACCTAAGGCAGGCTAACATCTCGGATGCAGTATTTTACAACATTCCTGGCGTATCGGCTCTACTTCTCGGTGGGAACATTATACACGTCTATAACGTAACATAACCTAACCTAACCCATCTAGCCCCTCGCTTGTAATGTTTTACAGAATCCCGTTCCTGTCGTCCCGTACATCTCGGTTGGGATGTTATGTACGTCTACAGCGATATATATCCTAACGTACGGCAGGCTAACATCTCGGATGTAGTATTTCACAACATTCTTGGAGTATCGGCCCATACTTCTCGGTGGGAACATTATATACGTCTGTAACGTAACATAACCTAACCTATCCCATCTAGCCCCTCGTTGGCAATGTTTTACAGAATCCCGTTCGTGTCGTCCCGTACATCTCGGTTGGGATGTTATATACGTCTACAGCGATATATATCCTAACGTAAGGCAGGCTAACATCTCGGATGTAGTATTTTACAACATTCTTGGAGTATCGGCCCCTACTTCTCGGTGGGAACATTATATACGTCTATAACGTAACATAACCTAATCTAACCCATCTAGCCCCTCGCTGGTAATATTTTACAGAATCCCGTTCGTGTCGTCCCGTACATCTCGGTTGGGATGTTATATACGTCTACAGCGATATATCCTAACGTAAGGCAGGCTAACATCTCGGATGTAGTATTTCACAACATTCTTGGAGTATCGGCCCATACTTCTCGGTGGGAACATTATATACGTCTATAAAGTAACATAACCTAACCTAACCCATCTAGCCCCTCGCTGATACTGTTTCACAGAATCCCGTTCCTGTCGTCCCGTACGTCTCTGTTGGGACATTATAAACTTCTACAGCGTTATATATCCTAACCTAAGGCAGGCTAACATCTCGGTTGCTGTATTTTACAACATTCCTGGCGTATCGGCCCATACTTCTCGGTGGGAACTTTATATAGGTCTATAACGTAACATAACCTAACCTAACACGTCTAGCCCCTCGCTGGTAATGTTTTACAGAATCCCGTTCGTGTCGTCCCGGACGTCTCGGATGGGACATTATATACGTCTACAGCGTTATATTTCCTAACGTAAGGCAGGCTAACATCTCGGATGTAGTATTTTACAACATTCTTGTGGTATCGGCCCATACTTCTCGGTGGGAACATTATATACGTCTATAACGTATCACATCCTAACCTAACCCATTTAGCACCTCGTTGGCAATGTTTTACAGAATCCCGTTCGTGTCGTCCCGTACATCTCGGATGGGATATTATATACGTCTATAGCGTTATATATCTTAACTTAAGGCAGGCTAACATCTCGGATGCAGTATTTAACAACATTCCTGGCGTATCGGCTCTACTTCTCGGTGGGAACATTATACACGTCTATAACGTAACATAACCTAACCTAACCCATCTAGCCCCTCGCTGGTAATGTTTTACAGAATCCCCTTCCTGTCGTCCCGTACGTCTCTGTTGGGACATTATAAACTTCTACAGCGTTATATATCCTAACCTAAGGCAGGCTAACATCTCGGTTGCTGTATTTTACAACATTCCTGGCGTATCGGCCCATACTTCTCGGTGGGAACTTTATATAGGTCTATAACGTAACACAACCTAACCTAACACATCTAGCCCCTCGCTGGTAATGTTTTACAGAATCCCGTTCCTGTCGTCCCGTACGTCTCGGATGGGACAATATAAACTTCTACAGCGTTATATATCCCAACCTAAGGCAGGCTAACATCTCGGTTGCAGTATTTTACAACATTCCTGGCGTATCGGCCCATACTTCTCGGTGGGAACATTATATAGGTCTATAACGTAACATAACCTAACCTAACACATCTAGCCCCTCGCTGGTAATGTTTTACAGAATCCCGTTTATGTCGTCCCGTACATCTCGGTTGGGTTGTTATATACGTCTACAGCGATATATATCCTAACGTAAGGCAGGCTAACATCTCGGATGTAGTATTTTACAACATTCTTGGAGTATCTGCCCCTACTTCTCGGTGGGAACATTATATACGTCTATAACGTAACATAACCTAACCTAATCCATCTAGCCCCTCGTTGGCAATGTTTTACAGAATCCCGTTCGTGTCGTCCCGTACATCTCGGATGGGATATTATATACGTCTATAGCGTTATATATCCGAACCAAAGGCAGGCTAACATCTCGGATGCAGTATTTTACAACATTCCTGGCGTATCGGCTCTACTTCTCGGTGGGAACATTATACACGTCTATAACGTAACATTACCTAACCTAACCCATCTAGCCCCTCGCTGGTAATGTTTTACAGAATCCCGTTCCTGTCGTCCCGTACGTCTCTGTTGGGACATTTTAAACGTCTACAGCGTTATATATCCTAACCGAAGGCAGGCTAACATCTCGGTTGCTGTATTTTACAACATTCCTGGCGTATCGGCCCATACTTCTCGGTGGGAACATTATATACGTCTGTAACGTAACATAACCTAACCTATCCCATCTAGCCCCTCGTTGGCAATGTTTTACAGAATCCCGTTCGTGTCGTCCCGTACATCTCGGTTGGGATGTTATATACGTCTACAGCGATATATATCCTAACGTAAGGCAGGCTAACATCTCGGATGTAGTATTTTACAACATTCCTGGCGTATCGGCTCTACTTCTCGGTGGGAACATTATACACGTCTATAACGTAACATAACCTAACCTAACCCATCTAGCCCCTCGCTTGTAATGTTTTACAGAATCCCGTTCCTGTCGTCCCGTACATCTCGGTTGGGATGTTATATACGTCTACAGCGATATATATCCTAACGTAAGGCAGGCTAACATCTCGGATGTAGTATTTCACAACATTCTTGGAGTATCGGCCCATACTTCTCGGTGGGAACATTATATACGTCTGTAACGTAACATAACCTAACCTATCCCATCTAGCCCCTCGTTGGCAATGTTTTACAGAATCCCGTTCGTGTCGTCCCGTACATCTCGGTTGGGATGTTATATACGTCTACAGCGATATATATCCTAACGTAAGGCAGGCTAACATCTCGGATGTAGTATTTTACAACATTCTTGGAGTATCGGCCCCTACTTCTCGGTGGGAACATTATATACGTCTATAACGTAACATAACCTAATCTAACCCATCTAGCCCCTCGCTGGTAATATTTTACAGAATCCCGTTCGTGTCGTCCCGTACATCTCGGCTGGGATATTATATACGTCTATAGCGTTATATATCCTAACCTAAGGCAGGCTAACATCTCGGATGCAGTATTTTACAACATTCCTGGCGTATCGGCTCTACTTCTCGGTGGGAACACTATACACGTCTATAACGTAACATAACCTAACCTAACCCATCTAGCCCCTCGCTTGTAATGTTTTACAGAATCCCGTTCCTGTCGTCCCGTACATCTCGGTTGGGATGTTATATACGTCTACAGCGATATATATCCTAACGTAAGGCAGGCTAACATCTCGGATGTAGTATTTCACAACATTCTTGGAGTATCGGCCCATACTTCTCGGTGGGAACATTATATACGTCTGTAACGTAACATAACCTAACCTATCCCATCTAGCCCCTCGTTGGCAATGTTTTACAGAATCCCGTTCGTGTCGTCCCGTACATCTCGGTTGGGATGTTATATACGTCTACAGCGATATATATCCTAACGTAAGGCAGGCTAACATCTCGGATGTAGTATTTTACAACATTCTTGGAGTATCGGCCCCTACTTCTCGGTGGGAACATTATATACGTCTATAACGTAACATAACCTAACCTAACAGGTCTAGCCCCTCGCTGGTAATGTTTTACAGAATCCCGTTCGTGTCGTCCCGGACGTCTCGGATGGGACATTATATACGTCTACAGCGTTATATTTCCTAACGTAAGGCAGGCTAACATCTCGGATGTAGTATTTTACAACATTCTTGTGGTATCGGCCCATACTTCTCGGTGGGAACATTATATACGTCTATAACGTATCACATCCTAACCTAACCCATTTAGCACCTCGTTGGCAATGTTTTACAGAATCCCGTTCGTGTCGTCCCGTACATCTCGGATGGGATATTATATACGTCTATAGCGTTATATATCTTAACTTAAGGCAGGCTAACATCTCGGATGCAGTATTTAACAACATTCCTGGCGTATCGGCTCTACTTCTCGGTGGGAACATTATACACGTCTATAACGTAACATAACCTAACCTAACCCATCTAGCCCCTCGCTGGTAATGTTTTACAGAATCCCGTTCCCGTCGTCCCGTACGTCTCTGTTGGGACATTATAAACGTCTGCAGCGTTATATATCCTAACCGAAGGCAGGCTAACATCTCGGTTGCTCTATTTTACAACATTCCTGGCGTATCGGCCCATACTTCTCGGTGGGAACATTATATACGTCTGTAACGTAACATAACCTAACCTATCCCATCTAGCCCCTCGTTGGCAATGTTTTACAGAATCCCGTTCGTGTCGTCCCGTACATCTCGGTTGGGATGTTATATACGTCTACAGCGATATATATCCTAACGTAAGGCAGGCTAACATCTCGGATGTAGTATTTTACAACATTCCTGGCGTATCGGCTCTACTTCTCGGTGGGAACATTATACACGTCTATAACGTAACATAACCTAACCTAACCCATCTAGCCCCTCGCTTGTAATGTTTTACAGAATCCCGTTCCTGTCGTCCCGTACATCTCGGTTGGGATGTTATATACGTCTACAGCGATATATATCCTAACGTAAGGCAGGCTAACATCTCGGATGTAGTATTTCACAACATTCTTGGAGTATCGGCCCATACTTCTCGGTGGGAACATTATATACGTCTGTAACGTAACATAACCTAACCTATCCCATCTAGCCCCTCGTTGGCAATGTTTTACAGAATCCCGTTCGTGTCGTCCCGTACATCTCGGTTGGGATGTTATATACGTCTACAGCGATATATATCCTAACGTAAGGCAGGCTAACATCTCGGATGTAGTATTTTACAACATTCTTGGAGTATCGGCCCCTACTTCTCGGTGGGAACATTATATACGTCTATAACGTAACATAACCTAATCTAACCCATCTAGCCCCTCGCTGGTAATATTTTACAGAATCCCGTTCGTGTCGTCCCGTACATCTCGGTTGGGATATTATATACGTCTATAGCGTTATATATCCTAACCTAAGGCAGGCTAACATCTCGGATGCAGTATTTTACAACATTCCTGGCGTATCGGCTCTACTTCTCGGTGGGAACACTATACACGTCTATAACGTAACATAACCTAACCTAACCCATCTAGCCCCTCGCTTGTAATGTTTTACAGAATCCCGTTCCTGTCGTCCCGTACATCTCGGTTGGGATGTTATATACGTCTACAGCGATATATATCCTAACGTAAGGCAGGCTAACATCTCGGATGTAGTATTTCACAACATTCTTGGAGTATCGGCCCATACTTCTCGGTGGGAACATTATATACGTCTATAAAGTAACATAACCTAACCTAACCCATCTAGCCCCTCGCTGATAATGTTTTACAGAATCCCGTTCCTGTCGTCCCGTACGTCTCTGTTGGGACATTATAAACTTCTACAGCGTTATATATCCTAACCTAAGGCAGGCTAACATCTCGGTTGCTGTATTTTACAACATTCCTGGCGTATCGGCCCATACTTCTCGGTGGGAACTTTATATAGGTCTATAACGTAACATAACCTAACCTAACACATCTAGCCCCTCGCTGGTAATGTTTTACAGAATCCCGTTCGTGTCGTCCCGGACGTCTCGGATGGGACATTATATACGTCTACAGCGTTATATTTCCTAACGTAAGGCAGGCTAACATCTCGGATGTAGTATTTTACAACATTCTTGTGGTATCGGCCCATACTTCTCGGTGGGAACATTATATACGTCTATAACGTATCACATCCTAACCTAACCCATTTAGCACCTCGTTGGCAATGTTTTACAGAATACCGTTCGTGTCGTCCCGTACATCTCGGATGGGATATTATATACGTCTATAGCGTTATATATCTTAACTTAAGGCAGGCTAACATCTCGGATGCAGTATTTAACAACATTCCTGGCGTATCGGCTCTACTTCTCGGTGGGAACATTATACACGTCTATAACGTAACATAACCTAACCTAACCCATCTAGCCCCTCGCTGGTAATGTTTTACAGAATCCCCTTCCTGTCGTCCCGTACGTCTCTGTTGGGACATTATAAACTTCTACAGCGTTATATATCCTAACCTAAGGCAGGCTAACATCTCGGTTGCTGTATTTTACAACATTCCTGGCGTATCGGCCCATACTTCTCGGTGGGAACTTTATATAGGTCTATAACGTAACATAACCTAACCTAACACATCTAGCCCCTCGCTGGTAATGTTTTACAGAATCCCGTTCGTGTCGTCCCGGACGTCTCGGATGGGACATTATATACGTCTACAGCGTTATATTTCCTAACGTAAGGCAGGCTAACATCTCGGATGTAGTATTTTACAACATTCTTGTGGTATCGGCCCATACTTCTCGGTGGGAACATTATATACGTCTATAACGTATCGCATCCTAACCTAACCCATTTAGCACCTCGTTGGCAATGTTTTACAGAATCCCGTTCGTGTCGTCCCGTACATCTCGGATGGGATATTATATACGTCTATAGCGTTATATATCTTAACTTAAGGCAGGCTAACATCTCGGATGCAGTATTTAACAACATTCCTGGCGTATCGGCTCTACTTCTCGGTGGGAACATTATACACGTCTATAACGTAACATAACCTAACCTAACCCATCTAGCCCCTCGCTGGTAATGTTTTACAGAATCCCCTTCCTGTCGTCCCGTACGTCTCTGTTGGGACATTATAAACTTCTACAGCGTTATATATCCTAACCTAAGGCAGGCTAACATCTCGGTTGCTGTATTTTACAACATTCCTGGCGTATCGGCCCATACTTCTCGGTGGGAACATTATATACGTCTATAACGTAACATAACCTAACCTAATCCATCTAGCCCCTCGTTGGCAATGTTTTACAGAATCCCGTTCGTGTCGTCCCGTACATCTCGGATGGGATATTATATACGTCTATAGCGTTATATATCCGAACCAAAGGCAGGCTAACATCTCGGATGCAGTATTTTACAACATTCCTGGCGTATCGGCCCATACTTCTCGGTGGGAACATTATATACGTCTATAACGTAACATAACCTAACCTAATCCATCTAGCCCCTCGTTGGCAATGTTTTACAGAATCCCGTTCGTGTCGTCCCGTACATCTCGGATGGGATATTATATACGTCTATAGCGTTATATATCCGAACCAAAGGCAGGCTAACATCTCGGATGCAGTATTTTACAACATTCCTGGCGTATCGGCTCTACTTCTCGGTGGGAACATTATACACGTCTATAACGTAACATTACCTAACCTAACCCATCTAGCCCCTCGCTGGTAATGTTTTACAGAATCCCGTTCCTGTCGTCCCGTACGTCTCGGATGGGATATTATATACGTCTACAGCGTTATATATCCTAACGTAAGGCAGGCTAACATCTCGGATGTAGTATTTTACAACATTCTTGTAGTATCGGCCCCTACTTCCGGGTGGGAACATTATATACGTCTATGAAGTAACATAACATAACCTATCCCATCTAGGCCCTCGTTCGCAATGTTTTACAGAATCCCGTTCGTGTCGTCCCGTACGTCTCGGTTGGGATGTTATATACGTCTACGGCGATATATATCCTAACGTAAGGCAGGCTAACATCTCGGATGTAGTATTTTACAACATTCTTGGAGTATCGGCCCCTACTTCTCGGTGGGAACATTATATACGTCTATAACGTAACATAACCTAACCTAATCCATCTAGCCCCTCGTTGGCAATGTTTTACAGAATCCCGTTCGTGTCGTCCCGTACATCTCGGATGGGATATTATATACGTCTATAGCGTTATATATCCGAACCAAAGGCAGGCTAACACCTCGGATGCAGTATTTTACAACATTCCTGGCGTATCGGCTCTACTTCTCGGTGGGAACATTATACACGTCTATAACGTAACATTACCTAACCTAACCCATCTAGCCCCTCGCTGGTAATGTTTTACAGAATCCCGTTCCTGTCGTCCCGTACGTCTCGGATGGGATATTATATACGTCTACAGCGTTATATATCCTAACGTAAGGCAGGCTAACATCTCGGATGTAGTATTTTACAACATTCTTGTAGTATCGGCCCCTACTTCCGGGTGGGAACATTATATACGTCTATGAAGTAACATAACATAACCTATCCCATCTAGGCCCTCGTTCGCAATGTTTTACAGAATCCCGTTCGTGTCGTCCCGTACGTCTCGGCTGGGATGTTATATACGTCTACGGCGATATATATCCTAACGTAAGGCAGGCTAACATCTCGGATGTTGTATTTTACAACATTCTTGGAGTATCGGCCCCTACTTCTCGGTGGGAACATTATATACGTCTATAACGTAACATAACCTAATCTAACCCATCTAGCCCCTCGCTGGGAATATTTTACAGAATCCCGTTCGTGTCATCCCGTACATCTCGGTTGGGATATTATATACGTCTATAGCGTTATATATCCTAATCTAAGGCAGGCTAACATCTCGGATGCAGTATTTTACAACATTCCTGGCGTATCGGCTCTACTTCTCGGTGGGAACATTATACACGTCTATAACGTAACATAACCTAACCTAACCCATCTAGCCCCTCGCTTGTAATGTTTTACAGAATCCCGTTCTTGTCGTCCCGTACATCTCGGTTGGGATGTTATATACGTCTACAGCGATATATATCCTAACGTAAGGCAGGCTAACATCTCGGATGTAGTATTTCACAACATTCTTGGAGTATCGGCCCATACTTCTCGGTGGGAACATTATATACGTCTGTAACGTAACATAACCTAACCTATCCCATCTAGCCCCTCGTTGGCAATGTTTTACAGAATCCCGTTCGTGTCGTCCCGTACATCTCGGTTGGGATGTTATATACGTCTACAGCGATATATATCCTAACGTAAGGCAGGCTAACATCTCGGATGTAATATTTTACAACATTCTTGGAGTATCGGCCCCTACTTCTCGGTGGGAACATTATATACGTCTATAACGTAACATAACCTAATCTAACCCATCTAGCCCCTCGCTGGTAATATTTTACAGAATCCCGTTCGTGTCGTCCCGTACATCTCGGTTGGGATATTATATACGTCTATAGCGTTATATATCCTAACCTAAGGCAGGCTAACATCTCGGATGCAGTATTTTACAACATTCCTGGCGTATCGGCTCTACTTCTCGGGGGGAACACTATACACGTCTATAACGTAACATAACCTAACCTAACCCATCTAGCCCCTCGCTTGTAATGTTTTACAGAATCCCGTTCCTGTCGTCCCGTACATCTCGGTTGGGATGTTATATACGTCTACAGCGATATATATCCTAACGTAAGGCAGGCTAACATCTCGGATGTAGTATTTCACAACATTCTTGGAGTATCGGCCCATACTTCTCGGTGGGAACATTATATACGTCTATAAAGTAACATAACCTAACCTAACCCATCTAGCCCCTCGCTGATAATGTTTTACAGAATCCCGTTCCTGTCGTCCCGTACGTCTCTGTTGGGACATTATAAAATTCTACAGCGTTATATATCCTAACCTAAGGCAGGCTAACATCTCGGTTGCTGTATTTTACAACATTCCTGGCGTATCGGCCCATACTTCTCGGTGGGAACTTTATATAGGTCTATAACGTAACATAACCTAACCTAACACATCTAGCCCCTCGCTGGTAATGTTTTACAGAATCCCGTTCGTGTCGTCCCGGACGTCTCGGATGGGACATTATATACGTCTACAGCGTTATATTTACTAACGTAAGGCAGGCTAACATCTCGGATGTAGTATTTTACAACATTCTTGTGGTATCGGCCCATACTTCTCGGTGGGAACATTATGTACGTCTATAACGTATCACCTCCTAACCTAACCCATTTAGCACCTCGTTGGCAATGTTTTACAGAATCCCGTTCGTGTCGTCCCGTACATCTCGGATGGGATATTATATACGTCTATAGCGTTATATATCTTAACTTAAGGCAGGCTAACATCTCGGATGCAGTATTTAACAACATTCCTGGCGTATCGGCTCTACTTCTCGGTGGGAACATTATACACGTCTATAACGTAACATAACCTAACCTAACCCATCTAGCCCCTCGCTGGTAATGTTTTACAGAATCCCCTTCCTGTCGTCCCGTACGTCTCTGTTGGGACATTATAAACTTCTACAGCGTTATATATCCTAACCTAAGGCAGGCTAACATCTCGGTTGCTGTATTTTACAACATTCCTGGCGTATCGGCCCATACTTCTCGGTGGGAACTTTATATAGGTCTATAACGTAACACAACCAAACCTAACACATCTTGCCCCTCGCTGGTAATGTTTTACAGAATCCCGTTCCTGTCGTCCCGTACGTCTCGGATGGGACAATATAAACTTCTACAGCGTTATATATCCCAACCTAAGGCAGGCTAACATCTCGGATGTAGTATTTTACAACATTCTTGGAGTATCGGCCCCTACTTCTCGGTGGGAACATTATATACGTCTATAACGTAACATAACCTAACCTAATCCATCTAGCCCCTCGTTGGCAATGTTTTACAGAATCCCGTTCGTGTCGTCCCGTACATCTCGGATGGGATATTATATACGTCTATAGCGTTATATATCCGAACCAAAGGCAGGCTAACATCTCGGATGCAGTATTTTACAACATTCCTGGCGTATCGGCTCTACTTCTCGGTGGGAACATTATACACGTCTATAACGTAACATTACCTAACCTAACCCATCTAGCCCCTCGCTGGTAATGTTTTACAGAATCCCGTTCCTGTCGTCCCGTACGTCTCGGATGGGATATTATATACGTCTACAGCGTTATATATCCTAACGTAAGGCAGGCTAACATCTCGGATGTAGTATTTTACAACATTCTTGTAGTATCGGCCCCTACTTCCGGGTGGGAACATTATATACGTCTATGAAGTAACATAACATAACCTATCCCATCTAGGCCCTCGTTCGCAATGTTTTACAGAATCCCGTTCGTGTCGTCCCGTACGTCTCGGCTGGGATGTTATATACGTCTACGGCGATATATATCCTAACGTAAGGCAGGCTAACATCTCGGATGTTGTATTTTACAACATTCTTGGAGTATCGGCCCCTACTTCTCGGTGGGAACATTATATACGTCTATAACGTAACATAACCTAATCTAACCCATCTAGCCCCTCGCTGGGAATATTTTACAGAATCCCGTTCGTGTCATCCCGTACATCTCGGTTGGGATATTATATACGTCTATAGCGTTATATATCCTAATCTAAGGCAGGCTAACATCTCGGATGCAGTATTTTACAACATTCCTGGCGTATCGGCTCTACTTCTCGGTGGGAACATTATACACGTCTATAACGTAACATAACCTAACCTAACCCATCTAGCCCCTCGCTTGTAATGTTTTACAGAATCCCGTTCTTGTCGTCCCGTACATCTCGGTTGGGATGTTATATACGTCTACAGCGATATATATCCTAACGTAAGGCAGGCTAACATCTCGGATGTAGTATTTCACAACATTCTTGGAGTATCGGCCCATACTTCTCGGTGGGAACATTATATACGTCTGTAACGTAACATAACCTAACCTATCCCATCTAGCCCCTCGTTGGCAATGTTTTACAGAATCCCGTTCGTGTCGTCCCGTACATCTCGGTTGGGATGTTATATACGTCTACAGCGATATATATCCTAACGTAAGGCAGGCTAACATCTCGGATGTAATATTTTACAACATTCTTGGAGTATCGGCCCCTACTTCTCGGTGGGAACATTATATACGTCTATAACGTAACATAACCTAATCTAACCCATCTAGCCCCTCGCTGGTAATATTTTACAGAATCCCGTTCGTGTCGTCCCGTACATCTCGGTTGGGATATTATATACGTCTATAGCGTTATATATCCTAACCTAAGGCAGGCTAACATCTCGGATGCAGTATTTTACAACATTCCTGGCGTATCGGCTCTACTTCTCGGGGGGAACACTATACACGTCTATAACGTAACATAACCTAACCTAACCCATCTAGCCCCTCGCTTGTAATGTTTTACAGAATCCCGTTCCTGTCGTCCCGTACATCTCGGTTGGGATGTTATATACGTCTACAGCGATATATATCCTAACGTAAGGCAGGCTAACATCTCGGATGTAGTATTTCACAACATTCTTGGAGTATCGGCCCATACTTCTCGGTGGGAACATTATATACGTCTATAAAGTAACATAACCTAACCTAACCCATCTAGCCCCTCGCTGATAATGTTTTACAGAATCCCGTTCCTGTCGTCCCGTACGTCTCTGTTGGGACATTATAAAATTCTACAGCGTTATATATCCTAACCTAAGGCAGGCTAACATCTCGGTTGCTGTATTTTACAACATTCCTGGCGTATCGGCCCATACTTCTCGGTGGGAACTTTATATAGGTCTATAACGTAACATAACCTAACCTAACACATCTAGCCCCTCGCTGGTAATGTTTTACAGAATCCCGTTCGTGTCGTCCCGGACGTCTCGGATGGGACATTATATACGTCTACAGCGTTATATTTCCTAACGTAAGGCAGGCTAACATCTCGGATGTAGTATTTTACAACATTCTTGTGGTATCGGCCCATACTTCTCGGTGGGAACATTATGTACGTCTATAACGTATCACCTCCTAACCTAACCCATTTAGCACCTCGTTGGCAATGTTTTACAGAATCCCGTTCGTGTCGTCCCGTACATCTCGGATGGGATATTATATACGTCTATAGCGTTATATATCTTAACTTAAGGCAGGCTAACATCTCGGATGCAGTATTTAACAACATTCCTGGCGTATCGGCTCTACTTCTCGGTGGGAACATTATACACGTCTATAACGTAACATAACCTAACCTAACCCATCTAGCCCCTCGCTGGTAATGTTTTACAGAATCCCCTTCCTGTCGTCCCGTACGTCTCTGTTGGGACATTATAAACTTCTACAGCGTTATATATCCTAACCTAAGGCAGGCTAACATCTCGGTTGCTGTATTTTACAACATTCCTGGCGTATCGGCCCATACTTCTCGGTGGGAACTTTATATAGGTCTATAACGTAACACAACCAAACCTAACACATCTTGCCCCTCGCTGGTAATGTTTTACAGAATCCCGTTCCTGTCGTCCCGTACGTCTCGGATGGGACAATATAAACTTCTACAGCGTTATATATCCCAACCTAAGGCAGGCTAACATCTCGGTTGCAGTATTTTACAACATTCCTGGCGTATCGGCCCATACTTCTCGGTGGGAACATTATATAGGTCTATAACGTAACATAACCTAACCTAACACATCTAGCCCCTCGCTGGTAATGTTTTACAGAGTCCCGTTCGTGTCGTCCCGTACGTCTCGGATGGGACATTATATACGTCTACAGCGTTATATATCCTAACGTAAGGCAGGCTAACATCTCGGATGTAGTATTTTACAACATTCCTGGCGTATCGGCCCATACTCCTCGGTGGGAACATTATATACGTCTATAACGTAATATAATCTAACCTAACACATCTAGCCCCTCGCTGGTGATGTTTTACAGAATCCCGTTTATGTCGTCCCGTACATCTCGGTAGGGATGTTATATACGTCTACAGCGATATATATCCTAACGTAAGGCAGGCTAACATCTCGGATGTAGTATTTTACAACATTCTTGGAGTATCGGCCCCTACTTCTCGGTGGGAACATTATATACGTCTATAACGTAACATAACCTAACCTAATCCATCTAGCCCCTCGTTGGCAATGTTTTACAGAATCCCGTTCGTGTCGTCCCGTACATCTCGGATGGGATATTATATACGCTATAGCGTTATATATCCGAACCAAAGGCAGGCTAACATCTCGGATGCAGTATTTTACAACATTCCTGGCGTATCGGCTCTACTTCTCGGTGGGAACATTATACACGTCTATAACGTAACATTACCTAACCTAACCCATCTAGCCCCTCGCTGGTAATGTTTTACAGAATCCCGTTCGTGTCGTCCCGTACATCTCGGTTGGGATATTATATACGTCTACAGCGATACATATCCTAACCTAAGGCAGGCTAACTTCTCGGATATAGTATTTTACAACATTCCTGTAGGATCAGCCTCTACTTCTCGGTGGGAACATTATATACGTCTATAACGTAATATAATCTAACCTAACACATCTAGCCCCTCGCTGGTGATGTTTTACAGATTCCCGTGTATGTCGTCCCGTACATCTCGGTTGGGATGTTATATACGTCTACAGCGATATATATCCTAACGTAAGGCAGGCTAACATCTCGGATGTAGTATTTCACAACATTCTTGGAGTATCGGCCCATACTTCTCGGTGGGAACATTATATACGTCTGTAACGTAACATAACCTAACCTATCCCATCTAGCCCCTCGTTGGCAATGTTTTACAGAATCCCGTTCGTGTCGTCCCGTACATCTCGGTTGGGATGTTATATACGTCTACAGCGATATATATCCTAACGTAAGGCAGGCTAACATCTCGGATGTAGTATTTTACAACATTCTTGGAGTATCGGCCCCTACTTCTCGGTGGGAACATTATATACGTCCATAACGTAACATAACCTAATCTAACCCATCTAGCCCCTCGCTGGTAATATTTTACAGAATCCCGTTCGTGTCGTCCCGTACATCTCGGTTGGGATATTATATACGTCTATAGCTTTATATATCCTAACCTAAGGCAGGCTAACATCTCGGATGCAGTATTTTACAACATTCCTGGCGTATCGGCTCTACTTCTCGGAGGGAACACTATACACGTCTATAACGTAACATAACCTAACCTAACCCATCTAGCCCCTCGCTTGTAATGTTTTACAGAATCCCGTTCCTGTCGTCCCGTACATCTCGGTTGGGATGTTATATACGTCTACAGCGATATATATCCTAACGTAAGGCAGGCTAACATCTCGGATGTAGTATTTCACAACATTCTTGGAGTATCGGCCCATACTTCTCGGTGGGAACATTATATACGTCTATAAAGTAACATAACCTAACCTAACCCATCTAGCCCCTCGCTGATAATGTTTTACAGAATCCCGTTCCTGTCGTCCCGTACGTCTCTGTTGGGACATTATAAACTTCTACAGCGTTATATATCCTAACCTAAGGCAGGCTAACATCTCGGTTGCTGTATTTTACAACATTCCTGGCGTATCGGCCCATACTTCTCGGTGGGAACTTTATATAGGTCTATAACGTAACACAACCTAACCTAACACATCTAGCCCCTCGCTGGTAATGTTTTACAGAATCCCGTTCGTGTCGTCCCGGACGTCTCGGATGGGACATTATATACGTCTACAGCGTTATATTTCCTAACGTAAGGCAGGCTAACATCTCGGATGTAGTATTTTACAACATTCTTGTGGTATCGGCCCATACTTCTCGGTGGGAACATTATGTACGTCTATAACGTATCACATCCTAACCTAACCCATTTAGCACCTCGTTGGCAATGTTTTACAGAATCCCGTTCGTGTCGTCCCGTACATCTCGGATGGGATATTATATACGTCTATAGCGTTATATATCTTAACTTAAGGCAGGCTAACATCTCGGATGCAGTATTTAACAACATTCCTGGCGTATCGGCTCTACTTCTCGGTGGGAACATTATACACGTCTATAACGTAACATAACCTAACCTAACCCATCTAGCCCCTCGCTGGTAATGTTTTACAGAATCCCCTTCCTGTCGTCCCGTACGTCTCTGTTGGGACATTATAAACTTCTACAGCGTTATATATCCTAACCTAAGGCAGGCTAACATCTCGGTTGCTGTATTTTACAACATTCCTGGCGTATCGGCCCATACTTCTCGGTGGGAACTTTATATAGGTCTATAACGTAACACAACCTAACCTAACACATCTAGCCCCTCGCTGGCAATGTTTTACAGAATCCCGTTCCTGTCGTCCCGTACGTCTCGGATGGGACAATATAAACTTCTACAGCGTTATATATCCCAACCTAAGGCAGGCTAACATCTCGGTTGCAGTATTTTACAACATTCCTGGTGTATCGGCCCATACTTCTCGGTGGGAACATTATATAGGTCTATAACGTAACATAACCTAACCTAACACATCTAGCCCCTCGCTGGTAATGTTTTACAGAGTCCCGTTCGTGTCGTCCCGTACGTCTCGGATGGGACATTATATACGTCTACAGCGTTATATATCCTAACGTAAGGCAGGCTAACATCTCGGATGTAGTATTTTACAACATTCCTGGCGTATCGGCCCATACTTCTCGGTGGGAACATTATATACGTCTATAACGTAATATAATCTAACCTAACACATCTAGCCCCTCGCTGGTGATGTTTTACAGAATCCCGTTTATGTCGTCCCGTACATCTGGTTTGGGATGTTATATACGTCTACAGCGATATATATCCTAACGTAAGGCAGGCTAACATCTCGGATGTAGTATTTTACAACATTCTTGGAGTATCGGCCCCTACTTCTCGGTGGGAACATTATATACGTCTATAACGTAACATAACCTAACCTAATCCATCTAGCCCCTCGTTGGCAATGTTTTACAGAATCCCGTTCGTGTCGTCCCGTACATCTCGGATGGGATATTATATACGTCTATAGCGTTATATATCCGAACCAAAGGCAGGCTAACATCTCGGATGCAGTATTTTACAACATTCCTGGCGTATCGGCTCTACTTCTCGGTGGGAACATTATACACGTCTATAACGTAACATTACCTAACCTAACCCATCTAGCCCCTCGCTGGTAATGTTTTACAGAATCCCGTTCCTGTCGTCCCGTACGTCTCGGATGGGATATTATATACGTCTACAGCGTTATATATCCTAACGTAAGGCAGGCTAACATCTCGGATGTAGTATTTTACAACATTCTTGTAGTATCGGCCCCTACTTCCGGGTGGGAACATTATATACGTCTATGAACTAACATAACATAACCTATCCCATCTAGGCCCTCGTTCGCAATGTTTTACAGAATCCCGTTCGTGTCGTCCCGTACGTCTCGGTTGGGATGTTATATACGTCTACGGCGATATATATCCTAACGTAAGGCAGGCTAACATCTCGGATGTAGTATTTTACAACATTCTTGGAGTATCGGCCCCTACTTCTCGGTGGGAACATTATATACGTCTATAACGTAACATAACCTAACCTAATCCATCTAGCCCCTCGTTGGCAATGTTTTACAGAATCCCGTTCGTGTCGTCCCGTACATATCGGATGGGATATTATATACGTCTATAGCGTTATATATCCGAACCAAAGGCAGGCTAACATCTCGGATGCAGTATTTTACAACATTCCTGGCGTATCGGCTCTACTTCTCGGTGGGAACATTATACACGTCTATAACGTAACATTACCTAACCTAACCCATCTAGCCCCTCGCTGGTAATGTTTTACAGAATCCCGTTCCTGTCGTCCCGGACGTCTCGGATGGGACATTATATACGTCTACAGCGTTATATTTCCTAACGTAAGGCAGGCTAACATCTCGGATGTTGTATTTTACAACATTCTTGGAGTATCGGCCCCTACTTCTCGGTGGGAACATTATATACGTCTATAACGTAACATAACCTAATCTAACCCATCTAGCCCCTCGCTGGGAATATTTTACAGAATCCCGTTCGTGTCATCCCGTACATCTCGGTTGGGATATTATATACGTCTATAGCGTTATATATCCTAATCTAAGGCAGGCTAACATCTCGGATGCAGTATTTTACAACATTCCTGGCGTATCGGCTCTACTTCTCGGTGGGAACATTATACACGTCTATAACGTAACATAACCTAACCTAACCCATCTAGCCCCTCGCTTGTAATGTTTTACAGAATCCCGTTCCTGTCGTCCCGTACATCTCGGTTGGGATGTTATATACGTCTACAGCGAGATATATCCTAACGTAAGGCAGGCTAACATCTCGGATGTAGTATTTCACAACATTCTTGGAGTATCGGCCCATACTTCTCGGTGGGAACATTATATACGTCTGTAACGTAACATAACCTAACCTATCCCATCTAGCCCCTCGTTGGCAATGTTTTACAGAATCCCGTTCGTGTCGTCCCGTACATCTCGGTTGGGATGTTATATACGTCTACAGCGATATATATCCTAACGTAAGGCAGGCTAACATCTCGGATGTAATATTTTACAACATTCTTGGAGTATCGGCCCCTACTTCTCGGTGGGAACATTATATACGTCTATAACGTAACATAACCTAATCTAACCCATCTAGCCCCTCGCTGGTAATACTTTACAGAATCCCGTTCGTGTCGTCCCGTACATCTCGGTTGGGATATTATATACGTCTATAGCGTTATATATCCTAACCTAAGGCAGGCTAACATCTCGGATGCAGTATTTTACAACATTCCTGGCGTATCGGCTCTACTTCTCGGGGGGAACACTATACACGTCTATAACGTAACATAACCTAACCTAACCCATCTAGCCCCTCGCTTGTAATGTTTTACAGAATCCCGTTCCTGTCGTCCCGTACATCTCGGTTGGGATGTTATATACGTCTACAGCGATATATATCCTAACGTAAGGCAGGCTAACATCTCGGATGTAGTATTTCACAACATTCTTGGAGTATCGGCCCATACTTCTCGGTGGGAACATTATATACGTCTATAAAGTAACATAACCTAACCTAACCCATCTAGCCCCTCGCTGATAATGTTTTACAGAATCCCGTTCCTGTCGTCCCGTACGTCTCTGTTGGGACATTATAAACTTCTACAGCGTTATATATCCTAACCTAAGGCAGGCTAACATCTCGGTTGCTGTATTTTACAACATTCCTGGCGTATCGGCCCATACTTCTCGGTGGGAACTTTATATAGGTCTATAACGTAACATAACCTAACCTAACACATCTAGCCCCTCGCTGGTAATGTTTTACAGAATCCCGTTCGTGTCGTCCCGGACGTCTCGGATGGGACATTATATACGTCTACAGCGTTATATTTCCTAACGTAAGGCAGGCTAACATCTCGGATGTAGTATTTTACAACATTCTTGTGGTATCGGCCCATACTTCTCGGTGGGAACATTATGTACGTCTATAACGTATCACCTCCTAACCTAACCCATTTAGCACCTCGTTGGCAATGTTTTACAGAATCCCGTTCGTTTCGTCCCGTACATCTCGGTTGGGATATTATATACGTCTACAGCGATACATATCCTAACCTAAGGCAGGCTAACTTCTCGGATATTGTATTTTACAACATTCCTGTAGGATCAGCCTCTACTTCTCGGTGGGAACATTATATACGTCTATAACGTAACATAACCTAACCTAACCCATCTAGCCCCTCGCTGGTAATGTTTTACAGAATCCCCTTCCTGTCGTCCCGTACGTCTCTGTTGGGACATTATAAACTTCTACAGCGTTATATATCCTAACCTAAGGCAGGCTAACATCTCGGTTGCTGTATTTTACAACATTCCTGGCGTATCGGCCCATACTTCTCGGTGGGAACTTTATATAGGTCTATAACGTAACACAACCAAACCTAACACATCTTGCCCCTCGCTGGTAATGTTTTACAGAATCCCGTTCCTGTCGTCCCGTACGTCTCGGATGGGACAATATAAACTTCTACAGCGTTATATATCCCAACCTAAGGCAGGCTAACATCTCGGTTGCAGTATTTTACAACATTCCTGGCGTATCGGCCCATACTTCTCGGTGGGAACATTATATAGGTCTATAACGTAACATAACCTAACCTAACACATCTAGCCCCTCGCTGGTAATGTTTTACAGAGTCCGGTTCCTGTCGTCCCGTACGTCTCGGATGGGACATTATATACGTCTACAGCGTTATATATCCTAACGTAAGGCAGGCTAACATCTCGGATGTAGTATTTTACAACATTCCTGGCGTATCGGCCCATACTTCTCGGTGGGAACATTATATACGTCTATAACGTAATATAATCTAACCTAACACATCTAGCCCCTCGCTGGTGATGTTTTACAGAATCCCGTTTATGTCGTCCCGTACCTCTCGGTTGGGATGTTATATACGTCTACAGCGATATATATCCTAACGTAAGGCAGGCTAACATCTCGGATGTAGTATTTTACAACATTCTTGGAGTATCGGCCCCTACTTCTCGGTGGGAACATTATATACGTCTATAACGTAACATAACCTAACCTAATCCATCTAGCCCCTCGTTGGCAATGTTTTACAGAATCCCGTTCGTGTCGTCCCGTACATCTCGGATGGGATATTATATACGCTATAGCGTTATATATCCGAACCAAAGGCAGGCTAACATCTCGGATGCAGTATTTTACAACATTCCTGGCGTATCGGCTCTACTTCTCGGTGGGAACATTATACACGTCTATAACGTAACATTACCTAACCTAACCCATCTAGCCCCTCGCTGGTAATGTTTTACAGAATCCCGTTCGTGTCGTCCCGTACATCTCGGTTGGGATATTATATACGTCTACAGCGATACATATCCTAACCTAAGGCAGGCTAACTTCTCGGATATAGTATTTTACAACATTCCTGTAGGATCAGCCTCTACTTCTCGGTGGGAACATTATATACGTCTATAACGTAATATAATCTAACCTAACACATCTAGCCCCTCGCTGGTGATGTTTTACAGAATCCCGTGTATGTCGTCCCGTACATCTCGGTTGGGATGTTATATACGTCTACAGCGATATATATCCTAACGTAAGGCAGGCTAACATCTCGGATGTAGTATTTCACAACATTCTTGGAGTATCGGCCCATACTTCTCGGTGGGAACATTATATACGTCTCTAACGTAACATAACCTAACCTATCCCATCTAGCCCCTCGTTGGCAATGTTTTACAGAATCCCGTTCGTGTCGTCCCGTACATCTCGGTTGGGATGTTATATACGTCTACAGCGATATATATCCTAACGTAAGGCAGGCTAACATCTCGGATGTAGTATTTTACAACATTCTTGGAGTATCGGCCCCTACTTCTCGGTGGGAACATTATATACGTCTATAACGTAACATAACCTAATCTAACCCATCTAGCCCCTCGCTGGTAATATTTTACAGAATCCCGTTCGTGTCGTCCCGTACATCTCGGTTGGGATATTATATACGTCTATAGCTTTATATATCCTAACCTAAGGCAGGCTAACATCTCGGATGCAGTATTTTACAACATTCCTGGCGTATCGGCTCTACTTCTCGGGGGGAACACTATACACGTCTATAACGTAACATAACCTAACCTAACCCATCTAGCCCCTCGCTTGTAATGTTTTACAGAATCCCGTTCCTGTCGTCCCGTACATCTCGGTTGGGATGTTATATACGTCTACAGCGATATATATCCTAACGTAAGGCAGGCTAACATCTCGGATGTAGTATTTCACAACATTCTTGGAGTATCGGCCCATACTTCTCGGTGGGAACATTATATACGTCTATAAAGTAACATAACCTAACCTAACCCATCTAGCCCCTCGCTGATAATGTTTTACAGAATCCCGTTCCTGTCGTCCCGTACGTCTCTGTTGGGACATTATAAACTTCTACAGCGTTATATATCCTAACCTAAGGCAGGCTAACATCTCGGTTGCTGTATTTTACAACATTCCTGGCGTATCGGCCCATACTTCTCGGTGGGAACTTTATATAGGTCTATAACGTAACACAACCTAACCTAACACATCTAGCCCCTCGCTGGTAATGTTTTACAGAATCCCGTTCGTGTCGTCCCGGACGTCTCGGATGGGACATTATATACGTCTACAGCGTTATATTTCCTAACGTAAGGCAGGCTAACATCTCGGATGTAGTATTTTACAACATTCTTGTGGTATCGGCCCATACTTCTCGGTGGGAACATTATGTACGTCTATAAAGTATCACATCCTAACCTAACCCATTTAGCACCTCGTTGGCAATGTTTTACAGAATCCCGTTCGTGTCGTCCCGTACATCTCGGATGGGATATTATATACGTCTATAGCGTTATATATCTTAACTTAAGGCAGGCTAACATCTCGGATGCAGTATTTAACAACATTCCTGGCGTATCGGCTCTACTTCTCGGTGGGAACATTATACACGTCTATAACGTAACATAACCTAACCTAACCCATCTAGCCCCTCGCTGGTAATGTTTTACAGAATCCCGTTTATGTCGTCCCGTACATCTCGGTTGGGATGTTATATACGTCTACAGCGATATATATCCTAACGTAAGGCAGGCTAACATCTCGGATGTAGTATTTTACAACATTCTTGGAGTATCGGCCCCTACTTCTCGGTGGGAACATTATACACGTCTATAACGTAACATAACCTAACCTAACCCATCTAGCCCCTCGCTGGTAATGTTTTACAGAATCCCGTTCCTGTCGTCCCGTACGTCTCGGATAGGACATTATATACGTCTACAGCGTTATATATCCGAACCAAAGGCAGGCTAACATCTCGGATGTAGTATTGTACAATATTCTTGGAGTATCGGCCCCTACTTCCGGGTGGGAACATTATATACGTCTATAACGTAACTTAACCTAACCTAACCCATCTAGCCCCTCGCTGGTAATGTTTTACAGAATCCCGTTCGTGTCGTCCCGTACATCTCGGTTGGATATTATATACGTCTATAGCGTTATATATCCTAACGTAAGGCAGGCTAACATCTCGGATGTAGTATTTTACAACATTCTTGGAGTATCGGCCCCTACTTCTCGGTGGGAACATTATATACGTCTGTAACGTAACATAACCTAACCTATCCCATATAGCACCTCGTTGGCAATGTTTGACAGAATCCCGTTCGTGTCGTCCCGTACATCTCGGTTGGGATATTATATACGTCTATAGCGTTATATATCCTATCCAAAGGCAGGCTAACATCTCGGATGCAGTATTTTACAACATTCCTGGCGTATCGGCTCTACTTCTCGGTGGGAACATTATACACGTCCATAACGTAACATAACCTAACCTAACCCATCTAGCCCCTCGCTGGTAATGTTTTACAGAATCCCGTTTCTGTCGTCCCGTACGTCTCGGATAGGACATTATATACGTCTACAGCGTTATATATCCTAACGTAAGGCAGGATAACATCTCGGATGTAGTATTTTACAACATTCTTGGAGTATCGGCCCCTACTTCTCGGTGGGAACATTATATACGTCTGTAACGTAACATAACCTAACCTATCCCATCTAGCACCTCGTTGGCAATGTTTTACAGAATCCCGTTCGTGTCGTCCCGTACATCTCGGTTGGGATATTATATACGTCTACAGCGATACATATCCTAACCTAAGGCAGGCTAACTTCTCGGATATAGTATTTTACAACATTCCTGTAGGATCAGCCTCTACTTCTCGGTGGGAACATTATATACGTCTATAACGTAATATAATCTAACCTAACACATCTAGCCCCTCGCTGGTGATGTTTTACAGAATCCCGTGTATGTCGTCCCGTACATCTCGGTTGGGATGTTATATACGTCTACAGCGATATATATCCTAACGTAAGGCAGGCTAACATCTCGGATGTAGTATTTTACAACATTCTTGGAGTATCGGCCCCTACTTCGCAGTGGGAACATTATATACGTCTATAACGTAACATAACCTAATCTAACCCATCTAGCCCCTCGCTGGTAATATTTTACAGAATCCCGTTCGTGTCGTCCCGTACATCTCGGTTGGGATATTATATACGTCTATAGCGTTATATATCCTAACCAAAGGCAGGCTAACATCTCGGATGCAGTATTTTACAACATTCCTGGCGTATCGGCTCTACTTCTCGGTGGGAACATTATACACGTCTATAACGTAACATAACCTAACCTAACCCATCTAGCCCCTCGCTGGTAATGTTTTACAGAATCCCGTTCCTGTCGTCCCGTACGTCTCGGATGGGAGATTATATACGTCTACAGCGTTATATATCCTAACGTAAGGCAGGCTAACATCTCGGATGTAGTATTTTACAACATTCTTGGAGTATAGGCCCCTACTTCTCGGTGGGAACATTATATACGTCTGTAACGTAACATAACCTAACCTATCCCATCTAGCCCCTCGTTGGCAATGTTTTACAGAATCCCGTTCGTGTCGTCCCGTACATCTCGTTTGGTATATTATATACGTCTACAGCGACACATTTCCTAACCTAAGGCAGGCTAACTTCTCGGATATAGTATTTTACAACATTCCTGTAGGATCAGCCTCTACTTCCGGGTGGGAACATTATATACGTCTATAACGTAACACAACCTAACCTAACCCATCTAGCCCCTCGCTGGTAATGTTTTACAGAATCCCGATCGTGTCGTCCCGTACATCTCGGTTGGATATTATATACGTCTACAGCGTTATATATCCTAACGTAAGGCAGGCTAACATCTCGGATGTAGTATTTTACAACATTCTTGGAGTATCGGCCCCTACTTCTCGGTGGGAACATTATATACGTCTATAACGTAATATAATCTAACCTAAAACATCTAGCCCCTCGCTGGTGATGTTTTACAGAATCCCGTTTATGTCGTCCCGTACATCTCGGTTGGGATGTTATATACGTCTACAGCGATATATATCCTAACGTAAGGCAGGCTAACATCTCGGATGTAGTATTTTACAACATTCTTGGAGTATCGGCCCCTACTTCTCGGTGGGAACATTATATACGTCTATAACGTAACATAACCTAATCTAACCCATCTAGCCCCACGCTGGTAATATTTTACAGAATCCCGTTCGTGTCGTCCCGTACATCTCGGTTGGGATATTATATACGTCTATAGCGTTATATATCCTAACCAAAGCAGGCTAACATCTCGGATGCAGTATTTTACAACATTCCTGGCGTATCGGCTCTACTTCTCGGTGGGTACATTATACACGTCTATAACGTAACATAACCTAACCTAACCCATCTAGCCCCTCGCTGGTAATGTTTTACAGAATCCCGTTCCTGTCGTCCCGTACGTCTCGGCTAGGACATTATATACGTCTACAGCGTTATATAACCTAACGTAAGGCAGGCTAACATCTCGGATGTAGTATTTTACAACATTCTTGGAGTATCGGCCCCTACTTCTCGGTGGGAACATTATATACGTCTGTAACGTAACATAACCTAACCTATCCCATCTAGCCCCTCGTTGGCAATGTTTTACAGAATCCCGTTCGTGTCGTCCCGTACATCTCGGTTGTGATATTATATACGTCTACAGCGATACATATCCTAACCTAAGGCAGGCTAACTTCTCGGATATAGTATTTTACAACATTCCTGTAGGATCAGCCTCTACTTCTCGGTGGGAACATTATATACGTCTATAACGTAATATAATTTAACCTAACACATCTAGCCCCTCGCTGGTAATGTTTTACAGAATCCCGTTCGTGTCGTCCCGTACATCTCGGTTGGATATTATATACGTCTACAGCGTTATATATCCTAACGTAAGGCAGGCTAACATCTCGGATGTAGTATTTTACAACATTCTTGGAGTATCGGACCCTACTTCTCAGTGGGAACATTATATACGTCTATAACGTAACATAACCTAATCTAACCCATCTAGCCCCTCGCTGGTAATATTTTACAGAATCCCGTTCGTGTCGTGCCGTACATCTCGGTTGGGATATTATATACGTCTATAGCGTTATATATCCTAACCAAAGGCAGGCTAACATCTCGGATGCAGTCTTTTACAACATTCCTGGCGTATCGGCTCTACTTCTCGGTGGGAACATTATACACGTCTATAACGTAACATAACCTAACCTAACCCATCTAGCCCCTCGCTGGTAATGTTTTACAGAATCCCGTTCCTGTCGTCCCGTACGTCTCGGATAGGACATTATATACGTCTACAGCGTTATATATCCTAACGTAAGGCAGGCTAACATCTCGGATGTAGTATTTTACAACATTCTTGGAGTATCGGCCCCTACTTCTCGGTGGGAACATTATATACGTCTATAACGTAACATAACCTAATCTAACCCATCTAGCCCCTCGCTGGTAATATTTTACAGAATCCCGTTCGTGTCGTCCCGTACATCTCGGTTGGGATATTATATACGTCTATAGCGTTATATATCCTAACCAAAGCAGGCTAACATCTCGGATGCAGTATTTTACAACATTCCTGGCGTATCGGCTCTACTTCTCGGTGGGAACATTATACACGTCTATAACGTAACATAACCTAACCTAACCCATCTAGCCCCTCGCTGGTAATGTTTTACAGAATCCCGTTCCTGTCGTCCCGTACGTCTCGGATAGGACATTATATACGTCTACAGCGTTATATATCCTAACGTAAGGCAGGCTAACATCTCGGATGTAGTATTTTACAACATTCTTGGAGTATCGGCCCCTACGTCCGGGTGGGAACATTATATACGTCTATAACGTAACATAACCTAACCTAACCAATCTAGCCCCTCGCTGGTAATGTTTTACAGAATCCCGTTCGTGTCGTCCCGTACATCTCTGTTGGATATTATATACGTCTATAGCGTTATATATCCTAACCGAAGGCAGGCTAACATCTCGGATGCAGCATTTTACAACATTCCTAGCGTATCGGCTCTACTTCTCGGCGAGAACATTATACACGTCTATAACGTAGCATAACCTAACCTAACCCATCTAACCCCTCGCTGGTAATGTTTTGCAGAATCCCGTACCTGTCGTCCCGTACATCTCGGTTGGGATGTTATATACGTCTACAGCGATATATATCCTAACGTAAGGCAGGCAAACATCTCGGATGCAGTATTTTACAACATTCCTGGCGTATCGGCTCTACTTCTCGGTGGCAACATTATACACGTCTATAACGTAACATAACCTAACCTAACCCATCTAGCCCCTCGCTGGTGATGTTTTACAGAATCCCGTTTATGTCGTCCCGTACATCTCGGTTGGGATGTTATATACGTCTACAGCGATATATATCCTAACGTAAGGCAGGCTAACATCTCGGATGTAGTATTTTACAACATTCTTCGAGTATCGGCCCCTACTTCTCGGTGGGAACATTATATACGTCTATGACGTAACATAACCTAATCTAACCCATCTAGCCCCTCGCTGGTAATATTTTACAGAATCCCGTTCGTGTCGTCCCGTACATCTCGGTTGGGATATTATATACGTCTATAGCGTTATATATCCTAACCAAAGGCAGGCTAACATCTCGGATGCAGTATTTTACAACATTCCTGGCGTATCGGCTCTACTTCTCGGTGGGAACATTATACACGTCTATAACGTAACATAACCTAACCTAACCCATCTAGCCCCTCGCTGGTAATGTTTTACAGAATCCCGTTCCTGTCGTCCCGTACGTCTCGGATAGGACATTATATACGTCTACAGCGTTATATATCCTAACGTAAGGCAGGCTAACATCTCGGATGTAGTATTTTACAACATTCTTGGAGTATCGGCCCCTACGTCCGGGTGGGAACATTATATACGTCTATAACGTAACATAACCTAACCTAACCAATCTAGCCCCTCGCTGGTAATGTTTTACAGAATCCCGTTCGTGTCATCCCGTACATCTCTGTTGGATATTATATACGTCTATAGCGTTATATATCCTAACCGAAGGCAGGCTAACATCTCGGATGCAGCATTTTACAACATTCCTAGCGTATCGGCTCTACTTCTCGGCGAGAACATTATACACGTCTATAACGTAGCATAACCTAACCTAACCCATCTAGCCCCTCGCTGGTAATGTTTTGCAGAATCCCGTACCTGTCGTCCCGTACATCTCGGTTGGGATGTTATATACGTCTACAGCGATATATATCCTAACGTAAGGCAGGCAAACATCTCGGATGCAGTATTTTACAACATTCCTGGCGTATCGGCTCTACTTCTCGGTGGCAACATTATACACGTCTATAACGTAACATAACCTAACCTAACCCATCTAGCCCCTCGCTGGTGATGTTTTACAGAATCCCGTTTATGTCGTCCCGTACATCTCGGTTGGGATGTTATATACGTCTACAGCGATATATATCCTAACGTAAGGCAGGCTAACATCTCGGATGTAGTATTTTACAACATTCTTCGAGTATCGGCCCCTACTTCTCGGTGGGAACATTATATACGTCTATGACGTAACATAACCTAATCTAACCCATCTAGCCCCTCGCTGGTAATATTTTACAGAATCCCGTTCGTGTCGTCCCGTACATCTCGGTTGGGATATTATATACGTCTATAGCGTTATATATCCTAACCAAAGGCAGGCTAACATCTCGGATGCAGTATTTTACAACATTCCTGGCGTATCGGCTCTACTTCTCGGTGGGAACATTATACACGTCTATAACGTAACATAACCTAACCTAACCCATCTAGCCCCTCGCTGGTAATGTTTTACAGAATCCCGTTCCTGTCGTCCCGTACGTCTCGGATAGGACATTATATACGTCTACAGCGTTATATATCCTAACGTAAGGCAGGCTAACATCTCGGATGTAGTATTTTACAACATTCTTGGAGTATCGGCCCCTACGTCCGGGTGGGAACATTATATACGTCTATAACGTAACATAACCTAACCTAACCAATCTAGCCCCTCGCTGGTAATGTTTTACAGAATCCCGTTCGTGTCATCCCGTACATCTCTGTTGGATATTATATACGTCTATAGCGTTATATATCCTAACCTAAGGCAGGCTAACATCTCGGATGCAGCATTTTACAACATTCCTAGCGTATCGGCTCTACTTCTCGGCGAGAACATTATACACGTCTATAACGTAGCATAACCTAACCTAACCCATCTAGCCCCTCGCTGGTAATGTTTTGCAGAATCCTGTTCCTGTCGTCCCGTACATCTCGGTTGGTATGTTATATACGTCTACAGCGATATATATCCTAACGTAAGGCAGGCAAACATCTCGGATGCAGTATTTTACAACATTCCTGGCGTATCGGCTCTACTTCTCGGTGGCAACATTATACACGTCTATAACGTAACATAACCTAACCTAACCCATCTAGCCCCTCGCTGGTGATGTTTTACAGAATCCCGTTTATGTCGTCCCGTACATCTCGGTTGGGATGTTATATACGTCTACAGCGATATATATCCTAACGTAAGGCAGGCTAACATCTCGCATGTAGTATTTTACAACATTCTTCGAGTATCGGCCCCTACTTCTCGGTGGGAACATTATATACGTCTATGACGTAACATAACCTAATCTAACCCATCTAGCCCCTCGCTGGTAATATTTTACAGAATCCCGTTCGTGTCGTCCCGTACATCTCGGTTGGGATATTATATACGTCTATAGCGTTATATATCCTAACCAAAGGCAGGCTAACATCTCGGATGCAGTATTTTACAACATTCCTGGCGTATCGGCTCTACTTCTCGGTGGCAACATTATACACGTCTATAACGTAACATAACCTAACCTAACCCATCTAGCCCCTCGCTGGTGATGTTTTACAGAATCCCGTTTATGTCGTCCCGTACATCTCGGTTGGGATGTTATATACGTCTACAGCGATATATATCCTAACGTAAGGCAGGCTAACATCTCGGATGTAGTATTTTACAACATTCTTCGAGTATCGGCCCCTACTTCTCGGTGGGAACATTATATACGTCTATGACGTAACATAACCTAATCTAACCCATCCAGCCCCTCGCTGGTAATATTTTACAGAATCCCGTTCGTGTCGTCCCGTACATCTCGGTTGGGATATTATATACGTCTATAGCGTTATATATCCTAACCAAAGGCAGGCTAACATCTCGGATGCAGTATTTTACAACATTCCTGGCGTATCGGCTCTACTTCTCGGTGGGAACATTATACACGTCTATAACGTAACATAACCTAACCTAACCCATCTAGCCCCTCGCTGGTAATGTTTTACAGAATCCCGTTCCTGTCGTCCCGTACGTCTCGGATAGGACATTATATACGTCTACAGCGTTATATATCCTAACGTAAGGCAGGCTAACATCTCGGATGTAGTATTTTACAACATTCTTGGAGTATCGGCCCCTACTTCTCGGTGGGAACATTATATACGTCTGTAACGTAACATAACCTAACCTAACCAATCTAGCCCCTCGCTGGTAATGTTTTACAGAATCCCGTTCGTGTCGTCCCGTACATCTCGGTTGGGATATTATATACGTCTACAGCGATACATATCCTAACCTAAGGCAGGCTAACTTCTCGGATATAGTATTTTACAACATTCCTGTAGGATCAGCCTCTACTTCTCGGTGGGAACATTATATACGTCTATAACGTAATATAATCTAACCTAACACATCTAGCCCCTCGCTGGTGATGTTTTACAGAATCCCGTTTATGTCGTCCCGTACATCTCGGTTGGGATGTTATATACGTCTACAGCGATATACATCCTAGCGTAAGGCAGGCTAACATCTCGGATGTAGTATTTTACAACATTCTTGGAGTATCGGCCCCTACTTCTCAGTGGGAACATTATATACGTCTATAACGTAACATAACCTAATCTAACCCATCTAGCCGCTCGCTGGTAATATTTTACAGAATCCCGTTCGTGTCGTCCCGTACATCTCGGTTGGGATATTATATACGTCTATAGCGTTATATATCCTAACCAAAGGCAGGCTAACATCTCGGATGCAGTATTTTACAACATTCCTGGCGTATCGGCTCTACTTCTCGGTGGGAACATTATACACGTCTATAACGTAACATAACCTAACCTAACCCATCTAGCCCCTCGCTGGTAATGTTTTACAGAATCCCGTTCCTGTCGTCCCGTACGTCTCGGATAGGACATTATATACGTCTACAGCGTTATATATCCTAACGTAAGGCAGGCTAACATCTCGGATGTAGTATTTTACAACATTCTTGGAGTATCGGCCCCTACGTCCCGGTGGGAACATTATATACGTCTATAACGTAACATAACCTAACCTAACCAATCTAGCCCCTCGCTGGTAATGTTTTACAGAATCCCGTTCGTGTCGACCCGTACATCTCTGTTGGATATTATATACGTCTATAGCGTTATATATCCTAACCTAAGGCAGGCTAACATCTCGGATGCAGCATTTTACAACATTCCTAGCGTATCGGCTCTACTTCTCGGCGAGACCATTATACACGTCTATAACGTAGCATAACCTAACCTAACCCATCTAGCCCCTCGCTGGTAATGTTTTACAGAATCCCGTTCCTGTCGTCCCGTACGTCTCGGATAGGACATTATATACGTCTACAGCGTTATATATCCTAACGTAAGGCAGGCTAACATCTCGGATGCAGTATTTTACAACATTCCTGGCGTATCGGCTCTACTTCTCGGTGGCAACATTATACACGTCTATAACGTAACATAACCTAACCTAACCCATCTAGCCCCTCGCTGGTGATGTTTTACAGAATCCCGTTTATGTCGTCCCGTACATCTCGGTTGGGATGTTATATACGTCTACAGCGATATATATCCTAACGTAAGGCAGGCTAACATCTCGGATGTAGTATTTTACAACATTCTTGGAGTATCGGCCCCTACTTCTCGGTGGGAACATTATATACGTCTATAACGTAACATAACCTAACCTAACCCATCTAGCCCCTCGCTGGTAATGTTTTACAGAATCCCGTTCCTGTCGTCCCGTACGTCTCGGATAGGACATTATATACGTCTACAGCGTTATATATCCTAACGTAAGGCAGGCTAACATCTCGGATGTAGTATTTTACAACATTCTTGGAGTATCGGCCCCTACTTCCGGGTGGGAACATTATATACGTCTATAAAGTAACATAACCTAACCTAACCCATCTAGCCCCTCGCTGGTAATGTTTTACAGAATCCCGTTCCTGTCGTCCCGTACGTCTCGGATGGGACATTATAAACTCCTACAGCGTTATATATCCTAACCTGAGGCAGGCTAACATCTCGGATGCAGTATTTTACAACATTCCTGGCGTATCGGCCCATACTTCTCGGTGGAAACATTATATAGGTCTATAACGTAACATAACCTAACCTAACACATCTAGCCCCTCGCTGGTAATGTTTTACAGAATCCCGTTCGTGTCGTCCCGTACGTCTCGGATGGGACATTAAATACGTCTACAGCGTTATATTTCCTAACGTAAGGCAGGCTAACATCTCGGATGTAGTCTTTTACAACATTCTTGGAGTATCGGCCCATACTTCTCGGTGGGAACATTATATACATCTATAAAGTAACATAACCTAAGCTAACCCATCTAGCCCCTCGTTGGCAATGTTTTACAGAATCCCGTTCGTGTCGTCCCGTACATCTCGGATGGGATATTATATACGTCTATAGCGTTATATATCTTAACCTAAGGCAGGCTAACATCTCGGATGCAGTATTTTACAACATTCCTGGCGTATCGGCTCTACTTCTCGGTGGGAACATTATACACGTCTATAACGTAACATAACCTAACCTATCCCATATAGCACCTCGTTGGCAATGTTTTACAGAATCCCGTTCGTGTCGTCCCGTACATCTCGGTTGGGATATTATATACGTCTATAGCGTTATATATCCTATCCAAAGGCAGGCTAACATCTCGGATGCAGTATTTTACAACATTCCTGGCGTATCGGCTCTACTTCTCGGTGGGAACATTATACACGTCCATAACGTAACATAACCTAACCTAACCCATCTAGCCCCTCGCTGGTAATGTTTTACAGAATCCCGTTCCTGTCGTCCCGTACGTCTCGGATAGGACATTATATACGTCTACAGCGTTATATATCCTAACGTAAGGCAGGATAACATCTCGGATGTAGTATTTTACAACACTCTTGGAGTATCGGCCCCTAGTTCTCGGTGGGAACATTATATACGTCTATAACGTAACATAACCTAATCTAACCCATCTAGCCCCTCGCTGGTAATGTTTTACAGAATCCCGTTCGTGTCGTCCCGTACATCTCGGTTGGGATGTTATATACATCTACAGCGATATATATCCTAACGTAAGGCAGGCTAACATCTCGGATGTAGTATTTTACAACATTCTTGGAGTATCGGCCCCTACTTCTAGGTGGGAACATTATATACGTCTGTAACGTAACATAACCTAACCTATCCCATCTAGCCCCTCGTTGGCAATGTTTTACAGAATCCCGTTCGTGTCGTCCCGTACATCTCGGTTGGAATATTATATACGTCTACAGCTATATATATCCTAACCTAAGGCAGGCTAACTTCTCGGATATAGTATTTTACAACATTCCTGGCATATCGGCCCCTACTTCTCGGTGGGAACATTATATACGTTTATAACGTATCACAACCTAACCTAACCCATCTAGCCCCTCAAGGTAATATTTTACAGAATCCCGTTCCTGTCGTCCCGTACGTCTCGGATGGGACATTATAATCTTCTACAGCGTTATATATCCTAACCTAAGACAGGCTAACATCTCGGTTGCAGTATTTTACAACATTCCTGGCGTATCGGCCCATACTTCTCGGTGGGAACATTATATAGGTCTATAACGTAACATAACCTAACCTAACACATCTAGCCCCTCGCTGGTAATGTTTTACAAAGTCCCGTTCGTGTCGTCCCGTACGTCTCGGATGGGACATTATATACGTCTACAGCGTTATATATCCTAACGTAAGGCAGGCTAACATCTCGGATGTAGTATTTTACAACATTCCTGGCGTATCGGCTCTACTTCTCGGTGGGAACATTATACACGTCTATAACGTAACATAACCTAACCTAACCCATCTAGCCCCTCGCTGGTAATGTTCTACAGAATCCCGTTCCTGTCGTCCCGTACATCTCGGTTGGGATGTTATATACGTCTAAATCGATATATATCCTAACGTAAGGCAGGCTAAGATCTCGGATGTAGTATTTTACAACATTCTTGGAGTATCGGCCCCTACTTCTCGGTGGGAACATTATATACGTCTATAACGTAACATAACCTAATCTAACCCATCTAGCCCCTCGCTGGTAATATTTTACAGAATCCCGTTCGTGTCGTCCCGTACATCTCGGTTGGGATATTATATACGTCTATAGCGTTATATATCCTAACCTAAGGCAGGCCAACATCTCGGATGCAGCATTTTACAACATTCCTAGCGTATCGGCTCTACTTCTCGGCGGGAACATTATACACGTCTATAACGTAGCATAACCTAACCTAACCCATCTAGCCCCTCGCTGGTAATGTTTTGCAGAATCCCGTTCCTGTCGTCCCGTACATCTCGGTTGGGATGTTATATACGTCTACAGCGATATATATCCTAACGTAAGGCAGGCTAACATCTCGGATGCAGTATTTTACAACATTCCTGTCGTATCGGCTCTATTTCTCGGTGGCAACATTATACACGTCTATAACGTAACATAACCTAACCTAACCCATCTAGCCCCTCGCTGGTGATGTTTTACAGAATCCCGTTTATGTCGTCCCGTACGTATCGGATAGGACATTAAATACGTCTACAGCGTTATATTTCCTAACGTAAGGCAGGCTAACATCTCGGATGTAGTCTTTTACAACATTCTTGGAGTATCGGCCCATACTTCTCGGTGGGAACATTATATACATCTATAAAGTAACATTACCTAAGCTAACCCATCTAGCCCCTCGTTGGCAATGTTTTACAGAATCCCGTTCGTGTCGTCCCGTACATCTCGGATGGGATATTATATACGTCTATAGCGTTATATATCTTAACCTAAGGCAGGCTAACATCTCGAATGCAGTATTTTACAACATTCCTGGCGTATCGGCTCTACTTCTCGGTGGGAACATTATACACGTCTATAACGTAACATAACCTAACCTAACCCATCTAGCCCCTCGCTGGTAATGTTTTACAGAATCCCGTTCCTGTCGTCCCGTACATCTCGGTTGGGATGTTATATACGTCTACAGCGATATATATCCTAACGTAAGGCAGGCTAATATCTCGGATGTAGTATTTTACAACATTCTTGGAGTATCGGCCCCTACTTCTCGGTGGGAACATTATATACGTCTGTAACGTAACATAACCTAACCTATCCCATCTAGCCCCTCGTTGGCAATGTTTTACAGAATCCCGTTCGTGTCGTCCCGTACATCT
Organism: Xylocopa violacea; assembly: GCA_963969225.1. Taxonomy (NCBI): domain Eukaryota; kingdom Metazoa; phylum Arthropoda; class Insecta; order Hymenoptera; family Apidae; genus Xylocopa; species Xylocopa violacea. The sequence continues at coordinate 3,701,551 of CAXAJV010000061.1, read as the reverse complement.
CGGTTGGGATGTTATATACGTCTACAGCGATATATATCCTAACGTAAGGCAGGCTAACATCTCGGATGTAGTATTTTACAACATTCTTGGAGTATCGGCCCCTACTTCTCGGTGGGAACATTATATACGTCTATAACGTAACATAACCTAACCTATCCCATCTAGCCCCTCGTTGGCAATGTTTTACAGAATCCCGTTCGTGTCGTCCCGTACATCTCGGTTGGGATGTTATATACGTCTACAGCCATATATATCCTAACGTAAGGCAGGCTAACATCTCGAATGTAGTATTTTACAACATTCCTGTCGTATCGGCTCTACTTCTCGGTGGCAACATTATACACGTCTATAACGTAACATAACCTAACCTAACCCATCTAGCCCCTCGCTGGTGATGTTTTACAGAATCCCGTTTATGTCGTCCCGTACGTATCGGATAGGACATTATATACGTCTACAGCGTTATATATTCTAACGTAAGGCAGGCTAACATCTCGGATGTAGTATTTTACAACATTCTTGGTGTATCGGCCCCTACTTCCGGGTGGGAACATTATATACGTCTATAACGTAACATAACCTAACCTAACCAATCTAGCCCCTCGCTGGTAATGTTTTACAGAATCCCGTTCGTGTCGTCCCGTACATCTCTGTTGGATATTATATACGTCTATAGCGTTATATATCCTAACCTAAGGCAGGCTAACACCTCGGATGCAGCATTTTACAACATTCCTAGCGTATCGGCTCTACTTCTCGGCGGGAACATTATACACGTCTATAACGTAGCATAACCTAACATAACCCATCTAGCCCCTCGCTGGTAATGTTTTGCAGAATCCCGTTCCTGTCGTCCCGTACATCTCGGTTGGGATGTTATATACGTCTACAGCGATATATATCCTAACGTAAGGCAGGCTAACATCTCGGATGCAGTATTTTACAACATTCCTGGCGTATCGGCTCTACTTCTCGGTGGCAACATTATACACGTCTATAACGTAACATAACCTAACCTAAACCATGTAGCCCCTCGCTGGTAATGTTTTACAGAATCCCGTTCCTGTCGTCCCGTACGTCTCGAATGGGACATTATATACGTCTACAGCGTTATATATCCTAACGTAAGGCAGGCTAACATCTCGGATGTAGTATTTTACAACATTCTTGGAGTATCGGCCCCTACTTCCGGGTGGGAACATTATATACGTCTATAAAGTAACATAACCTAACCTAACCCATCTAGCCCCTCGCTGGCAATGTTTTACAGAATCCCGTTCCTGTCGTCCCGTACGTCTCGGATGGGACATTATAAACTCCTACAGCGTTATATATCCTAACCTGAGGCAGGCTAACATCTCGGATGCAGTATTTTACAACATTCCTGGCGTATCGGCCCATACTTCTCGGTGGAAACATTATATAGGTCTATAACGTAACATAACCTAACCTAACACATCTAGCCGCTCGCTGGTAATGTTTTACAGAATCCCGTTCGTGTCGTCCCGTACGTCTCGGATGGGACATTAAATACGTCTACAGCGTTATATTTCCTAACGTAAGGCAGGCTAACATCTCGGATGTAGTCTTTTACAACATTCTTGGAGTATCGGCCCATACTTCTCGGTGGGAACATTATATACATCTATAAAGTAACATTACCTAAGCTAACCCATCTAGCCCCTCGTTGGCAATGTTTTACAGAATCCCGTTCGTGTCGTCCCGTACATCTCGGATGGGATATTATATACGTCTATAGCGTTATATATCTTAACCTAAGGCAGGCTAACATCTCGGATGCAGTATTTTACAACATTCCTGGCGTATCGGCTCTACTTCTCGGTGGGAACATTATACACGTCTATAACGTAACATAACCTAACCTAACCCATCTAGCCCCTCGCTGGTAATGTTTTACAGAATCCCGTTCCTGTCTTCCCGTACATCTCGGTTGGGATGTTATATACGTCTACAGCGATATATATCCTAACGTAAGGCAGGCTAATATCTCGGATGTAGTATTTTACAACATTCTTGGAGTATCGGCCCCTACTTCTCGGTGGGAACATTATATACGTCTGTAACGTAACATAACCTAACCTATCCCATCTAGCCCCTCGTTCGCAATGTTTTACAGAATCCCGTTCGTGTCGTCCCGTACATCTCGGTTGGGATGTTATATACGTCTACAGCGATATATATCCTAACGTAAGGCAGGCTAACATCTCGGATGTAGTATTTTACAACATTCTTGGAGTATCGGCCCCTACTTCTCGGTGGGAACATTATATACGTCTATAACGTAACATAACCTAACCTATCCCATCTAGCCCCTCGTTGGCAATGTTTTACAGAATCCCGTTCGTGTCGTCCCGTACATCTCGGTTGGGATGTTATATACGTCTACAGCGATATATATCCTAACGTAAGGCAGGCTAACATCTCGAATGTAGTATTTTACAACATTCTTGGAGTATCGGCCCCTACTTCTCGGTGGGAACATTATATACGTCTATAACGTAACATAACCTAATCTAACCCATCTAGCCCCTCGCTGGTTATGTTTTACAGAATCCCGTTCGTGTCGTCCCGTACATCTCGGTTGGGATGTTATATACATCTACAGCGATATATATCCTAACGTAAGGCAGGCTAACATCTCGAATGTAGTATTTTACAACATTCTTGGAGTATCGGCCCCTACTTCTCGGTGGGAACATTATATACGTCTATAACGTAACATAACCTAACCTAACCCATCTAGCCCCTCGCTGGTAATGTTTTACAGAATCCCGTTCGTGTCGTCCCGTACGTCTCGGTTGGGACATTATAAACGTCTACAGCGTTATATATCCTAACCTAAGGCAGGCTAACATCTCGGTTCCAGTATTTTACAACATTCCTGGCGTATCGGCCCATGCTTCTCGGTGGGAACATTATATAGGTCTATAACGTAACATAACCTAACCTAACACATGTACCCCTCGCTGGTAATGTTTTACAGAATCTCGTTCGTGTCGTCCCGTACGTCTCGGATGGGATATTATATACGTCTATAGCGTTATATATCTTAACCTAAGGCAGGCTAACATCTCGGATGCAGTATTTTACAACATTCCTGGCGTATCGGCTCTACTTCTCGGTGGGAACATTATACACGTCTATAACGTAACATAACCTAACCTAACCCATCTAGCCCCTCGCTGGTAATGTTTTACAGAATCCCGTTCCTGTCGTCCCGTACATCTCGGTTGGGATGTTATATACGTCTACAGCGATATATATCCTAACGTAAGGCAGGCTAATGTCTCGGATGCAGTATTTTACAACATTCCTGGCGTATCGGCTCTACTTCTCGGTGGGAACATTATACACGTCTATAACGTAACATAACCTAACCTAACCCATCTAGCCCCTCGTTGGCAATGTTTTACAGAATCCCGTTCGTGTCGTCCCGTACATCTCGGTTGGGATATTATATACGTCTACAGCGATACATATCCTAACCTAAGGCAGGCTAACTTCTCAGATATAGTATTTTACAACATTCCTGTAGGATCAGCCTCTACTTCTCGGTGGGAACATTATATACGTCTATAACGTAATATAATCTAACCTAACACATCTAGCCCCTCGCTGGTGATGTTTTACAGAATCCCGTTTATGTCGTCCCGTACATCTCGGTTGGGATGTTATATACGTCTACAGCGATATATATCCTAACGTAAGGCAGGCTAACATCTCGGATGTAGTATTTTACAACATTCTTGGAGTATCGGCCCCTACTTCTCGGTGGGAACATTATATACGTCTATAACGTAACATAACCTAATCTAACCCATCTAGCCCCTCGCTGGTGATGTTTTACAGAATCCCGTTTATGTCGTCCCGTACATCTCGGTTGGGATGTTATATACGTCTACAGCGATATATATCCTAACGTAAGGCAGGCTAACATCTCGGATGTAGTATTTTACAACATTCTTGGAGTATCGGCCCCTACTTCTCAGTGGGAACGTTATATACGTCTATAACGTAACATAACCTAATCTAACCCATCTAGCCCCTCGCTGGTAATATTTTACAGAATCCCGTTCGTGTCGTCCCGTACATCTCGGTTGGGATATTATATACGTCTATAGCGTTATATATCCTAACCAAAGGCAGGCTAACATCTCGGATGCAGCATTTTACAACATTCCTAACGTATCGGCTCTACTTCTCGGCGGGAGCATTATACACGTCTATAACGTAACATAACCTAATCTAACCCATCTAGCCCCTCGCTGGAAATATTTTACAGAATCCCGTTCGTGTCGTCCCGTACATCTCGGTTGGGATATTATATACGTCTATAGCGTTATATATCCTAACCAAAGGCAGGCTAACATCTCGGATGCAGTATTTTACAACATTCCTGGCGTATCGGCTCTACTTCTCGGTGGGAACATTATACACGTCTATAACGTAACATAACCTAACCTAACCCATCTAGCCCCTCGCTGGTAATGTTTTACAGAAACCCGTTCGTGTCGTCCCGTACATCTCGGTTGGGATATTATATACGTCTATAGCATTATATATCCTAACGTAAGGCAGGCTAACATTTCGGATGTAGTATTTTACAACATTCTTGGAGTATCGGCCCCTACTTCTCGGTGGGAACATTATATACGTCTGTAACGTAACATAACCTAACCTAACCCATCTAGCCCCTCGCTGGTAATGTTTTGCAGAGTCCCGTTCCTGTCGTCCCGTACATCTCGGTTGGGATGTTATATACGTCTACAGCGATATATATCCTAACGTAAGGCAGGCTAACATCTCGGATGCAGTATTTTACAACATTCCTGGCGTATCGGCTCTACTTCTCGGTGGCAACATTATACACGTCTATAACGTAACATAACCTAACCTAACCCATCTAGCCCCTCGCTGGTGATGTTTTACAGAATCCCGTTCGTGTCGTCCCGTACATCTCGGTTGGGATATTATATACGTCTATAGCGTTATATATCCTAACCAAAGCAGGCTAACATCTCGGATGCAGTATTTTACAACATTCCCGGCGTATCGGCTCTACTACTCGGTGGGAACGTTATACACGTCTATAACGTAACATAACCTAATCTAACCCATCTAGCCCCTCGCTGGTGATGTTTTACAGAATCCCGTTTATGTCGTCCCGTACATCTCGGTTGGGATGTTATATACGTCTACAGCGATATATATCCTAACGTAAGGCAGGCTAACATCTCGGATGTAGTATTTTACAACATTCTTGGAGTATCGGCCCCTACTTCTCAGTGGGAACGTTATATACGTCTATAACGTAACATAACCTAATCTAACCCATCTAGCCCCTCGCTGGTAATATTTTACGGAATCCGTTCGTGTCGTCCCGTACATCTCGGTTGGGATATTATATACGTCTATATCGTTATATATCCTAACCAAAGGCAGGCTAACATCTCGGATGCAGCATTTTACAACATTCCTAACGTATCGGCTCTACTTCTCGGCGGGAGCATTATACACGTCTATAACGTAGCATAACCTAACCTAACCCATCTAGCCCCTCGCTGGTAATGTTTTGCAGAATCCCGTTCCTGTCGTCCCGTACATCTCCGTTGGGATGTTATATACGTCTACAGCGATATATATCCTAACGTAAGGCAGGCTAACATCTCGGATGCAGTATTTTACAACATTCCTGGCGTATCGGCTCTACCTCCCGGTGGCAACATTATACACGTCTATAACGTAACATAACCTAACCTAACCCATCTAGCCCCTCGCTGGTGATGTTTTACAGAATCCCGTTTATGTCGTCCCGTACATCTCGGTTGGGATGTTATATACGTCTACAGCGATATATATCCTAACTTAAGGCAGGCTAACATCTCGGATGTAGTATTTTACAACATTCTTGGAGTATCGGCCCCTACTTCTCGGTGGGAACATTATATACGTCTATAACGTAACATAACCTAACCTAACCCATCTAGCCCCTCGCTGGTAATGTTTTACAGAATCCCGTTCCTGTCGTCCCGTACGTCTCGGATAGGACATTATATACGTCTACAGCGTTATATATCCTAACGTAAGGCAGGCTAACATTTCGGATGTAGTATTTTACAACATTCTTGGAGTATCGGCCCCTACTTCCGGGTGGGAACATTATATACGTCTATAACGTAACATAACCTAACCTAACCAATCTAGCCCCTCGCTGGTAATGTTTTACAGAATCCCGTTCGTGTCGTCCCGTACATCTCTGTTGGATATTATATACGTCTATAGCGTTATATATCCTAACCTAAGGCAGGCTAACATCTCGGATGCAGTATTTTACAACATTCCTGGCGTATCGGCTCTGCTTCTCGGTGGCAACATTATACACGTCTATAACGTAACATAACCTAACCTAACCCATCTAGCCCCTCGCTGGTGATGTTTTACAGAATCCCGTTTATGTCGTCCCGTACATCTCGGTTGGGATGCTATATACGTCTACAGCGATATATATCCTAACGTAAGGCAGGTTAACATCTCGGATGTAGTATTTTACAACATTCTTGGAGAATCGGCCCCTACTTCTCGGTGGGAACATTATATACTTCTATAACGTAACATAACCTAATCTAACCCATCTAGCCCCTCGCTGGTAATATTTTACAGAATCCCGTTCGTGTCGTCCCGTACATCTCGGTTGGGATATTATATACGTCTATAGCTTTATATATCCTAACGTAAGGCAGGCTAACATCTCGGATGTAGTATTTTACAACATTCTTGGAGTATCGGCCCCTACTTCTCGGTGGGAACATTATATACGTCTGTAACGTAACATAACCTAACCTATCCCATCTAGCCCCTCGTTGGCAATGTTTTGCAGAATCCCGTTCCTGTCGTCCCGCACATCTCGGTTGGGATGTTATATACGTCTACAGCGATATATATCCTAACGTAAGGCAAGCTAACATCTCGGATGCAGTATTTTACAACATTCCTGGCGTATCGGCTCTACTTCTCGGTGGCAACATTATACACGTCTATAACGTAACATAACCTAACCTAACCCATCTAGCCCCTCGCTGGTGATGTTTTACAGCATCCCGTTCCTGTCGTCCCGTACGTCTCGGATAGGACATTATATATGTCTACAGCGTTATATATCCTAACGTAAGGCAGGCTAACATTTCGGATGTAGTATTTTACAACATTCTTGGAGTATCGGCCCCTACTTCCGGGTGGGAACATTATATACGTCTATAACGTAACATAACCGAACCTAACCAATCTAGCCCCTCGCTGGTAATGTTTTACAGAATCCCGTTCGTGTCGTCCCGTACATCTCTGTTGGATATTAATACGTCTATAGCGTTATATATCCTAACCTAAGGCAGGCTAACATCTCGGATGCAGCATTTTACAACATTCCTGTAGGATCAGCCTCTACTTCTCGGTGGGAACATTATATACGTCTATAACGTAATATAATCTAACCTAACACATCTAGCCCCTCGCTGGTGATGTTTTACAGAATCCCGTTTATGTCGTCCCGTACATCTCGGTTGGAATGTTATATACGTCTACAGCGATATATATCCTAACGTAAGGCAGGCTAACATCTCGGATGCAGTATTTTACAACATTCTTGGAGTATCGGCCCCTACTTCTCGGTGGGAACATTATATACGTCTGTAACGTAACATAACCTAACCTATCCCATCTAGCCCCTCGTTGGCAATGTTTTACAGAATCCCGTTCGTGTCGTCCCGTACATCTCGGTTGGAATATTATATACGTCTACAGCTATATATATCCTAACCTAAGGCAGGCTAACTTCTCGGATGTAGTATTTTACAACATTCTGGGCATATCGGCCCCTACTTCTCGGTGGGATCATTATATACGTCTATAACGTAACATAACTTAATCTAACCCATCTAGCCCCTCGCTGGTAATATTTTACAGAATCCCGTTCGTGTCGTCCCGTACATCTCGGTTGGGATATTATATACGTCTATAGCATTATATATCCTAACGTAAGGCAGGCTAACATTTCGGATGTAGTATTTTACAACATTCTTGGAGTATCGGCCCCTACTTCTCGGTGGGAACATTATATACGTCTGTAACGTAACATAACCTAACCTATCCCATCTAGCCCCTCGTTGGCAATGTTTTACAGAATCCCGTTCGTGTCGTCCCGTACATCTCGGTTGGGATATTATATACGTCTACAGCGATACATATCCTAACCTAAGGCAGGCTAACTTCTCGGATATAGTATTTTACAACATTCCTGTAGGATCAGCCTCTACTTCTCGGTGGGAACATTATATACGTCTATAACGTAATATAATCTAACCTAACACATCTAGCCCCTCGCTGGTGATGTTTTACAGAATCCCGTTTATGTCGTCCCGTACATCTCGGTTGGGATGTTATATACGTCTACAGCGATATATATCCTAACGTAAGGCAGGCTAACATCTCGGATGTAGTATTTTACAACATTCTTGGAGTATCGGCCCCTACTTCTCGGTGGGAACATTATATACGTCTATAACGTAACATTACCTAACCTAACCCATCTAGCCCCTCGCTGGTAATGTTTTACAGAATCCCGTTCCTGTCATCCCGTACGTCTCGTATAGGACATTATATACGTCTACAGCGTTATATATCCTAACGTAAGGCAGGCTAACATCTCGGATGTAGTATTTTACAACATTCTTGGTGTATCGGCCCCTACTTCCGGGTGGGAACATTATACACGTCTATAACGTAACATAACCTAACCTAACCCATCTAGCCCCTCGCTGGTAATGTTTTACAGAATCCCGTTCCTGTCGTCCCGTACGTCTCGGATAGGACATTATATACGTCTACAGCGTTATATATCCTAACGTAAGGCAGGCTAACATCTCGGATGTAGTATTTTACAACATTCTTGGAGTATCGGCCCCTACGTCCGGGTGGGAACATTATATACGTCTATAACGTAACATAACCTAACCTAACCAATCTAGCCCCTCGCTGGTAATGTTTTACAGAATCCCGTTCGTGTCGTCCCGTACATCTCTGTTGGATATTATATACGTCTATAGCGTTATATATCCTAACCGAAGGCAGGCTAACATCTCGGATGCAGCATTTTACAACATTCCTAGCGTATCGGCTCTACTTCTCGGCGAGAACATTATACACGTCTATAACGTAGCATAACCTAACCTAACCCATCTAGCCCCTCGCTGGTAATGTTTTGCAGAATCCCGTACCTGTCGTCCCGTACATCTCGGTTGGGATGTTATATACGTCTACAGCGATATATATCCTAACGTAAGGCAGGCAAACATCTCGGATGCAGTATTTTACAACATTCCTGGCGTATCGGCTCTACTTCTCGGTGGCAACATTATACACGTCTATAACGTAACATAACCTAACCTAACCCATCTAGCCCCTCGCTGGTGATGTTTTACAGAATCCCGTTTATGTCGTCCCGTACATCTCGGTTGGGATGTTATATACGTCTACAGCGATATATATCCTAACGTAAGGCAGGCTAACATCTCGGATGTAGTATTTTACAACATTCTTCGAGTATCGGCCCCTACTTCTCGGTGGGAACATTATATACGTCTATGACGTAACATAACCTAATCTAACCCATCTAGCCCCTCGCTGGTAATATTTTACAGAATCCCGTTCGTGTCGTCCCGTACATCTCGGTTGGGATATTATATACGTCTATAGCGTTATATATCCTAACCAAAGGCAGGCTAACATCTCGGATGCAGTATTTTACAACATTCCTGGCGTATCGGCTCTACTTCTCGGTGGGAACATTATACACGTCTATAACGTAACATAACCTAACCTAACCCATCTAGCCCCTCGCTGGTAATGTTTTACAGAATCCCGTTCCTGTCGTCCCGTACGTCTCGGATAGGACATTATATACGTCTACAGCGTTATATATCCTAACGTAAGGCAGGCTAACATCTCGGATGTAGTATTTTACAACATTCTTGGAGTATCGGCCCCTACGTCCGGGTGGGAACATTATATACGTCTATAACGTAACATAACCTAACCTAACCAATCTAGCCCCTCGCTGGTAATGTTTTACAGAATCCCGTTCGTGTCATCCCGTACATCTCTGTTGGATATTATATACGTCTATAGCGTTATATATCCTAACCGAAGGCAGGCTAACATCTCGGATGCAGCATTTTACAACATTCCTAGCGTATCGGCTCTACTTCTCGGCGAGAACATTATACACGTCTATAACGTAGCATAACCTAACCTAACCCATCTAGCCCCTCGCTGGTAATGTTTTGCAGAATCCCGTACCTGTCGTCCCGTACATCTCGGTTGGGATGTTATATACGTCTACAGCGATATATATCCTAACGTAAGGCAGGCAAACATCTCGGATGCAGTATTTTACAACATTCCTGGCGTATCGGCTCTACTTCTCGGTGGCAACATTATACACGTCTATAACGTAACATAACCTAACCTAACCCATCTAGCCCCTCGCTGGTGATGTTTTACAGAATCCCGTTTATGTCGTCCCGTACATCTCGGTTGGGATGTTATATACGTCTACAGCGATATATATCCTAACGTAAGGCAGGCTAACATCTCGGATGTAGTATTTTACAACATTCTTCGAGTATCGGCCCCTACTTCTCGGTGGGAACATTATATACGTCTATGACGTAACATAACCTAATCTAACCCATCTAGCCCCTCGCTGGTAATATTTTACAGAATCCCGTTCGTGTCGTCCCGTACATCTCGGTTGGGATATTATATACGTCTATAGCGTTATATATCCTAACCAAAGGCAGGCTAACATCTCGGATGCAGTATTTTACAACATTCCTGGCGTATCGGCTCTACTTCTCGGTGGGAACATTATACACGTCTATAACGTAACATAACCTAACCTAACCCATCTAGCCCCTCGCTGGTAATGTTTTACAGAATCCCGTTCCTGTCGTCCCGTACGTCTCGGATAGGACATTATATACGTCTACAGCGTTATATATCCTAACGTAAGGCAGGCTAACATCTCGGATGTAGTATTTTACAACATTCTTGGAGTATCGGCCCCTACGTCCGGGTGGGAACATTATATACGTCTATAACGTAACATAACCTAACCTAACCAATCTAGCCCCTCGCTGGTAATGTTTTACAGAATCCCGTTCGTGTCATCCCGTACATCTCTGTTGGATATTATATACGTCTATAGCGTTATATATCCTAACCTAAGGCAGGCTAACATCTCGGATGCAGCATTTTACAACATTCCTAGCGTATCGGCTCTACTTCTCGGCGAGAACATTATACACGTCTATAACGTAGCATAACCTAACCTAACCCATCTAGCCCCTCGCTGGTAATGTTTTGCAGAATCCTGTTCCTGTCGTCCCGTACATCTCGGTTGGTATGTTATATACGTCTACAGCGATATATATCCTAACGTAAGGCAGGCAAACATCTCGGATGCAGTATTTTACAACATTCCTGGCGTATCGGCTCTACTTCTCGGTGGCAACATTATACACGTCTATAACGTAACATAACCTAACCTAACCCATCTAGCCCCTCGCTGGTGATGTTTTACAGAATCCCGTTTATGTCGTCCCGTACATCTCGGTTGGGATGTTATATACGTCTACAGCGATATATATCCTAACGTAAGGCAGGCTAACATCTCGCATGTAGTATTTTACAACATTCTTCGAGTATCGGCCCCTACTTCTCGGTGGGAACATTATATACGTCTATGACGTAACATAACCTAATCTAACCCATCTAGCCCCTCGCTGGTAATATTTTACAGAATCCCGTTCGTGTCGTCCCGTACATCTCGGTTGGGATATTATATACGTCTATAGCGTTATATATCCTAACCAAAGGCAGGCTAACATCTCGGATGCAGTATTTTACAACATTCCTGGCGTATCGGCTCTACTTCTCGGTGGCAACATTATACACGTCTATAACGTAACATAACCTAACCTAACCCATCTAGCCCCTCGCTGGTGATGTTTTACAGAATCCCGTTTATGTCGTCCCGTACATCTCGGTTGGGATGTTATATACGTCTACAGCGATATATATCCTAACGTAAGGCAGGCTAACATCTCGGATGTAGTATTTTACAACATTCTTCGAGTATCGGCCCCTACTTCTCGGTGGGAACATTATATACGTCTATGACGTAACATAACCTAATCTAACCCATCCAGCCCCTCGCTGGTAATATTTTACAGAATCCCGTTCGTGTCGTCCCGTACATCTCGGTTGGGATATTATATACGTCTATAGCGTTATATATCCTAACCAAAGGCAGGCTAACATCTCGGATGCAGTATTTTACAACATTCCTGGCGTATCGGCTCTACTTCTCGGTGGGAACATTATACACGTCTATAACGTAACATAACCTAACCTAACCCATCTAGCCCCTCGCTGGTAATGTTTTACAGAATCCCGTTCCTGTCGTCCCGTACGTCTCGGATAGGACATTATATACGTCTACAGCGTTATATATCCTAACGTAAGGCAGGCTAACATCTCGGATGTAGTATTTTACAACATTCTTGGAGTATCGGCCCCTACTTCTCGGTGGGAACATTATATACGTCTGTAACGTAACATAACCTAACCTAACCAATCTAGCCCCTCGCTGGTAATGTTTTACAGAATCCCGTTCGTGTCGTCCCGTACATCTCGGTTGGGATATTATATACGTCTACAGCGATACATATCCTAACCTAAGGCAGGCTAACTTCTCGGATATAGTATTTTACAACATTCCTGTAGGATCAGCCTCTACTTCTCGGTGGGAACATTATATACGTCTATAACGTAATATAATCTAACCTAACACATCTAGCCCCTCGCTGGTGATGTTTTACAGAATCCCGTTTATGTCGTCCCGTACATCTCGGTTGGGATGTTATATACGTCTACAGCGATATACATCCTAGCGTAAGGCAGGCTAACATCTCGGATGTAGTATTTTACAACATTCTTGGAGTATCGGCCCCTACTTCTCAGTGGGAACATTATATACGTCTATAACGTAACATAACCTAATCTAACCCATCTAGCCGCTCGCTGGTAATATTTTACAGAATCCCGTTCGTGTCGTCCCGTACATCTCGGTTGGGATATTATATACGTCTATAGCGTTATATATCCTAACCAAAGGCAGGCTAACATCTCGGATGCAGTATTTTACAACATTCCTGGCGTATCGGCTCTACTTCTCGGTGGGAACATTATACACGTCTATAACGTAACATAACCTAACCTAACCCATCTAGCCCCTCGCTGGTAATGTTTTACAGAATCCCGTTCCTGTCGTCCCGTACGTCTCGGATAGGACATTATATACGTCTACAGCGTTATATATCCTAACGTAAGGCAGGCTAACATCTCGGATGTAGTATTTTACAACATTCTTGGAGTATCGGCCCCTACGTCCCGGTGGGAACATTATATACGTCTATAACGTAACATAACCTAACCTAACCAATCTAGCCCCTCGCTGGTAATGTTTTACAGAATCCCGTTCGTGTCGACCCGTACATCTCTGTTGGATATTATATACGTCTATAGCGTTATATATCCTAACCTAAGGCAGGCTAACATCTCGGATGCAGCATTTTACAACATTCCTAGCGTATCGGCTCTACTTCTCGGCGAGACCATTATACACGTCTATAACGTAGCATAACCTAACCTAACCCATCTAGCCCCTCGCTGGTAATGTTTTACAGAATCCCGTTCCTGTCGTCCCGTACGTCTCGGATAGGACATTATATACGTCTACAGCGTTATATATCCTAACGTAAGGCAGGCTAACATCTCGGATGCAGTATTTTACAACATTCCTGGCGTATCGGCTCTACTTCTCGGTGGCAACATTATACACGTCTATAACGTAACATAACCTAACCTAACCCATCTAGCCCCTCGCTGGTGATGTTTTACAGAATCCCGTTTATGTCGTCCCGTACATCTCGGTTGGGATGTTATATACGTCTACAGCGATATATATCCTAACGTAAGGCAGGCTAACATCTCGGATGTAGTATTTTACAACATTCTTGGAGTATCGGCCCCTACTTCTCGGTGGGAACATTATATACGTCTATAACGTAACATAACCTAACCTAACCCATCTAGCCCCTCGCTGGTAATGTTTTACAGAATCCCGTTCCTGTCGTCCCGTACGTCTCGGATAGGACATTATATACGTCTACAGCGTTATATATCCTAACGTAAGGCAGGCTAACATCTCGGATGTAGTATTTTACAACATTCTTGGAGTATCGGCCCCTACTTCCGGGTGGGAACATTATATACGTCTATAAAGTAACATAACCTAACCTAACCCATCTAGCCCCTCGCTGGTAATGTTTTACAGAATCCCGTTCCTGTCGTCCCGTACGTCTCGGATGGGACATTATAAACTCCTACAGCGTTATATATCCTAACCTGAGGCAGGCTAACATCTCGGATGCAGTATTTTACAACATTCCTGGCGTATCGGCCCATACTTCTCGGTGGAAACATTATATAGGTCTATAACGTAACATAACCTAACCTAACACATCTAGCCCCTCGCTGGTAATGTTTTACAGAATCCCGTTCGTGTCGTCCCGTACGTCTCGGATGGGACATTAAATACGTCTACAGCGTTATATTTCCTAACGTAAGGCAGGCTAACATCTCGGATGTAGTCTTTTACAACATTCTTGGAGTATCGGCCCATACTTCTCGGTGGGAACATTATATACATCTATAAAGTAACATAACCTAAGCTAACCCATCTAGCCCCTCGTTGGCAATGTTTTACAGAATCCCGTTCGTGTCGTCCCGTACATCTCGGATGGGATATTATATACGTCTATAGCGTTATATATCTTAACCTAAGGCAGGCTAACATCTCGGATGCAGTATTTTACAACATTCCTGGCGTATCGGCTCTACTTCTCGGTGGGAACATTATACACGTCTATAACGTAACATAACCTAACCTATCCCATATAGCACCTCGTTGGCAATGTTTTACAGAATCCCGTTCGTGTCGTCCCGTACATCTCGGTTGGGATATTATATACGTCTATAGCGTTATATATCCTATCCAAAGGCAGGCTAACATCTCGGATGCAGTATTTTACAACATTCCTGGCGTATCGGCTCTACTTCTCGGTGGGAACATTATACACGTCCATAACGTAACATAACCTAACCTAACCCATCTAGCCCCTCGCTGGTAATGTTTTACAGAATCCCGTTCCTGTCGTCCCGTACGTCTCGGATAGGACATTATATACGTCTACAGCGTTATATATCCTAACGTAAGGCAGGATAACATCTCGGATGTAGTATTTTACAACACTCTTGGAGTATCGGCCCCTAGTTCTCGGTGGGAACATTATATACGTCTATAACGTAACATAACCTAATCTAACCCATCTAGCCCCTCGCTGGTAATGTTTTACAGAATCCCGTTCGTGTCGTCCCGTACATCTCGGTTGGGATGTTATATACATCTACAGCGATATATATCCTAACGTAAGGCAGGCTAACATCTCGGATGTAGTATTTTACAACATTCTTGGAGTATCGGCCCCTACTTCTAGGTGGGAACATTATATACGTCTGTAACGTAACATAACCTAACCTATCCCATCTAGCCCCTCGTTGGCAATGTTTTACAGAATCCCGTTCGTGTCGTCCCGTACATCTCGGTTGGAATATTATATACGTCTACAGCTATATATATCCTAACCTAAGGCAGGCTAACTTCTCGGATATAGTATTTTACAACATTCCTGGCATATCGGCCCCTACTTCTCGGTGGGAACATTATATACGTTTATAACGTATCACAACCTAACCTAACCCATCTAGCCCCTCAAGGTAATATTTTACAGAATCCCGTTCCTGTCGTCCCGTACGTCTCGGATGGGACATTATAATCTTCTACAGCGTTATATATCCTAACCTAAGACAGGCTAACATCTCGGTTGCAGTATTTTACAACATTCCTGGCGTATCGGCCCATACTTCTCGGTGGGAACATTATATAGGTCTATAACGTAACATAACCTAACCTAACACATCTAGCCCCTCGCTGGTAATGTTTTACAAAGTCCCGTTCGTGTCGTCCCGTACGTCTCGGATGGGACATTATATACGTCTACAGCGTTATATATCCTAACGTAAGGCAGGCTAACATCTCGGATGTAGTATTTTACAACATTCCTGGCGTATCGGCTCTACTTCTCGGTGGGAACATTATACACGTCTATAACGTAACATAACCTAACCTAACCCATCTAGCCCCTCGCTGGTAATGTTCTACAGAATCCCGTTCCTGTCGTCCCGTACATCTCGGTTGGGATGTTATATACGTCTAAATCGATATATATCCTAACGTAAGGCAGGCTAAGATCTCGGATGTAGTATTTTACAACATTCTTGGAGTATCGGCCCCTACTTCTCGGTGGGAACATTATATACGTCTATAACGTAACATAACCTAATCTAACCCATCTAGCCCCTCGCTGGTAATATTTTACAGAATCCCGTTCGTGTCGTCCCGTACATCTCGGTTGGGATATTATATACGTCTATAGCGTTATATATCCTAACCTAAGGCAGGCCAACATCTCGGATGCAGCATTTTACAACATTCCTAGCGTATCGGCTCTACTTCTCGGCGGGAACATTATACACGTCTATAACGTAGCATAACCTAACCTAACCCATCTAGCCCCTCGCTGGTAATGTTTTGCAGAATCCCGTTCCTGTCGTCCCGTACATCTCGGTTGGGATGTTATATACGTCTACAGCGATATATATCCTAACGTAAGGCAGGCTAACATCTCGGATGCAGTATTTTACAACATTCCTGTCGTATCGGCTCTATTTCTCGGTGGCAACATTATACACGTCTATAACGTAACATAACCTAACCTAACCCATCTAGCCCCTCGCTGGTGATGTTTTACAGAATCCCGTTTATGTCGTCCCGTACGTATCGGATAGGACATTAAATACGTCTACAGCGTTATATTTCCTAACGTAAGGCAGGCTAACATCTCGGATGTAGTCTTTTACAACATTCTTGGAGTATCGGCCCATACTTCTCGGTGGGAACATTATATACATCTATAAAGTAACATTACCTAAGCTAACCCATCTAGCCCCTCGTTGGCAATGTTTTACAGAATCCCGTTCGTGTCGTCCCGTACATCTCGGATGGGATATTATATACGTCTATAGCGTTATATATCTTAACCTAAGGCAGGCTAACATCTCGAATGCAGTATTTTACAACATTCCTGGCGTATCGGCTCTACTTCTCGGTGGGAACATTATACACGTCTATAACGTAACATAACCTAACCTAACCCATCTAGCCCCTCGCTGGTAATGTTTTACAGAATCCCGTTCCTGTCGTCCCGTACATCTCGGTTGGGATGTTATATACGTCTACAGCGATATATATCCTAACGTAAGGCAGGCTAATATCTCGGATGTAGTATTTTACAACATTCTTGGAGTATCGGCCCCTACTTCTCGGTGGGAACATTATATACGTCTGTAACGTAACATAACCTAACCTATCCCATCTAGCCCCTCGTTGGCAATGTTTTACAGAATCCCGTTCGTGTCGTCCCGTACATCTCGGTTGGGATGTTATATACGTCTACAGCGATATATATCCTAACGTAAGGCAGGCTAACATCTCGGATGTAGTATTTTACAACATTCTTGGAGTATCGGCCCCTACTTCTCGGTGGGAACATTATATACGTCTATAACGTAACATAACCTAACCTATCCCATCTAGCCCCTCGTTGGCAATGTTTTACAGAATCCCGTTCGTGTCGTCCCGTACATCTCGGTTGGGATGTTATATACGTCTACAGCCATATATATCCTAACGTAAGGCAGGCTAACATCTCGAATGTAGTATTTTACAACATTCCTGTCGTATCGGCTCTACTTCTCGGTGGCAACATTATACACGTCTATAACGTAACATAACCTAACCTAACCCATCTAGCCCCTCGCTGGTGATGTTTTACAGAATCCCGTTTATGTCGTCCCGTACGTATCGGATAGGACATTATATACGTCTACAGCGTTATATATTCTAACGTAAGGCAGGCTAACATCTCGGATGTAGTATTTTACAACATTCTTGGTGTATCGGCCCCTACTTCCGGGTGGGAACATTATATACGTCTATAACGTAACATAACCTAACCTAACCAATCTAGCCCCTCGCTGGTAATGTTTTACAGAATCCCGTTCGTGTCGTCCCGTACATCTCTGTTGGATATTATATACGTCTATAGCGTTATATATCCTAACCTAAGGCAGGCTAACACCTCGGATGCAGCATTTTACAACATTCCTAGCGTATCGGCTCTACTTCTCGGCGGGAACATTATACACGTCTATAACGTAGCATAACCTAACATAACCCATCTAGCCCCTCGCTGGTAATGTTTTGCAGAATCCCGTTCCTGTCGTCCCGTACATCTCGGTTGGGATGTTATATACGTCTACAGCGATATATATCCTAACGTAAGGCAGGCTAACATCTCGGATGCAGTATTTTACAACATTCCTGGCGTATCGGCTCTACTTCTCGGTGGCAACATTATACACGTCTATAACGTAACATAACCTAACCTAAACCATGTAGCCCCTCGCTGGTAATGTTTTACAGAATCCCGTTCCTGTCGTCCCGTACGTCTCGAATGGGACATTATATACGTCTACAGCGTTATATATCCTAACGTAAGGCAGGCTAACATCTCGGATGTAGTATTTTACAACATTCTTGGAGTATCGGCCCCTACTTCCGGGTGGGAACATTATATACGTCTATAAAGTAACATAACCTAACCTAACCCATCTAGCCCCTCGCTGGCAATGTTTTACAGAATCCCGTTCCTGTCGTCCCGTACGTCTCGGATGGGACATTATAAACTCCTACAGCGTTATATATCCTAACCTGAGGCAGGCTAACATCTCGGATGCAGTATTTTACAACATTCCTGGCGTATCGGCCCATACTTCTCGGTGGAAACATTATATAGGTCTATAACGTAACATAACCTAACCTAACACATCTAGCCGCTCGCTGGTAATGTTTTACAGAATCCCGTTCGTGTCGTCCCGTACGTCTCGGATGGGACATTAAATACGTCTACAGCGTTATATTTCCTAACGTAAGGCAGGCTAACATCTCGGATGTAGTCTTTTACAACATTCTTGGAGTATCGGCCCATACTTCTCGGTGGGAACATTATATACATCTATAAAGTAACATTACCTAAGCTAACCCATCTAGCCCCTCGTTGGCAATGTTTTACAGAATCCCGTTCGTGTCGTCCCGTACATCTCGGATGGGATATTATATACGTCTATAGCGTTATATATCTTAACCTAAGGCAGGCTAACATCTCGGATGCAGTATTTTACAACATTCCTGGCGTATCGGCTCTACTTCTCGGTGGGAACATTATACACGTCTATAACGTAACATAACCTAACCTAACCCATCTAGCCCCTCGCTGGTAATGTTTTACAGAATCCCGTTCCTGTCTTCCCGTACATCTCGGTTGGGATGTTATATACGTCTACAGCGATATATATCCTAACGTAAGGCAGGCTAATATCTCGGATGTAGTATTTTACAACATTCTTGGAGTATCGGCCCCTACTTCTCGGTGGGAACATTATATACGTCTGTAACGTAACATAACCTAACCTATCCCATCTAGCCCCTCGTTCGCAATGTTTTACAGAATCCCGTTCGTGTCGTCCCGTACATCTCGGTTGGGATGTTATATACGTCTACAGCGATATATATCCTAACGTAAGGCAGGCTAACATCTCGGATGTAGTATTTTACAACATTCTTGGAGTATCGGCCCCTACTTCTCGGTGGGAACATTATATACGTCTATAACGTAACATAACCTAACCTATCCCATCTAGCCCCTCGTTGGCAATGTTTTACAGAATCCCGTTCGTGTCGTCCCGTACATCTCGGTTGGGATGTTATATACGTCTACAGCGATATATATCCTAACGTAAGGCAGGCTAACATCTCGAATGTAGTATTTTACAACATTCTTGGAGTATCGGCCCCTACTTCTCGGTGGGAACATTATATACGTCTATAACGTAACATAACCTAATCTAACCCATCTAGCCCCTCGCTGGTTATGTTTTACAGAATCCCGTTCGTGTCGTCCCGTACATCTCGGTTGGGATGTTATATACATCTACAGCGATATATATCCTAACGTAAGGCAGGCTAACATCTCGAATGTAGTATTTTACAACATTCTTGGAGTATCGGCCCCTACTTCTCGGTGGGAACATTATATACGTCTATAACGTAACATAACCTAACCTAACCCATCTAGCCCCTCGCTGGTAATGTTTTACAGAATCCCGTTCGTGTCGTCCCGTACGTCTCGGTTGGGACATTATAAACGTCTACAGCGTTATATATCCTAACCTAAGGCAGGCTAACATCTCGGTTCCAGTATTTTACAACATTCCTGGCGTATCGGCCCATGCTTCTCGGTGGGAACATTATATAGGTCTATAACGTAACATAACCTAACCTAACACATGTACCCCTCGCTGGTAATGTTTTACAGAATCTCGTTCGTGTCGTCCCGTACGTCTCGGATGGGATATTATATACGTCTATAGCGTTATATATCTTAACCTAAGGCAGGCTAACATCTCGGATGCAGTATTTTACAACATTCCTGGCGTATCGGCTCTACTTCTCGGTGGGAACATTATACACGTCTATAACGTAACATAACCTAACCTAACCCATCTAGCCCCTCGCTGGTAATGTTTTACAGAATCCCGTTCCTGTCGTCCCGTACATCTCGGTTGGGATGTTATATACGTCTACAGCGATATATATCCTAACGTAAGGCAGGCTAATGTCTCGGATGCAGTATTTTACAACATTCCTGGCGTATCGGCTCTACTTCTCGGTGGGAACATTATACACGTCTATAACGTAACATAACCTAACCTAACCCATCTAGCCCCTCGTTGGCAATGTTTTACAGAATCCCGTTCGTGTCGTCCCGTACATCTCGGTTGGGATATTATATACGTCTACAGCGATACATATCCTAACCTAAGGCAGGCTAACTTCTCAGATATAGTATTTTACAACATTCCTGTAGGATCAGCCTCTACTTCTCGGTGGGAACATTATATACGTCTATAACGTAATATAATCTAACCTAACACATCTAGCCCCTCGCTGGTGATGTTTTACAGAATCCCGTTTATGTCGTCCCGTACATCTCGGTTGGGATGTTATATACGTCTACAGCGATATATATCCTAACGTAAGGCAGGCTAACATCTCGGATGTAGTATTTTACAACATTCTTGGAGTATCGGCCCCTACTTCTCGGTGGGAACATTATATACGTCTATAACGTAACATAACCTAATCTAACCCATCTAGCCCCTCGCTGGTGATGTTTTACAGAATCCCGTTTATGTCGTCCCGTACATCTCGGTTGGGATGTTATATACGTCTACAGCGATATATATCCTAACGTAAGGCAGGCTAACATCTCGGATGTAGTATTTTACAACATTCTTGGAGTATCGGCCCCTACTTCTCAGTGGGAACGTTATATACGTCTATAACGTAACATAACCTAATCTAACCCATCTAGCCCCTCGCTGGTAATATTTTACAGAATCCCGTTCGTGTCGTCCCGTACATCTCGGTTGGGATATTATATACGTCTATAGCGTTATATATCCTAACCAAAGGCAGGCTAACATCTCGGATGCAGCATTTTACAACATTCCTAACGTATCGGCTCTACTTCTCGGCGGGAGCATTATACACGTCTATAACGTAACATAACCTAATCTAACCCATCTAGCCCCTCGCTGGAAATATTTTACAGAATCCCGTTCGTGTCGTCCCGTACATCTCGGTTGGGATATTATATACGTCTATAGCGTTATATATCCTAACCAAAGGCAGGCTAACATCTCGGATGCAGTATTTTACAACATTCCTGGCGTATCGGCTCTACTTCTCGGTGGGAACATTATACACGTCTATAACGTAACATAACCTAACCTAACCCATCTAGCCCCTCGCTGGTAATGTTTTACAGAAACCCGTTCGTGTCGTCCCGTACATCTCGGTTGGGATATTATATACGTCTATAGCATTATATATCCTAACGTAAGGCAGGCTAACATTTCGGATGTAGTATTTTACAACATTCTTGGAGTATCGGCCCCTACTTCTCGGTGGGAACATTATATACGTCTGTAACGTAACATAACCTAACCTAACCCATCTAGCCCCTCGCTGGTAATGTTTTGCAGAGTCCCGTTCCTGTCGTCCCGTACATCTCGGTTGGGATGTTATATACGTCTACAGCGATATATATCCTAACGTAAGGCAGGCTAACATCTCGGATGCAGTATTTTACAACATTCCTGGCGTATCGGCTCTACTTCTCGGTGGCAACATTATACACGTCTATAACGTAACATAACCTAACCTAACCCATCTAGCCCCTCGCTGGTGATGTTTTACAGAATCCCGTTCGTGTCGTCCCGTACATCTCGGTTGGGATATTATATACGTCTATAGCGTTATATATCCTAACCAAAGCAGGCTAACATCTCGGATGCAGTATTTTACAACATTCCCGGCGTATCGGCTCTACTACTCGGTGGGAACGTTATACACGTCTATAACGTAACATAACCTAATCTAACCCATCTAGCCCCTCGCTGGTGATGTTTTACAGAATCCCGTTTATGTCGTCCCGTACATCTCGGTTGGGATGTTATATACGTCTACAGCGATATATATCCTAACGTAAGGCAGGCTAACATCTCGGATGTAGTATTTTACAACATTCTTGGAGTATCGGCCCCTACTTCTCAGTGGGAACGTTATATACGTCTATAACGTAACATAACCTAATCTAACCCATCTAGCCCCTCGCTGGTAATATTTTACGGAATCCGTTCGTGTCGTCCCGTACATCTCGGTTGGGATATTATATACGTCTATATCGTTATATATCCTAACCAAAGGCAGGCTAACATCTCGGATGCAGCATTTTACAACATTCCTAACGTATCGGCTCTACTTCTCGGCGGGAGCATTATACACGTCTATAACGTAGCATAACCTAACCTAACCCATCTAGCCCCTCGCTGGTAATGTTTTGCAGAATCCCGTTCCTGTCGTCCCGTACATCTCCGTTGGGATGTTATATACGTCTACAGCGATATATATCCTAACGTAAGGCAGGCTAACATCTCGGATGCAGTATTTTACAACATTCCTGGCGTATCGGCTCTACCTCCCGGTGGCAACATTATACACGTCTATAACGTAACATAACCTAACCTAACCCATCTAGCCCCTCGCTGGTGATGTTTTACAGAATCCCGTTTATGTCGTCCCGTACATCTCGGTTGGGATGTTATATACGTCTACAGCGATATATATCCTAACTTAAGGCAGGCTAACATCTCGGATGTAGTATTTTACAACATTCTTGGAGTATCGGCCCCTACTTCTCGGTGGGAACATTATATACGTCTATAACGTAACATAACCTAACCTAACCCATCTAGCCCCTCGCTGGTAATGTTTTACAGAATCCCGTTCCTGTCGTCCCGTACGTCTCGGATAGGACATTATATACGTCTACAGCGTTATATATCCTAACGTAAGGCAGGCTAACATTTCGGATGTAGTATTTTACAACATTCTTGGAGTATCGGCCCCTACTTCCGGGTGGGAACATTATATACGTCTATAACGTAACATAACCTAACCTAACCAATCTAGCCCCTCGCTGGTAATGTTTTACAGAATCCCGTTCGTGTCGTCCCGTACATCTCTGTTGGATATTATATACGTCTATAGCGTTATATATCCTAACCTAAGGCAGGCTAACATCTCGGATGCAGTATTTTACAACATTCCTGGCGTATCGGCTCTGCTTCTCGGTGGCAACATTATACACGTCTATAACGTAACATAACCTAACCTAACCCATCTAGCCCCTCGCTGGTGATGTTTTACAGAATCCCGTTTATGTCGTCCCGTACATCTCGGTTGGGATGCTATATACGTCTACAGCGATATATATCCTAACGTAAGGCAGGTTAACATCTCGGATGTAGTATTTTACAACATTCTTGGAGAATCGGCCCCTACTTCTCGGTGGGAACATTATATACTTCTATAACGTAACATAACCTAATCTAACCCATCTAGCCCCTCGCTGGTAATATTTTACAGAATCCCGTTCGTGTCGTCCCGTACATCTCGGTTGGGATATTATATACGTCTATAGCTTTATATATCCTAACGTAAGGCAGGCTAACATCTCGGATGTAGTATTTTACAACATTCTTGGAGTATCGGCCCCTACTTCTCGGTGGGAACATTATATACGTCTGTAACGTAACATAACCTAACCTATCCCATCTAGCCCCTCGTTGGCAATGTTTTGCAGAATCCCGTTCCTGTCGTCCCGCACATCTCGGTTGGGATGTTATATACGTCTACAGCGATATATATCCTAACGTAAGGCAAGCTAACATCTCGGATGCAGTATTTTACAACATTCCTGGCGTATCGGCTCTACTTCTCGGTGGCAACATTATACACGTCTATAACGTAACATAACCTAACCTAACCCATCTAGCCCCTCGCTGGTGATGTTTTACAGCATCCCGTTCCTGTCGTCCCGTACGTCTCGGATAGGACATTATATATGTCTACAGCGTTATATATCCTAACGTAAGGCAGGCTAACATTTCGGATGTAGTATTTTACAACATTCTTGGAGTATCGGCCCCTACTTCCGGGTGGGAACATTATATACGTCTATAACGTAACATAACCGAACCTAACCAATCTAGCCCCTCGCTGGTAATGTTTTACAGAATCCCGTTCGTGTCGTCCCGTACATCTCTGTTGGATATTAATACGTCTATAGCGTTATATATCCTAACCTAAGGCAGGCTAACATCTCGGATGCAGCATTTTACAACATTCCTGTAGGATCAGCCTCTACTTCTCGGTGGGAACATTATATACGTCTATAACGTAATATAATCTAACCTAACACATCTAGCCCCTCGCTGGTGATGTTTTACAGAATCCCGTTTATGTCGTCCCGTACATCTCGGTTGGAATGTTATATACGTCTACAGCGATATATATCCTAACGTAAGGCAGGCTAACATCTCGGATGCAGTATTTTACAACATTCTTGGAGTATCGGCCCCTACTTCTCGGTGGGAACATTATATACGTCTGTAACGTAACATAACCTAACCTATCCCATCTAGCCCCTCGTTGGCAATGTTTTACAGAATCCCGTTCGTGTCGTCCCGTACATCTCGGTTGGAATATTATATACGTCTACAGCTATATATATCCTAACCTAAGGCAGGCTAACTTCTCGGATGTAGTATTTTACAACATTCTGGGCATATCGGCCCCTACTTCTCGGTGGGATCATTATATACGTCTATAACGTAACATAACTTAATCTAACCCATCTAGCCCCTCGCTGGTAATATTTTACAGAATCCCGTTCGTGTCGTCCCGTACATCTCGGTTGGGATATTATATACGTCTATAGCATTATATATCCTAACGTAAGGCAGGCTAACATTTCGGATGTAGTATTTTACAACATTCTTGGAGTATCGGCCCCTACTTCTCGGTGGGAACATTATATACGTCTGTAACGTAACATAACCTAACCTATCCCATCTAGCCCCTCGTTGGCAATGTTTTACAGAATCCCGTTCGTGTCGTCCCGTACATCTCGGTTGGGATATTATATACGTCTACAGCGATACATATCCTAACCTAAGGCAGGCTAACTTCTCGGATATAGTATTTTACAACATTCCTGTAGGATCAGCCTCTACTTCTCGGTGGGAACATTATATACGTCTATAACGTAATATAATCTAACCTAACACATCTAGCCCCTCGCTGGTGATGTTTTACAGAATCCCGTTTATGTCGTCCCGTACATCTCGGTTGGGATGTTATATACGTCTACAGCGATATATATCCTAACGTAAGGCAGGCTAACATCTCGGATGTAGTATTTTACAACATTCTTGGAGTATCGGCCCCTACTTCTCGGTGGGAACATTATATACGTCTATAACGTAACATTACCTAACCTAACCCATCTAGCCCCTCGCTGGTAATGTTTTACAGAATCCCGTTCCTGTCATCCCGTACGTCTCGTATAGGACATTATATACGTCTACAGCGTTATATATCCTAACGTAAGGCAGGCTAACATCTCGGATGTAGTATTTTACAACATTCTTGGTGTATCGGCCCCTACTTCCGGGTGGGAACATTATATACGTCTATAACGTAACATAACCTAACCTAACCAATCTAGCCCCTCGCTGGTAATGTTTTACAGAATCCCGTTCGTGTCGTCCCGTACATCTCTGTTGGATATTATATACGTCTATAGCGTTATATATCCTAACCTAAGGCAGGCTAACACCTCGGATGCAGCATTTTACAACATTCCTAGCGTATCGGCTCTACTTCTCGGCGGGAACATTATACACGTCTATAACGTAGCATAACCTAACCTAACCCATCTAGCCCCTCGCTGGTGATGTTTTACAGAATCCCGTTTATGTCGTCCCGTACATCTCGGTTGGGATGCTATATACGTCTACAGCGATATATATCCTAACGTAAGGCAGGTTAACATCTCGGATGTAGTATTTTACAACATTCTTGGAGTATCGGCCCCTACTTCTCGGTGGGAACATTATATACGTCTGTAACGTAACATAACCTAACCTATCCCATCTAGCCCCTCGTTGGCAATGTTTTACAGAATCCCGTTCGTGTCGTCCCGTACATCTCGGTTGGGATATTATATACGTCTACAGCGATACATATCCTAACCTAAGGCAGGCTAACTTCTCGGATATAGTATTTTACAACATTCCTAACGTATCGGCTCTACTTCTCGGCGGGAACATTATACACGTCTATAACGTAGCATAACCTAACCTAACCCATCTAGCCCCTCGCTGGTAATGTTTTGCAGAATCCCGTTCCTGTCGTCCCGTACATCTCGTTTGGGATGTTATATACGTCTACAGCGATATATATCCTAACGTAAGGCAGGCTAACATCTCGGATGCAGTATTTTACAACATTCCTGGCGTATGGGCTCTACTTCTCGGTGGCAACATTATACACGTCTATAACGTAACATAACCTAACCTAACCCATCTAGCCCCTCGCTGGTGATGTTTTACAGAATCCCGTTCCTGTCGTCCCGTACGTCTCGGATAGGACATTATATATGTCTACAGCGTTATATATCCTAACGTAAGGCAGGCTAACATTTCGGATGTAGTATTTTACAACATTCTTGGAGTATCGGCCCCTACTTCCGGGTGGGAACATTATATACGTCTATAACGTAACATAACCGAACCTAACCGATCTAGCCCCTCGCTGGTAATGTTTTACAGAATCCCGTTCGTGTCGTCCCGTACATCTCTGTTGGATATTATATACGTCTATAGCGTTATATATCCTAACCTAAGGCAGGCTAACACCTCGGATGCAGCATTTTACAACATTCCTAGCGTATCGGCTCTACTTCTCGGCGGGAACATTATACACGTCTATAACGTAGCATAACCTAACCTAACCCATCTAGCCCCTCGCTGGTGATGTTTTACAGAATCCCGTTTATGTCTTCCCGTACATCTCGGTTGGGATGCTATATACGTCTACAGCGATATATATCCTAACGTAAGGCAGGTTAACATCTCGGATGTAGTATTTTACAACATTCTTGGAGTATCGGCCCCTACTTCTCGGTGGGAACATTATATACGTCTGTAACGTAACATAACCTAACCTATCCCATCTAGCCCCTCGTTTGCAATGTTTTACAGAATCCCGTTCGTGTCGTCCCGTACATCTCGGTTGGGATATTATATACGTCTACAGCGATATATATCCTAACCTAAGGCAGACTAACTTCTCGGATATAGTATTTTACAACATTCCTGGCATATCGGCCCCTACTTCTCGGTGGGACCATTATATACGTTTATAACGTATCACAACCTAACCTAACCCATCTAGCCCCTCAAGGTAATATTTTACAGAATCCCGTTCCTGTCGTCCCGTACTTCTCGGATGGGACATTATAATCTTCTACAGCGTTATATATCCTAACCTAAGGCGGGCTAACATCTCGGATGCAGTATTTTACAACATTCCTGGCGTATCGGCTCTACTTCTCGGTGGGAACATTATACACGTCTATAACGTAACATAACCTAACCTAACCCATCTAGCCCCTCGTTGGCAATGTTTTACAGAATCCCGTTCGTGTCGTCCCGTACATCTCGGTTGGGATATTATATACGTCTACAGCGATACATATCCTAACCTAAGGCAGGCTAACTTCTCGGATATAGTATTTTACAACATTCCTGTAGGATCAGCCTCTACTTCTCGGTGGGAACATTATATACGTCTATAACGTAATATAATCTAACCTAACACATCTAGCCCCTCGCTGGTGATGTTTTACAGAATCCCGTTTATGTCGTCCCGTACATCTCGGTTGGGATGTTATATACGTCTACAGCGATATATATCCTAACGTAAGGCAGGCTAACATCTCGGATGTAGTATTTTACAACATTCTTGGAGTATCGGCCCCTACATCTCGGTGGGAACATTATATACGTCTATAACGTAACATAACCTAATCTAAGCCATCTAGCCCCTCGCTGGTGATGTTTTACAGAATCCCGTTTATGTCGTCCCGTACATCTCGGTTGGGATGTTATATACGTCTACAGCGATATATATCCTAACGTAAGGCACGCTAACATCTCGGATGTAGTATTTTACAACATTCTTGGAGTATCGGCCCCTACTTCTCGGTGGGAACATTATATACGTCTATAACGTAACATAACCTAATCTAACCCATCTAGCCCCTCGCTCGTAATATTTTACAGAATCCCGTTCGTGTCGTCCCGTACATCTCGGTTGGGATATTATATACGTCTATAGCGTTATATATCATAACCTAAGGCAGGCTAACACCTCGGATGCAGTATTTTACAACATTCCTGGCGTATCGGCTCTACTTCTCGGTGGGAACATTATACACGTCTATAACGTAACATAACCTAACCTAACACATCTAGCCCCTCGCTGGTGATGTTTTACAGAATCCCGTTTATGTCGTCCCGTACATCTCGGTTGGGATGTTATATACGTCTACAGCGATATATATCCTAACGTAAGGCAGGCTGACATCTCGGATGTAGTATTTTACAACATTCTTGGAGTATCGGCCCCTACTTCTCAGTGGGAACATTATATACGTCTATAACGTAACATAACCTAATCTATCCCATCTAGCCCCTCGCTGGTAATATTTTACAGAATCCCGTTCGTGTCGTCCCGTACATCTCGGTTGGGATATTATATACGTCTACAGCTATATATATCCTAACCTAAGGCAGGCTAACTTCTCGGATATAGTATTTTACAACATTCCTGGCATATCGGCCCCTACTTCTCGGTGGGAACATTATATACGTTTATAACGTATCACAACCTAACCTAACCCATCTAGCCCCTCAAGGTAATATTTTACAGAATCCCGTTCCTGTCGTCCCGTACGTCTCGGATGGGACATTATAATCTTCTACAGCGTTATATATCCTAACCTAAGGCAGGCTAACATCTCGGATGCTGTATTTTACAACATTCCTGGCGTATCGGCTCTACTTCTCGGTGGGAACATTATACACGTCTATAACGTAACATAACCTAACCTAACCCATATAGCCCCTCGTTGGCAATGTTTTACAGAATCCCGTTCGTGTCGTCCCGTACATCTCGGTTGGGATATTATATACGTCTACAGCGATACATATCCTAACCTAAGGCAGGCTAACTTCTCGGATATAGTATTTTACAACATTCCTGTAGGATCAGCCTCTACTTCTCGGTGGGAACATTATATACGTCTATAACGTAATATAATCTAACCTAACACATCTAGCCCCTCGCTGGTGATGTTTTGCAGAATCCCGTTTATGTCGTCCCGTACATCTCGGTTGGGATGTTATATACGTCTACAGCGATATATATCCTAACGTAAGGCAGGCTAACATCTCGGATGTAGTATTTTACAACATTCTTGGAGTATCGGCCCCTACTTCTCGGTGGGAACATTATATACGTCTATAACGTAACATAACCTAATCTAACCCATCTAGCCCCTCGCTGGTGATGTTTTACAGAATCCCGTTTATGTCGTCCCGTACATCTCGGTTGGGATGTTATATACGTCTACAGCGATATATATCCTAACGTAAAGCAGGCTAACATCTCGGATGTAGTATTTTACAACATTCTTGGAGTATCGGCCCCAACTTGTCGGTGGGAACATTATATACGTCTATAACGTAACATAACCTAATCTAACCCATCTAGCCCCTCGCTGGTAATATTTTACAGAATCCCGTTCGTGTCGTCCCGTACATCTCGGTTGGGATATTATATACGTCTACAGCTTTATATATCCTAACGTAAGGCAGGCTAACATCTCGGATGTAGTATTTTACAACATTCTTGGGGTATCGGCCCCTACTTCTCGGTGGGAACATTATATACGTCTGTAACGTAACATAACCTAACCTATCCCATCTAGCCCCTCGTTTGCAATGTTTTACAGAATCCCGTTCGTGTCGTCCCGTACATCTCGGTTGGGATATTATATACGTCTACAGCGATATATATCCTAACCTAAGGCAGACTAACTTCTCGGATATAGTATTTTACAACATTCCTGGCATATCGGCCCCTACTTCTCGGTGGGACCATTATATACGTTTATAACGTATCACAACCTAACCTAACCCATCTAGCCCCTCGCTGGTAATGTTTTACAGAATACCGTTCGTGTCGTCCCGTACATCTCGGTTGGAATATTATATACGTCTACAGCTATATATATCCTAACCTAAGGCAGGCTAACTTCTCGGATATAGTATTTTACAACATTCCTGGCGTATCGGCCCATGCTTCTCGGTGGGAACATTATATAGGTCTATAACGTAACATAACCTAACCTAACACATCTACCCCTCGCTGGTAATGTTTTACAGAATCTCGTTCGTGTCGTCCCGTACGTCTCGGATGGGATATTATATACGTCTATAGCGTTATATATCTTAACCTAAGGCAGGCTAACATCTCGGATGCAGTATTTTACAACATTCCTGGCGTATCGGCTCTACTTCTCGGTGGGAACATCATACACGTCTATAACGTAACATAACCTAACCTAACCCATCTAGCCCCTCGCTGGTAATGTTTTACAGAATCCCGTTCCTGTCGTCCCGTACATCTCGGTTGGGATG
Organism: Xylocopa violacea; assembly: GCA_963969225.1. Taxonomy (NCBI): domain Eukaryota; kingdom Metazoa; phylum Arthropoda; class Insecta; order Hymenoptera; family Apidae; genus Xylocopa; species Xylocopa violacea. The sequence continues at coordinate 3,669,937 of CAXAJV010000061.1, read as the reverse complement.
TTATATACGTCTACAGCGATATATATCCTAACGTAAGGCAGGCTAACATCTCGGATGTAGTATTTTACAACATTCTTGGAGTATCGGCCCCTACTTCTCGGTGGGAACATTATATACGTCTATAACGTAACATAACCTAATCTAACCCATCTAGCCCCTCGCTCGTAATATTTTACAGAATCCCGTTCGTGTCGTCCCGTACATCTCGGTTGGGATGTTATATACGTCTACAGCGATATATATCCTAACGTAAGGCAGGCTAACATCTCGGATGTAGTATTTTACAACATTCTTGGAGTATCGGCCCCTACTTCTCGGTGGGAACATTATATACGTCTATAACGTAACATAACCTAATCTAACCCATCTAGCACCACGCTCGTAATATTTTACAGAATCCCGTTCGTGTCGTCCCGTACATCTCGGTTGGGATATTATATACGTCTATAGCGATATATATAATAACCTAAGGCAGGCTAACACCTCGGATGCAGTATTTTACAACATTCCTGGCTTATCGGCTCTACTTCTCGGTGGGAACATTATACACGTCTATAACGTAACATAACCTAACCTAACACATCTACCCCTCGCTGGTAATGTTTTACAGAATCTCGTTCGTGTCGTCCCGTACGTATCGGATGGGATATTATATACGTCTATAGCGTTATATATCTTAACCTAAGGCAGGCTAGCATCTCGGATGCAGTATTTTACAACATTCCTGGCGTATCGGCTCTACTTCTCGGTGGGAACATCATACACGTCTATAACGTAACATAACCTAACCTAACCCATCTAGCCCCTCGCTGGTAATGTTTTACAGAATCCCGTTCCTGTCGTCCCGTACATCTCGGTTGGGATGTTATATACGTCTACAGTGATATATATCCTAACGTAAGGCAGGCTAACATCTCGGATGTAGTATTTTACAACATTCTTGGAGTATCGGCCCCTACTTCTCGGTGGGAACATTATATACGTCTATAACGTAACATAACCTAATCTAACCCATCTAGCCCCTCGCTCGTAATATTTTACAGAATCCCGTTCGTGTCGTCCCGCACATCTCGGTTGGGATGTTATATACGTCTACAGCGATATATATCCTAACGTAAGGCAGGCTAACATCTCGGATGTAGCATTTTACAACATTCTTGGAGTATCGGCCCCCACTTCTCGGTGGGAACATTATATACGTCTATAACGTAACATAACCTAATCTAACCCATCTAGCCCCTCGCTCGTAATATTTTACAGAATCCCGTTCGTGTCGTCCCGTACATCTCGGTTGGGATATTATATACGTCTATAGCGATATATATCATAACCTAAGGCAGGCTAACACCTCGGATGCAGTATTTTACAACATTCCTGGCTTATCGGCTCTACTTCTCGGTGGGAACATTATACACGTCTATAACGTAACATAACCTAACCTAACCCATCTAGCCCCTCGCTGGTAATGTTTTACAGAATCCCGGTCCTGTCGTCCCGTACATCTCGGTTGGGATGTTATATACGTCTACAGCGATATATATCCTAACGTAAGGCAGGCTAACATCTCGGATGTAGTATTTTACAACATTCTTGGAGTATCGGCCCCTACTTCTAGGTGGGAACATTATATACGTCTGTAACGTAACATAACCTAACCTATCCCATCTAGCCCCTCGTTGGCAATGTTTTACAGAATACCGTTCGTGTCGTCCCGTACATCTCGGTTGTAATATTATATACGTCTACAGCTATATATATCCTAACCTAAGGCAGGCTAACTTCTCGGATATAGTATTTTACAACATTCCTGGCATATCGGCCCCTACTTCTCGGTGGGAACATTATATACGTTTATAACGTATCACAACCTAACCTAACCCATCTAGCCCCTCAAGGTAATATTTTACAGAATCCCGTTCCTGTCGTCCCGTACGTCTCGGATGGGACATTATAATCTTCTACAGCGTTATATATCCTAACCTAAGGCAGGCTAACATCTCGGTTACAGTATTTTACAACATTCCTGGCGTATCGGCTCTACTTCTCGGTGGGAACATTATACACGTCTATAACGTAACATAACCTAACCTAACCCATCTAGCCCCTCGTTGGCAATGTTTTACAGAATCCCGTTCGTGTCGTCCCGTACATCTCGGTTGGGATATTATATACGTCTCCAGCGATACATATCCTAACCTAAGGCAGGCTAACTTCTCGGATATAGTATTTTACAACATTCCTGTAGGATCAGCCTCTACTTCTCGGTGGGAACATTATATACGTCGATAACGTAATATAATCTAACCTAACACATCTAGCCCCTCGCTGGTGATGTTTTACAGAATCCCGTTTATGTCGTCCCGTACATCTCGGTTGGGATGTTATATACGTCTACAGCGATATATATCCTAACGTAAGGCAGGCTAACATCTCGGATGTAGTATTTTACAACATTCTTGGAGTATCGGCCCCTACTTCTCGGTGGGAACATTATATACGTCTATAACGTAACATAACCTAATCTAACCCATCTAGCCCCTCGCTGGTGATGTTTTACAGAATACCGTTCGTGTCGTCCCGTACATCTCGGTTGGAATATTATATACGTCTACAGCTATATATATCCTAACCTAAGGCAGGCTAACTTCTCGGATATAGTATTTTACAACATTCCTGGCATATCGGCCCCTACTTCTCGGTGGGAACATTATATACGTTTATAACGTATCACAACCTAACCTAACCCATCTAGCCCCTCAAGGTAATATTTTACAGAATCCCGTTCCTGTCGTCCCGTACGTCTCGGATGGGACATTATAATCTTCTACAGCGTTATATATCCTAACCTAAGGCAGGCTAACATCTCGGTTACAGTATTTTACAACATTCCTGGCGTATCGGCTCTACTTCTCGGTGGGAACATTATACACGTCTATAACGTAACATAACCTAACCTAACCCATCTAGCCCCTCGTTGGCAATGTTTTACAGAATCCCGTTCGTGTCGTCCCGTACATCTCGGTTGGGATATTATATACGTCTCCAGCGATACATATCCTAACCTAAGGCAGGCTAACTTCTCGGATATAGTATTTTACAACATTCCTGTAGGATCAGCCTCTACTTCTCGGTGGGAACATTATATACGTCTATAACGTAATATAATCTAACCTAACACATCTAGCCCCTCGCTGGTGATGTTTTACAGAATCCCGTTTATGTCGTCCCGTACATCTCGGTTGGGATGCTATATACGTCTACAGCGATATATATCCTAACGTAAGGCAGGTTAACATCTCGGATGTAGTATTTTACAACATTCTTGGAGTATCGGCCCCTACTTCTCGGTGGGAACATTATATACGTCTGTAACGTAACATAACCTAACCTATCCCATCTAGCCCCTCGTTGGCAATGTTTTACAGAATCCCGTTCGTGTCGTCCCGTACATCTCGGTTGGGATATTATATACGTCTACAGCGATACATATCCTAACCTAAGGCAGGCTAACTTCTCGGATATAGTATTTTACAACATTCCTAACGTATCGGCTCTACTTCTCGGCGGGAACATTATACACGTCTATAACGTAGCATAACCTAACCTAACCCATCTAGCCCCTCGCTGGTAATGTTTTGCAGAATCCCGTTCCTGTCGTCCCGTACATCTCGGTTGGGATGTTATATACGTCTACAGCGATATATATCCTAACGTAAGGCAGGCTAACATCTCGGATGCAGTATTTTACAACATTCCTGGCGTATCGGCTCTACTTCTCGGTGGCAACATTATACACGTCTATAACGTAACATAACCTAACCTAACCCATCTAGCCCCTCGCTGGTGATGTTTTACAGAATCCCGTTCCTGTCGTCCCGTACGTCTCGGATAGGACATTATATATGTCTACAGCGTTATATATCCTAACGTAAGGCAGGCTAACATTTCGGATGTAGTATTTTACAACATTCTTGGAGTATCGGCCCCTACTTCCGGGTGGGAACATTATATACGTCTATAACGTAACATAACCGAACCTAACCAATCTAGCCCCTCGCTGGTAATGTTTTACAGAATCCCGTTCGTGTCGTCCCGTACATCTCTGTTGGATATTATATACGTCTATAGCGTTATATATCCTAACCTAAGGCAGGCTAACATCTCGGATGCAGCATTTTACAACATTCCTGTAGGATCAGCCTCTACTTCTCGGTGGGAACATTATATACGTCTATAACGTAATATAATCTAACCTAACACATCTAGCCCCTCGCTGGTGATGTTTTACAGAATCCCGTTTATGTCGTCCCGTACATCTCGCTTGGAATGTTATATACGTCTACAACGATATATATCCTAACGTAAGGCAGGCTAACATCTCGGATGCAGTATTTTACAACATTCTTGGAGTATCGGCCCCTACTTCTCGGTGGGAACATTATATACGTCTGTAACGTAACATAACCTAACCTATCCCATCTAGCCCCTCGTTGGCAATGTTTTACAGAATCCCGTTCGTGTCGTCCCGTACATCTCGGTTGGAATATTATATACGTCTACAGCTATATATATCCTAACCTAAGGCAGGCTAACTTCTCGGATGTAGTATTTTACAACATTCTGGGCATATCGGCCCCTACTTCTCGGTGGGATCATTATATACGTCTATAACGTAACATAACTTAATCTAACCCATCTAGCCCCTCGCTGGTAATATTTTACAGAATCCCGTTCGTGTCGTCCCGTACATCTCGGTTGGGATATTATATACGTCTATAGCATTATATATCCTAACGTAAGGCAGGCTAACATTTCGGATGTAGTATTTTACAACATTCTTGGAGTATCGGCCCCTACTTCTCGGTGGGAACATTATATACGTCTGTAACGTAACATAACCTAACCTATCCCATCTAGCCCCTCGTTGGCAATGTTTTACAGAATCCCGTTCGTGTCGTCCCGTACATCTCGGTTGGGATATTATATACGTCTACAGCGATACATATCCTAACCTAAGGCAGGCTAACTTCTCGGATATAGTATTTTACAACATTCCTGTAGGATCAGCCTCTACTTCTCGGTGGGAACATTATATACGTCTATAACGTAATATAATCTAACCTAACACATCTAGCCCCTCGCTGGTGATGTTTTACAGAATCCCGTTTATGTCGTCCCGTACATCTCGGTTGGGATGTTATATACGTCTACAGCGATATATATCCTAACGTAAGGCAGGCTAACATCTCGGATGTAGTATTTTACAACATTCTTGGAGTATCGGCCCCTACTTCTCGGTGGGAACATTATATACGTCTATAACGTAACATTACCTAACCTAACCCATCTAGCCCCTCGCTGGTAATGTTTTACAGAATCCCGTTCCTGTCGTCCCGTACGTCTCGTATAGGACATTATATACGTCTACAGCGTTATATATCCTAACGTAAGGCAGGCTAACATCTCGGATGTAGTATTTTACAACATTCTTGGTGTATCGGCCCCTACTTCTCGGTGGGAACATTATATACGTCTATAACGTAACATAACCTAACCTAACCAATCTAGCCCCTCGCTGGTAATGTTTTACAGAATCCCGTTCGTGTCGTCCCGTACATCTCTGTTGGATATTATATACGTCTATAGCGTTATATATCCTAACCTAAGGCAGGCTAACACCTCGGATGCAGCATTTTACAACATTCCTAGCGTATCGGCTCTACTTCTCGGCGGGAACATTATACACGTCTATAACGTAGCATAACCTAACCTAACCCATCTAGCCCCTCGCTGGTGATGTTTTACAGAATCCCGTTTATGTCTTCCCGTACATCTCGGTTGGGATGCTATATACGTCTACAGCGATATATATCCTAACGTAAGGCAGGTTAACATCTCGGATGTAGTATTTTACAACATTCTTGGAGTATCGGCCCCTACTTCTCGGTGGGAACATTATATACGTCTATAACGTAACATAACCTAATCTAACCCATCTAGCCCCTCGCTGGTAATATTTTACAGAATCCCGTTCGTGTCGTCCCGTACATCTCGGTTGGGATATTATATACGTCTATAGCTTTATATATCCTAACGTAAGGCAGGCTAACATCTCGGATGTAGTATTTTACAACATTCTTGGGGTATCGGCCCCTACTTCTCGGTGGGAACATTATATACGTCTGTAACGTAACATAACCTAACGTATCCCATCTAGCCCCTCGTTTGCAATGTTTTACAGAATCCCGTTCGTGTCGTCCCGTACATCTCGGTTGGGATATTATATACGTCTACAGCGATATATATCCTAACCTAAGGCAGACTAACTTCTCGGATATAGTATTTTACAACATTCCTGGCATATCGGCCCCTACTTCTCGGTGGGACCATTATATACGTTTATAACGTATCACAACCTAACCTAACCCATCTAGCCCCTCGCTGGTAATGTTTTACAGAATCCCGTTCGTGTCGTCCTGTACGTCTCGGTTGGGACATTATAAACGTCTACAGCGTTATATATCCTAACCTAAGGCAGGCTAACATCTCGGTTCCAGTATTTTACAACATTCCTGGCGTATCGGCCCATGCTTCTCGGTGGGAACATTATATAGGTCTATAACGTAACATAACCTAACCTAACACATCTACCCCTCGCTGGTAATGTTTTACAGAATCTCGTTCGTGTCGTCCCGTACGTCTCGGATGGGATATTATATACGTCTATAGCGTTATATATCTTAACCTAAGGCAGGCTAACATCTCGGATGCAGTATTTTACAATATTCCTGGCGTATCGGCTCTACTTCTCGGTGGGAACATTATACACGTCTATAACGTAACATAACCTAACCTAACCCATCTAGCCCCTCGCTGGTAATGTTTTACAGAATCCCGTTCCTGTCGTCCCGTACATCTCGGTTGGGATGTTATATACGTCTACAGCGATATATATCCTAACGTAAGGCAGGCTAATGTCTCGGATGTAGTATTTTACAACATTCTTGGAGTATCGGCCCCTACTTCTCGGTGGGAACATTATATACGTCTGTAACGTAACATAACCTAACCTATCCCATCTAGCCCCTCGTTGGCAATGTTTTACAGAATCCCGTTCCTGTCGTCCCGTACATCTCGGTTGGGATGTTATATACGTCTACAGCGATATATATCCTAACGTAAGGCACGCTAACATCTCGGATGTAGTATTTTACAACATTCTTGGAGTATCGGCCCCTACTTCTCGGTGGGAACATTATATACGTCTATAACGTAACATAACCTAATCTAACACATCTAGCCCCTCGCTCGTAATATTTTACAGAATCCCGTTCGTGTCGTCCCGTACATCTCGGTTGGGATATTATATACGTCTATAGCGTTATATATCATAACCTAAGGCAGGCTAACACCTCGGATGCAGTATTTTACAACATTCCTGGCGTATCGGCTCTACTTCTCGGTGGGAACATTATACACGTCTATAACGTAACATAACCTAACCTAACCCATCTAGCCCCTCGCTGGTAATGTTTTACAGAATCCCGGTCCTCTCGTCCCGTACATCTCGGTTGGGATGTTACATACGTCTACAGCGATATATATCCTAACTTAAGGCAGGCTAACATCTCGGATGTAGTATTTTACAACATTCTTGGAGTATCGGCCCCTACTTCTAGGTGGGAACATTATATACGTCTGTAACGTAACATAACCTAACCTATCCCATCTAGCCCCTCGTTGGCAATGTTTTACAGAATACCGTTCGTGTCGTCCCGTACATCTCGGTTGGAATATTATATACGTCTACAGCTATATATATCCTAACCTAAGGCAGGCTAACTTCTCGGATATAGTATTTTACAACATTCCTGGCATATCGGCCCCTACTTCTCGGTGGGAACATTATATACGTTTATAACGTATCACAACCTAACCTAACCCATCTAGCCCCTCAAGGTCATATTTTACAGAATCCCGTTCCTGTCGTCCCGTACTTCTCGGATGGGACATTATAATCTTCTACAGCGTTATATATCCTAACCTAAGGCGGGCTAACATCTCGGATGCAGTATTTTACAACATTCCTCTCGTATCGGCTCTACCTCTCGGTGGGAACATTATACACTACTATAACGTAACATAACCTAACCTAACCCATCTAGCCCCTCGTTGGCAATGTTTTACAGAATCCCGTTCGTGTCGTCCCGTACATCTCGGTTGGGATATTATATACGTCTACAGCGATACATATCCTAACCTAAGGCAGGCTAACTTCTCGGATATAGTATTTTACAACATTCCTGTAGGATCAGCCTCTACTTCTCGGTGGGAACATTATATACGTCTATAACGTAATATAATCTAACCTAACACATCTAGCCCCTCGCTGGTGATGTTTTACAGAATCCCGTTTATGTCGTCCCGTACATCTCGGTTGGGATGTTATATACGTCTACAGCGATATATATCCTAACGTAAGGCAGGCTAACATCTCGGATGTAGTATTTTACAACATTCTTGGAGTATCGGCCCCTACATCTCGGTGGGAACATTATATACGTCTATAACGTAACATAACCTAATCTAAGCCATCTAGCCCCTCGCTGGTGATGTTTTACAGAATCCCGTTTATGTCGTCCCGTACATCTCGGTTGGGATGTTATATACGTCTACAGCGATATATATCCTAACGTAAGGCACGCTAACATCTCGGATGTAGTATTTTACAACATTCTTGGAGTATCGGCCCCTACTTCTCGGTGGGAACATTATATACGTCTATAACGTAACATAACCTAATCTAACCCATCTAGCCCCTCGCTCGTAATATTTTACAGAATCCCGTTCGTGTCGTCCCGTACATCTCGGTTGGGATATTATATACGTCTATAGCGTTATATATCATAACCTAAGGCAGGCTAACACCTCGGATGCAGTATTTTACAACATTCCTGGCGTATCGGCTCTACTTCTCGGTGGGAACATTATACACGTCTATAACGTAACATAACCTAACCTAACACATCTAGCCCCTCGCTGGTGATGTTTTACAGAATCCCGTTTATGTCGTCCCGTACATCTCGGTTGGGATGTTATATACGTCTACAGCGATATATATCCTAACGTAAGGCAGGCTGACATCTCGGATGTAGTATTTTACAACATTCTTGGAGTATCGGCCCCTACTTCTCAGTGGGAACATTATATACGTCTATAACGTAACATAACCTAATCTATCCCATCTAGCCCCTCGCTGGTAATATTTTACAGAATCCCGTTCGTGTCGTCCCGTACATCTCGGTTGGGATATTATATACGTCTACAGCTATATATATCCTAACCTAAGGCAGGCTAACTTCTCGGATATAGTATTTTACAACATTCCTGGCATATCGGCCCCTACTTCTCGGTGGGAACATTATATACGTTTATAACGTATCACAACCTAACCTAACCCATCTAGCCCCTCAAGGTAATATTTTACAGAATCCCGTTCCTGTCGTCCCGTACGTCTCGGATGGGACATTATAATCTTCTACAGCGTTATATATCCTAACCTAAGGCAGGCTAACATCTCGGATGCTGTATTTTACAACATTCCTGGCGTATCGGCTCTACTTCTCGGTGGGAACATTATACACGTCTATAACGTAACATAACCTAACCTAACCCATATAGCCCCTCGTTGGCAATGTTTTACAGAATCCCGTTCGTGTCGTCCCGTACATCTCGGTTGGGATATTATATACGTCTACAGCGATACATATCCTAACCTAAGGCAGGCTAACTTCTCGGATATAGTATTTTACAACATTCCTGTAGGATCAGCCTCTACTTCTCGGTGGGAACATTATATACGTCTATAACGTAATATAATCTAACCTAACACATCTAGCCCCTCGCTGGTGATGTTTTGCAGAATCCCGTTTATGTCGTCCCGTACATCTCGGTTGGGATGTTATATACGTCTACAGCGATATATATCCTAACGTAAGGCAGGCTAACATCTCGGATGTAGTATTTTACAACATTCTTGGAGTATCGGCCCCTACTTCTCGGTGGGAACATTATATACGTCTATAACGTAACATAACCTAATCTAACCCATCTAGCCCCTCGCTGGTGATGTTTTACAGAATCCCGTTTATGTCGTCCCGTACATCTCGGTTGGGATGTTATATACGTCTACAGCGATATATATCCTAACGTAAAGCAGGCTAACATCTCGAATGTAGTATTTTACAACATTCTTGGGGTATCGGCCCCTACTTCTCGGTGGGAACATTATATACGTCTGTAACGTAACATAACCTAACCTATCCCATCTAGCCCCTCGTTTGCAATGTTTTACAGAATCCCGTTCGTGTCGTCCCGTACATCTCGGTTGGGATATTATATACGTCTACAGCGATATATATCCTAACCTAAGGCAGACTAACTTCTCGGATATAGTATTTTACAACATTCCTGGCATATCGGCCCCTACTTCTCGGTGGGACCATTATATACGTTTATAACGTATCACAACCTAACCTAACCCATCTAGCCCCTCGCTGGTAATGTTTTACAGAATCCCGTTCGTGTCGTCCCGTACGTCTCGGTTGGGACATTATAAACGTCTACAGCGTTATATATCCTAACCTAAGGCAGGCTAACATCTCGGTTCCAGTATTTTACAACATTCCTGGCGTATCGGCCCATGCTTCTCGGTGGGAACATTATATAGGTCTATAACGTAACATAACCTAACCTAACACATCTACCCCTCGCTGGTAATGTTTTACAGAATCTCGTTCGTGTCGTCCCGTACGTCTCGGATGGGATATTATATACGTCTATAGCGTTATATATCTTAACCTAAGGCAGGCTAACATCTCGGATGCAGTATTTTACAACATTCCTGGCGTATCGGCTCTACTTCTCGGTGGGAACATCATACACGTCTATAACGTAACATAACCTAACCTAACCCATCTAGCCCCTCGCTGGTAATGTTTTACAGAATCCCGTTCCTGTCGTCCCGTACATCTCGGTTGGGATGTTATATACGTCTACAGCGATATATATCCTAACGTAAGGCAGGCTAACATCTCGGATGTAGTATTTTACAACATTCTTGGAGTATCGGCCCCTACTTCTCGGTGGGAACATTATATACGTCTATAACGTAACATAACCTAATCTAACCCATCTAGCCCCTCGCTCGTAATATTTTACAGAATCCCGTTCGTGTCGTCCCGTACATCTCGGTTGGGATGTTATATACGTCTACAGCGATATATATCCTAACGTAAGGCAGGCTAACATCTCGGATGTAGTATTTTACAACATTCTTGGAGTATCGGCCCCTACTTCTCGGTGGGAACATTATATACGTCTATAACGTAACATAACCTAATCTAACCCATCTAGCACCACGCTCGTAATATTTTACAGAATCCCGTTCGTGTCGTCCCGTACATCTCGGTTGGGATATTATATACGTCTATAGCGATATATATAATAACCTAAGGCAGGCTAACACCTCGGATGCAGTATTTTACAACATTCCTGGCTTATCGGCTCTACTTCTCGGTGGGAACATTATACACGTCTATAACGTAACATAACCTAACCTAACACATCTACCCCTCGCTGGTAATGTTTTACAGAATCTCGTTCGTGTCGTCCCGTACGTCTCGGATGGGATATTATATACGTCTATAGCGTTATATATCTTAACCTAAGGCAGGCTAGCATCTCGGATGCAGTATTTTACAACATTCCTGGCGTATCGGCTCTACTTCTCGGTGGGAACATCATACACGTCTATAACGTAACATAACCTAACCTAACCCATCTAGCCCCTCGCTGGTAATGTTTTACAGAATCCCGTTCCTGTCGTCCCGTACATCTCGGTTGGGATGTTATATACGTCTACAGTGATATATATCCTAACGTAAGGCAGGCTAACATCTCGGATGTAGTATTTTACAACATTCTTGGAGTATCGGCCCCTACTTCTCGGTGGGAACATTATATACGTCTATAACGTAACATAACCTAATCTAACCCATCTAGCCCCTCGCTCGTAATATTTTACAGAATCCCGTTCGTGTCGTCCCGCACATCTCGGTTGGGATGTTATATACGTCTACAGCGATATATATCCTAACGTAAGGCAGGCTAACATCTCGGATGTAGTATTTTACAACATTCTTGGAGTATCGGCCCCCACTTCTCGGTGGGAACATTATATACGTCTATAACGTAACATAACCTAATCTAACCCATCTAGCCCCTCGCTCGTAATATTTTACAGAATCCCGTTCGTGTCGTCCCGTACATCTCGGTTGGGATATTATATACGTCTATAGCGATATATATCATAACCTAAGGCAGGCTAACACCTCGGATGCAGTATTTTACAACATTCCTGGCTTATCGGCTCTACTTCTCGGTGGGAACATTATACACGTCTATAACGTAACATAACCTAACCTAACCCATCTAGCCCCTCGCTGGTAATGTTTTACAGAATCCCGGTCCTGTCGTCCCGTACATCTCGGTTGGGATGTTATATACGTCTACAGCGGTATATATCCTAACGTAAGGCAGGCTAACATCTCGGATGTAGTATTTTACAACATTCTTGGAGTATCGGCCCCTACTTCTAGGTGGGAACATTATATACGTCTGTAACGTAACATAACCTAATCTATCCCATCTAGCCCCTCGTTGGCAATGTTTTACAGAATACCGTTCGTGTCGTCCCGTACATCTCGGTTGTAATATTATATACGTCTACAGCTATATATATCCTAACCTAAGGCAGGCTAACTTCTCGGATATAGTATTTTACAACATTCCTGGCATATCGGCCCCTACTTCTCGGTGGGAACATTATATACGTTTATAACGTATCACAACCTAACCTAACCCATCTAGCCCCTCAAGGTAATATTTTACAGAATCCCGTTCCTGTCGTCCCGTACGTCTCGGATGGGACATTATAATCTTCTACAGCGTTATATATCCTAACCTAAGGCAGGCTAACATCTCGGTTACAGTATTTTACAACATTCCTGGCGTATCGGCTCTACTTCTCGGTGGGAACATTATACACGTCTATAACGTAACATAACCTAACCTAACCCATCTAGCCCCTCGTTGGCAATGTTTTACAGAATCCCGTTCGTGTCGTCCCGTACATCTCGGTTGGGATATTATATACGTCTCCAGCGATACATATCCTAACCTAAGGCAGGCTAACTTCTCGGATATAGTATTTTACAACATTCCTGTAGGATCAGCCTCTACTTCTCGGTGGGAACATTATATACGTCGATAACGTAATATAATCTAACCTAACACATCTAGCCCCTCGCTGGTGATGTTTTACAGAATCCCGTTTATGTCGTCCCGTACATCTCGGTTGGGATGTTATATACGTCTACAGCGATATATATCCTAACGTAAGGCAGGCTAACATCTCGGATGTAGTATTTTACAACATTCTTGGAGTATCGGCCCCTACTTCTCGGTGGGAACATTATATACGTCTATAACGTAACATAACCTAATCTAACCCATCTAGCCCCTCGCTCGTAATATTTTACAGATTCCCGTTCGTGTCGTCCCGTACATCTCGGTTGGGATATTATATACGTCTATAGCGATATATATCATAACCTAAGGCAGGCTAACACCTCGGATGCAGTATTTTACAACATTCCTGGCTTATCGGCTCTACTTCTCGGTGGGAACATTATACACGTCTATAACGTAACATAACCTAACCTAACCCATCTAGCCCCTCGCTGGTAATGTTTTACAGAATCCCGGTCCTGTCGTCCCGTACATCTCGGTTGGGATGTTATATACGTCTACAGCGATATATATCCTAACGTAAGGCAGGCTAACATCTCGGATGTAGTATTTTACAACATTCTTGGAGTATCGGCCCCTACTTCTAGGTGGGAACATTATATACGTCTGTAACGTAACATAACCTAACCTATCCCATCTAGCCCCTCGTTGGCAATGTTTTACAGAATACCGTTCGTGTCGTCCCGTACATCTCGGTTGTAATATTATATACGTCTACAGCTATATATATCCTAACCTAAGGCAGGCTAACTTCTCGGATATAGTATTTTACAACATTCCTGGCATATCGGCCCCTACTTCTCGGTGGGAACATTATATACGTTTATAACGTATCACAACCTAACCTAACCCATCTAGCCCCTCAAGGTAATATTTTACAGAATCCCGTTCCTGTCGTCCCGTACGTCTCGGATGGGACATTATAATCTTCTACAGCGTTATATATCCTAACCTAAGGCAGGCTAACATCTCGGTTACAGTATTTTACAACATTCCTGGCGTATCGGCTCTACTTCTCGGTGGGAACATTATACACGTCTATAACGTAACATAACCTAACCTAACCCATCTAGCCCCTCGTTGGCAATGTTTTACAGAATCCCGTTCGTGTCGTCCCGTACATCTCGGTTGGGATATTATATACGTCTCCAGCGATACATATCCTAACCTAAGGCAGGCTAACTTCTCGGATATAGTATTTTACAACATTCCTGTAGGATCAGCCTCTACTTCTCGGTGGGAACATTATATACGTCGATAACGTAATATAATCTAACCTAACACATCTAGCCCCTCGCCGGTGATGTTTTACAGAATCCCGTTTATGTCGTCCCGTACATCTCGGTTGGGATGTTATATACGTCTACAGCGATATATATCCTAACGTAAGGCAGGCTAACATCTCGGATGTAGTATTTTACAACATTCTTGGAGTATCGGCCCCTACTTCTCAGTGGGAACGTTATATACGTCTATAACGTAGCATAACCTAATCTAACCCATCTAGCCCCTCGCTGGTAATATTTTACAGAATCCCGTTCGTGTCGTCCCGTACATCTCTGTTGGATATTATATACGTCTATAGCGTTATATATCCTAACGTAAGGCAGGCTAACATCTCGGATGTAGTATTTTACTACATTCTTGGAGTATCGGCCCCTACTTCTCAGTGGGAACATTATATACGTCTATAACGTAACATAACCTAATCTAACCCATCTAGCCCCTCGCTGGTAATATTTTACAGAATCCCGTTCGTGTCGTCCCGTACATCTCGGTTGGGATATTATATACGTCTATAGCGTTATATATCCTAACCAAAGGCAGGCTAACATCTCGGATGCAGTATTTTACAACATTCCTGGCGTATCGGCTCTACTTCTCGGTGGGAACATTATACACGTCTATAACGTAACACAACCTAGCCTAACCCATCTAGCCCCTCGCTGGTAATGTTTTACAGAATCCCGTTCGTGTCGTCCCGTACATCTCGGTTGGATATTATATACGTCTATAGCGTTATATATCCTAACGTAAGGCAGGCTAACATCTCGGATGTAGTATTTTACAACATTCTTGGAGTATCGGCCCCTACTTCTCGGTGGGAAAAATATATACGTCTGTAACGTAACATAACCTAACCTATCCCATCTAGCACCTCGTTGGCAATGTTTCACAGAATCCCGTTCGAGTCGTCCCGTACATCTCGGTTGGGATATTATATACGTCTACAGCGATACATATCCTAACCTAAGGCAGGCTAACTTTTCGGATATAGTATTTTACAACATTCCTGTAGGATCAGCCTCTACTTCTCGGTGGGAACATTATATACGTCTATAACGTATCACAACCTAACCTAACCCATCTAGCCCCTCAAGGTAATATTTTACAGAATCCCGTTCCTGTCGTCCCGTACGTCTCGGATGGGACATTATAATCTTCTACAGCGTTATATATCCTAACCTAAGGCAGGCTAACATCTCGGTTACAGTATTTTACAACATTCCTGGCGTATCGGCTCTACTTCCGGGTGGGAACATTATACACGTCTATAACGTAACATAACCTAACCTAACCCATCTAGCCCCTCGTTGGCAATGTTTTACAGAATCCCGTTCGTGTCGTCCCGTACATCTCGGTTGGGATATTATATACGTCTCCAGCGATACATATCCTAACCTAAGGCAGGCTAACTTCTCGGATATAGTATTTTACAACATTCCTGTAGGATCAGCCTCTACTTCTCGGTGGGTACATTATATACGTCGATAACGTAATATAATCTAACCTAACACATCTAGCCCCTCGCTGGTGATGTTTTACAGAATCCCGTTTATGTCGTCCCGTACATCTCGGTTGGGATGTTATATACGTCTACAGCGATATATATCCTAACGTAAGGCAGGCTAACATCTCGGATGTAGTATTTTACAACATTCTTGGAGTATCGGCCCCTACTTCTCGGTGGGAACATTATATATGTCTATAACGTAACATAACCTAATCTAACCCATCTAGCCCCTCGCTGGTGATGTTTTACAGAATCCCGTTTATGTCGTCCCGTACATCTCGGTTGGGATGTTATATACGTCTACAGCGATATATATCCTAACGTAAGGCAGGCTAACATCTCGGATGTAGTATTTTACAACATTCTTGGAGTATCGGCCCCTACTTCTCAGTGGGAACGTTATATACGTCTATAACGTAGCATAACCTAATCTAACCCATCTAGCCCCTCGCTGGTAATATTTTACAGAATCCCGTTCGTGTCGTCCCGTACATCTCTGTTGGATATTATATACGTCTATAGCGTTATATATCCTAACGTAAGGCAGGCTAACATCTCGGATGTAGTATTTTACTACATTCTTGGAGTATCGGCCCCTACTTCTCAGTGGGAACATTATATACGTCTATAACGTAACATAACCTAATCTAACCCATCTAGCCCCTCGCTG
Source organism: Xylocopa violacea (assembly GCA_963969225.1). NCBI lineage: Eukaryota > Metazoa > Arthropoda > Insecta > Hymenoptera > Apidae > Xylocopa > Xylocopa violacea. The sequence continues at coordinate 3,653,102 of CAXAJV010000061.1, read as the reverse complement.
GTAATATTTTACAGAATCCCGTTCGTGTCGTCCCGTACATCTCGGTTGGGATATTATATACGTCTCCAGCGATACATATCCTAACCTAAGGCAGGCTAACTTCTCGGATATAGTATTTTACAACATTCCTGTAGGATCAGCCTCTACTTCTCGGTGGGTACATTATATACGTCGATAACGTAATATAATCTAACCTAACACATCTAGCCCCTCGCTGGTGATGTTTTACAGAATCCCGTTCGTGTCGTCCCGTACATCTCGGTTGGATATTATATACGTCTATAGCGTTATATATCCTAACGTAAGGCAGGCTAACATCTCGGATGTAGTATTTTACAACATTCTTGGAGTATCGGCCCCTACTTCTCGGTGGGAAAAATATATACGTCTGTAACGTAACATAACCTAACCTATCCCATCTAGCACCTCGTTGGCAATGTTTCACAGAATCCCGTTCGAGTCGTCCCGTACATCTCGGTTGGGATATTATATACGTCTACAGCGATACATATCCTAACCTAAGGCAGGCTAACTTTTCGGATATAGTATTTTACAACATTCCTGTAGGATCAGCCTCTACTTCTCGGTGGGAACATTATATACGTCTATAACGTAGCATAACCTAATCTAACCCATCTAGCCCCTCGCTGGTAATATTTTACAGAATCCCGTTCGTGTCGTCCCGTACATCTCTGTTGGATATTATATACGTCTATAGCGTTATATATCCTAACGTAAGGCAGGCTAACATCTCGGATGTAGTATTTTACTACATTCTTGGAGTATCGGCCCCTACTTCTCAGTGGGAACATTATATACGTCTATAACGTAACATAACCTAATCTAACCCATCTAGCCCCTCGCTGGTGATGTTTTACAGAATCCCGTTTATGTCGTCCCGTACATCTCGGTTGGGATGTTATATACGTCTACAGCGATATATATTCTAACGTAAGGCAGGCTAACATCTCGGATGTAGTATTTTACAACATTCTTGGAGTATCGGCCCCTACTTCTCAGTGGGAACGTTATATACGTCTATAACGTAGCATAACCTAATCTAACCCATCTAGCCCCTCGCTGGTAATATTTTACAGAATCCCGTTCGTGTCGTCCCGTACATCTCTGTTGGATATTATATACGTCTATAGCGTTATATATCCTAACGTAAGGCAGGCTAACATCTCGGATGTAGTATTTTACTACATTCTTGGAGTATCGGCCCCTACTTCTCAGTGGGAACATTATATACGTCTATAACGTAACATAACCTAATCTAACCCATCTAGCCCCTCGCTGGTAATATTTTACAGAATCCCGTTCGTGTCGTCCCGTACATCTCGGTTGGGATATTATATACGTCTATAGCGTTATATATCCTAACCAAAGGCAGGCTAACATCTCGGATGCAGTATTTTACAACATTCCTGGCGTATCGGCTCTACTTCTCGGTGGGAACATTATACACGTCTATAACGTAACACAACCTAGCCTAACCCATCTAGCCCCTCGCTGGTAATGTTTTACAGAATCCCGTTCGTGTCGTCCCGTACATCTCGGTTGGATATTATATACGTCTATAGCGTTATATATCCTAACGTAAGGCAGGCTAACATCTCGGATGTAGTATTTTACAACATTCTTGGAGTATCGGCCCCTACTTCTCGGTGGGAAAAATATATACGTCTGTAACGTAACATAACCTAACCTATCCCATCTAGCACCTCGTTGGCAATGTTTCACAGAATCCCGTTCGAGTCGTCCCGTACATCTCGGTTGGGATATTATATACGTCTACAGCGATACATATCCTAACCTAAGGCAGGCTAACTTTTCGGATATAGTATTTTACAACATTCCTGTAGGATCAGCCTCTACTTCTCGGTGGGAACATTATATACGTCTATAACGTATCACAACCTAACCTAACCCATCTAGCCCCTCAAGGTAATATTTTACAGAATCCCGTTCCTGTCGTCCCGTACGTCTCGGATGGGACATTATAATCTTCTACAGCGTTATATATCCTAACCTAAGGCAGGCTAACATCTCGGTTACAGTATTTTACAACATTCCTGGCGTATCGGCTCTACTTCCGGGTGGGAACATTATACACGTCTATAACGTAACATAACCTAACCTAACCCATCTAGCCCCTCGTTGGCAATGTTTTACAGAATCCCGTTCGTGTCGTCCCGTACATCTCGGTTGGGATATTATATACGTCTCCAGCGATACATATCCTAACCTAAGGCAGGCTAACTTCTCGGATATAGTATTTTACAACATTCCTGTAGGATCAGCCTCTACTTCTCGGTGGGTACATTATATACGTCGATAACGTAATATAATCTAACCTAACACATCTAGCCCCTCGCTGGTGATGTTTTACAGAATCCCGTTTATGTCGTCCCGTACATCTCGGTTGGGATGTTATATACGTCTACAGCGATATATATCCTAACGTAAGGCAGGCTAACATCTCGGATGTAGTATTTTACAACATTCTTGGAGTATCGGCCCCTACTTCTCGGTGGGAACATTATATATGTCTATAACGTAACATAACCTAATCTAACCCATCTAGCCCCTCGCTGGTGATGTTTAACAGAATCCCGTTTATGTCGTCCCGTACATCTCGGTTGGGATGTTATATACGTCTACAGCGATATATATCCTAACGTAAGGCAGGCTAACATCTCGGATGTAGTATTTTACAACATTCTTGGAGTATCGGCCCCTACTTCTCAGTGGGAACGTTATATACGTCTATAACGTAGCATAACCTAATCTAACCCATCTAGCCCCTCGCTGGTAATATTTTACAGAATCCCGTTCGTGTCGTCCCGTACATCTCTGTTGGATATTATATACGTCTATAGCGTTATATATCCTAACGTAAGGCAGGCTAACATCTCGGATGTAGTATTTTACTACATTCTTGGAGTATCGGCCCCTACTTCTCAGTGGGAACATTATATACGTCTATAACGTAACATAACCTAATCTAACCCATCTAGCCCCTCGCTGGTAATATTTTACAGAATCCCGTTCGTGTCGTCCCGTACATCTCGGTTGGGATATTATATACGTCTATAGCGTTATATATCCTAACCAAAGGCAGGCTAACATCTCGGATGCAGTATTTTACAACATTCCTGGCGTATCGGCTCTACTTCTCGGTGGGAACATTATACACGTCTATAACGTAACACAACCTAGCCTAACCCATCTAGCCCCTCGCTGGTAATGTTTTACAGAATCCCGTTCGTGTCGTCCCGTACATCTCGGTTGGATATTATATACGTCTATAGCGTTATATATCCTAACGTAAGGCAGGCTAACATCTCGGATGTAGTATTTTACAACATTCTTGGAGTATCGGCCCCTACTTCTCGGTGGGAAAAATATATACGTCTGTAACGTAACATAACCTAACCTATCCCATCTAGCACCTCGTTGGCAATGTTTCACAGAATCCCGTTCGAGTCGTCCCGTACATCTCGGTTGGGATATTATATACGTCTACAGCGATACATATCCTAACCTAAGGCAGGCTAACTTTTCGGATATAGTATTTTACAACATTCCTGTAGGATCAGCCTCTACTTCTCGGTGGGAACATTATATACGTCTATAACGTATCACAACCTAACCTAACCCATCTAGCCCCTCAAGGTAATATTTTACAGAATCCCGTTCCTGTCGTCCCGTACGTCTCGGATGGGACATTATAATCTTCTACAGCGTTATATATCCTAACCTAAGGCAGGCTAACATCTCGGTTACAGTATTTTACAACATTCCTGGCGTATCGGCTCTACTTCCGGGTGGGAACATTATACACGTCTATAACGTAACATAACCTAACCTAACCCATCTAGCCCCTCGTTGGCAATGTTTTACAGAATCCCGTTCGTGTCGTCCCGTACATCTCGGTTGGGATATTATATACGTCTCCAGCGATACATATCCTAACCTAAGGCAGGCTAACTTCTCGGATATAGTATTTTACAACATTCCTGTAGGATCAGCCTCTACTTCTCGGTGGGTACATTATATACGTCGATAACGTAATATAATCTAACCTAACACATCTAGCCCCTCGCTGGTGATGTTTTACAGAATCCCGTTTATGTCGTCCCGTACATCTCGGTTGGGATGTTATATACGTCTACAGCGATATATATCCTAACGTAAGGCAGGCTAACATCTCGGATGTAGTATTTTACAACATTCTTGCAGTATCGGCCCCTACTTCTCGGTGGGAACATTATATATGTCTATAACGTAACATAACCTAATCTAACCCATCTAGCCCCTCGCTGGTGATGTTTTACAGAATCCCGTTTATGTCGTCCCGTACATCTCGGTTGGGATGTTATATACGTCTACAGCGATATATATCCTAACGTAAGGCAGGCTAACATCTCGGATGTAGTATTTTACAACATTCTTGGAGTATCGGCCCCTACTTCTCAGTGGGAACATTATATACGTCTATAACGTAACATAACCTAATCTAACCCATCTAGCCCCTCGCTGGTGATGTTTTACAGAATCCCGTTTATGTCGTCCCGTACATCTCGGTTGGGATGTTATATACGTCTACAGCGATATATATCCTAACGTAAGGCAGGCTAACATCTCGGATGTAGTATTTTACAACATTCTTGGAGTATCGGCCCCTACTTCTCAGTGGGAACGTTATATACGTCTATAACGTAGCATAACCTAATCTAACCCATCTAGCCCCTCGCTGGTAATATTTTACAGAATCCCGTTCGTGTCGTCCCGTACATCTCTGTTGGATATTATATACGTCTATAGCGTTATATATCCTAACGTAAGGCAGGCTAACATCTCGGATGTAGTATTTTACTACATTCTTGGAGTATCGGCCCCTACTTCTCAGTGGGAACATTATATACGTCTATAACGTAACATAACCTAATCTAACCCATCTAGCCCCCCGCTGGTAATATTTTACAGAATCCCGTTCGTGTCGTCCCGTACATCTCGGTTGGGATATTATATACGTCTATAGCGTTATATATCCTAACCAAAGGCAGGCTAACATCTCGGATGCAGTATTTTACAACATTCCTGGCGTATCGGCTCTACTTCTCGGTGGGAACATTATACACGTCTATAACGTAACACAACCTAGCCTAACCCATCTAGCCCCTCGCTGGTAATATTTTACAGAATCCCGTTCGTGTCGTCCCGTACATCTCGGTTGGATATTATATACGTCTATAGCGTTATATATCCTAACGTAAGGCAGGCTAACATCTCGGATGTAGTATTTTACAACATTCTTGGAGTATCGGCCCCTACTTCTCGGTGGGAAAAATATATACGTCTGTAACGTAACATAACCTAACCTATCCCATCTAGCACCTCGTTGGCAATGTTTCACAGAATCCCGTTCGAGTCGTCCCGTACATCTCGGTTGGGATATTATATACGTCTACAGCGATACATATCCTAACCTAAGGCAGGCTAACTTTTCGGATATAGTATTTTACAACATTCCTGTAGGATCAGCCTCTACTTCTCGGTGGGAACATTATATACGTCTATAACGTATCACAACCTAACCTAACCCATCTAGCCCCTCAAGGTAATATTTTACAGAATCCCGTTCCTGTCGTCCCGTACGTCTCGGATGGGACATTATAATCTTCTACAGCGTTATATATCCTAACCTAAGGCAGGCTAACATCTCGGTTACAGTATTTTACAACATTCCTGGCGTATCGGCTCTACTTCCGGGTGGGAACATTATACACGTCTATAACGTAACATAACCTAACCTAACCCATCTAGCCCCTCGTTGGCAATGTTTTACAGAATCCCGTTCGTGTCGTCCCGTACATCTCGGTTGGGATATTATATACGTCTCCAGCGATACATATCCTAACCTAAGGCAGGCTAACTTCTCGGATATAGTATTTTACAACATTCCTGTAGGATCAGCCTCTACTTCTCGGTGGGTACATTATATACGTCGATAACGTAATATAATCTAACCTAACACATCTAGCCCCTCGCTGGTGATGTTTTACAGAATCCCGTTTATGTCGTCCCGTACATCTCGGTTGGGATGTTATATACGTCTACAGCGATATATATCCTAACGTAAGGCAGGCTAACATCTCGGATGTAGTATTTTACAACATTCTTGGAGTATCGGCCCCTACTTCTCGGTGGGAACATTATATATGTCTATAACGTAACATAACCTAATCTAACCCATCTAGCCCCTCGCTGGTGATGTTTTACAGAATCCCGTTTATGTCGTCCCGTACATCTCGGTTGGGATGTTATATACGTCTACAGCGATATATATCCTAACGTAAGGCAGGCTAACATCTCGGATGTAGTATTTTACAACATTCTTGGAGTATCGGCCCCTACTTCTCGGTGGGAACATTATATATGTCTATAACGTAACATAACCTAATCTAACCCATCTAGCCCCTCGCTGGTGATGTTTTACAGAATCCCGTTTATGTCGTCCCGTACATCTCGGTTGGGATGTTATATACGTCTACAGCGATATATATCCTAACGTAAGGCAGGCTAACATCTCGGATGTAGTATTTTACAACATTCTTGGAGTATCGGCCCCTACTTCTCAGTGGGAACGTTATATACGTCTATAACGTAGCATAACCTAATCTAACCCATCTAGCCCCTCGCTGGTAATATTTTACAGAATCCCGTTCGTGTCGTCCCGTACATCTCTGTTGGATATTATATACGTCTATAGCGTTATATATCCTAACGTAAGGCAGGCTAACATCTCGGATGTAGTATTTTACTACATTCTTGGAGTATCGGCCCCTACTTCTCAGTGGGAACATTATATACGTCTATAACGTAACATAACCTAATCTAACCCATCTAGCCCCTCGCTGGTAATATTTTACAGAATCCCGTTCGTGTCGTCCCGTACATCTCGGTTGGGATATTATATACGTCTCCAGCGATACATATCCTAACCTAAGGCAGGCTAACTTCTCGGATATAGTATTTTACAACATTCCTGTAGGATCAGCCTCTACTTCTCGGTGGGTACATTATATACGTCGATAACGTAATAGAATCTAACCTAACACATCTAGCCCCTCGCTGGTGATGTTTTACAGAATCCCGTTCGTGTCGTCCCGTACATCTCGGTTGGATATTATATACGTCTATAGCGTTATATATCCTAACGTAAGGCAGGCTAACATCTCGGATGTAGTATTTTACAACATTCTTGGAGTATCGGCCCCTACTTCTCGGTGGGAAAAATATATACGTCTGTAACGTAACATAACCTAACCTATCCCATCTAGCACCTCGTTGGCAATGTTTCACAGAATCCCGTTCGAGTCGTCCCGTACATCTCGGTTGGGATATTATATACGTCTACAGCGATACATATCCTAACCTAAGGCAGGCTAACTTTTCGGATATAGTATTTTACAACATTCCTGTAGGATCAGCCTCTACTTCTCGGTGGGAACATTATATACGTCTATAACGTAGCATAACCTAATCTAACCCATCTAGCCCCTCGCTGGTAATATTTTACAGAATCCCGTTCGTGTCGTCCCGTACATCTCTGTTGGATATTATATACGTCTATAGCGTTATATATCCTAACGTAAGGCAGGCTAACATCTCGGATGTAGTATTTTACTACATTCTTGGAGTATCGGCCCCTACTTCTCAGTGGGAACATTATATACGTCTATAACGTAACATAACCTAATCTAACCCATCTAGCCCCTCGCTGGTGATGTTTTACAGAATCCCGTTTATGTCGTCCCGTACATCTCGGTTGGGATGTTATATACGTCTACAGCGATATATATCCTAACGTAAGGCAGGCTAACATCTCGGATGTAGTATTTTACAACATTCTTGGAGTATCGGCCCCTACTTCTCAGTGGGAACTTTATATACGTCTATAACGTAGCATAACCTAATCTAACCCATCTAGCCCCTCGCTGGTAATATTTTACAGAATCCCGTTCGTGTCGTCCCGTACATCTCTGTTGGATATTATATACGTCTATAGCGTTATATATCCTAACGTAAGGCAGGCTAACATCTCGGATGTAGTATTTTACTACATTCTTGGAGTATCGGCCCCTACTTCTCAGTGGGAACATTATATACGTCTATAACGTAACATAACCTAATCTAACCCATCTAGCCCCTCGCTGGTAATATTTTACAGAATCCCGTTCGTGTCGTCCCGTACATCTCGGTTGGGATATTATATACGTCTATAGCGTTATATATCCTAACCAAAGGCAGGCTAACATCTCGGATGCAGTATTTTACAACATTCCTGGCGTATCGGCTCTACTTCTCGGTGGGAACATTATACACGTCTATAACGTAACACAACCTAGCCTAACCCATCTAGCCCCTCGCTGGTAATGTTTTACAGAATCCCGTTCGTGTCGTCCCGTACATCTCGGTTGGATATTATATACGTCTATAGCGTTATATATCCTAACGTAAGGCAGGCTAACATCTCGGATGTAGTATTTTACAACATGCTTGGAGTATCGGCCCCTACTTCTCGGTGGGAAAAATATATACGTCTGTAACGTAACATAACCTAACCTATCCCATCTAGCACCTCGTTGGCAATGTTTCACAGAATCCCGTTCGAGTCGTCCCGTACATCTCGGTTGGGATATTATATACGTCTACAGCGATACATATCCTAACCTAAGGCAGGCTAACTTTTCGGATATAGTATTTTACAACATTCCTGTAGGATCAGCCTCTACTTCTCGGTGGGAACATTATATACGTCTATAACGTATCACAACCTAACCTAACCCATCTAGCCCCTCAAGGTAATATTTTACAGAATCCCGTTCCTGTCGTCCCGTACGTCTCGGATGGGACATTATAATCTTCTACAGCGTTATATATCCTAACCTAAGGCAGGCTAACATCTCGGTTACAGTATTTTACAACATTCCTGGCGTATCGGCTCTACTTCCGGGTGGGAACATTATACACGTCTATAACGTAACATAACCTAACCTAACCCATCTAGCCCCTCGTTGGCAATGTTTTACAGAATCCCGTTCGTGTCGTCCCGTACATCTCGGTTGGGATATTATATACGTCTCCAGCGATACATATCCTAACCTAAGGCAGGCTAACTTCTCGGATATAGTATTTTACAACATTCCTGTAGGATCAGCCTCTAATTCTCGGTGGGTACATTATATACGTCGATAACGTAATATAATCTAACCTAACACATCTAGCCCCTCGCTGGTGATGTTTTACAGAATCCCGTTTATGTCGTCCCGTACATCTCGGTTGGGATGTTATATACGTCTACAGCGATATATATCCTAACGTAAGGCAGGCTAACATCTCGGATGTAGTATTTTACAACATTCTTGGAGTATCGGCCCCTACTTCTCGGTGGGAACATTATATATGTCTATAACGTAACATAACCTAATCTAACCCATCTAGCCCCTCGCTGGTGATGTTTTACAGAATCCCGTTTATGTCGTCCCGTACATCTCGGTTGGGATGTTATATACGTCTACAGCGATATATATCCTAACGTAAGGCAGGCTAACATCTCGGATGTAGTATTTTACAACATTCTTGGAGTATCGGCCCCTACTTCTCAGTGGGAACGTTATATACGTCTATAACGTAGCATAACCTAATCTAACCCATCTAGCCCCTCGCTGGTAATATTTTACAGAATCCCGTTCGTGTCGTCCCGTACATCTCTGTTGGATATTATATACGTCTATAGCGTTATATATCCTAACGTAAGGCAGGCTAACATCTCGGATGTAGTATTTTACTACATTCTTGGAGTATCGGCCCCTACTTCTCAGTGGGAACATTATATACGTCTATAACGTAACATAACCTAATCTAACCCATCTAGCCCCTCGCTGGTAATATTTTACAGAATCCCGTTCGTGTCGTCCCGTACATCTCGGTTGGGATATTATATACGTCTCCAGCGATACATATCCTAACCTAAGGCAGGCTAACTTCTCGGATATAGTATTTTACAACATTCCTGTAGGATCAGCCTCTACTTCTCGGTGGGTACATTATATACGTCGATAACGTAATATAATCTAACCTAACACATCTAGCCCCTCGCTGGTGATGTTTTACAGAATCCCGTTCGTGTCGTCCCGTACATCTCGGTTGGATATTATATACGTCTATAGCGTTATATATCCTAACGTAAGGCAGGCTAACATCTCGGATGTAGTATTTTACAACATTCTTGGAGTATCGGCCCCTACTTCTCGGTGGGAAAAATATATACGTCTGTAACGTAACATAACCTAACCTATCCCATCTAGCACCTCGTTGGCAATGTTTCACAGAATCCCGTTCGAGTCGTCCCGTACATCTCGGTTGGGATATTATATACGTCTACAGCGATACATATCCTAACCTAAGGCAGGCTAACTTTTCGGATATAGTATTTTACAACATTCCTGTAGGATCAGCCTCTACTTCTCGGTGGGAACATTATATACGTCTATAACGTAGCATAACCTAATCTAACCCATCTAGCCCCTCGCTGGTAATATTTTACAGAATCCCGTTCGTGTCGTCCCGTACATCTCTGAAGGATATTATATACGTCTATAGCGTTATATATCCTAACGTAAGGCAGGCTAACATCTCGGATGTAGTATTTTACTACATTCTTGGAGTATCGGCCCCTACTTCTCAGTGGGAACATTATATACGTCTATAACGTAACATAACCTAATCTAACCCATCTAGCCCCTCGCTGGTAATATTTTACAGAATCCCGTTCGTGTCGTCCCGTACATCTCGGTTGGGATATTATATACGTCTATAGCGTTATATATCCTAACCAAAGGCAGGCTAACATCTCGGATGCAGTATTTTACAACATTCCTGGCGTATCGGCTCTACTTCTCGGTGGGAACATTATACACGTCTATAACGTAACACAACCTAGCCTAACCCATCTAGCCCCTCGCTGGTAATGTTTTACAGAATCCCGTTCGTGTCGTCCCGTACATCTCGGTTGGATATTATATACGTCTATAGCGTTATATATCCTAACGTAAGGCAGGCTAACATCTCGGATGTAGTATTTTACAACATTCTTGGAGTATCGGCCCCTACTTCTCAGTGGGAACATTATATACGTCTATAACGTAACATAACCTAATCTAACCCATCTAGCACCTCGCTGGTAATATTTTACAGAATCCCGTTCGTGTCGTCCCGTACATCTCGGTTGGATATTATATTCGTCTATAGCGTTATATATCCTAACGTAAGGCAGGCTAACATCTCGGATGCAGTATTTTACAACATTCCTGGCGTATCGGCTCTACTTCTCGGTGGGAACATTATACACGTCTATAACGTAACATAACCTAACCTAACCCATCTAGCCCCTCGCTGGTAATGTTTTACAGAATCCCGTTCCTGTCGTCCCGTACGTATCGGATAGGACATTATATACGTCTACAGCGTTATATATCCTAACGTAAGGCAGGCTAACATCTCGGATGTAATATTTTACAACATTCTTGGAGTATCGGCCCCTACTTCTCGGTGGGAACATTATATACGTCTGTAACGTAACATAACCTAACCTATCCCACCTAGCCCCTCGTTGGCAATGTTTTACAGAATCCCGTTCGTGTCGTCCCGTACATCTCGGTTGGGATATTATATACGTCTACAGCGATACATATCCTAACATAAGGCAGGCTAACTTCTCGGATATAGTATTTTACAACATTCCTGTAGGATCAGCCTCTACTTCTCGGTGGGAACATTATATACGTCTATAACGTAATATAATCTAACCTAACACATCTAGCCCCTCGCTGGTGATGTTTTACAGAATCCCGTTTATGTCGTCCCGTACATCTCGGTTGGGATGTTATATACGTCTACAGCGATATATATCCTAACGTAAGGCAGGCTGACATCTCGGATGTAGTATTTTACAACATTCTTGGAGTATCGGCCCCTACTTCTCAGTGGGAACATTATATACGTCTATAACGTAACATAACCTAATCTATCCCATCTAGCCCCTCGCTGGTAATATTTTACAGAATCCCGTTCGTGTCGTCCCGTACATCTCGGTTGGGATATTATATACGTCTATAGCGTTATATATCCTAACCAAAGGCAGGCTAACATTTCGGATGCAGTATTTTACAACATTCCTGGCGTATCGGCTCTACTTCTCGGTGGGAACATTATACACGTCTATAACGTAACATAACCTAACCTAACCCATCTAGCCCCTCGCTGGTAATGTTTTACATAATCCCGTTCCTGTCGTCCCGTACGTCTCGGATAGGATATTATATACGTCTACAGCGTTATGTATCCTAACGTAACGCAGGCTAACATCTCGGATGTAGTATTTTACAATATTCTTGGAGTATCGGCCCCTACTTCCGGGTGGGAACATTATATACGTCTATAACGTAACATAACCTAACCTAATCAATCTAGCCCCTCGCTGGTAATGTTTTACAGAATCCCGTTCGTGTCGTCCCGTACATCTCTGTTGGATATTATATACGTCTATAGCGTTATATATCCTAACCTAAGGCAGGCTAACATCTCGGATGCAGCATTTTACAACATTCCTAACGTATCGGCTCTACTTCTCGGCGGGAACATTATACACGTCTATAACGTAGCATAACCTAACCTAACCCATCTAGCCCCTCGCTGGTAATGTTTTGCAGAATCTCGTTCCTGTCGTCCCGTACATCTCGGTTGGGATGTTATATACGTCTACAGCGATATATATCCTAACGTAAGGCAGGCTAACATCTCGGATGCAGTATTTTACAACATTCCTGGCGTATCGGCTCTACTTCTCGGTGGCAACATTATACACGTCTATAACGTAACATAACCTAACCTAATCAATCTAGCCCCTCGCTGGTAATGTTTTACAGAATCCCGTTCGTGTCGTCCCGTACATCTCTGTTGGATATTATATACGTCTATAGCGTTATATATCCTAACCTAAGGCAGGCTAACATCTCGGATGCAGCATTTTACAACATTCCTAACGTATCGGCTCTACTTCTCGGCGGGAACATTATACACGTCTATAACGTAGCATAACCTAACCTAACCCATCTAGCCCCTCGCTGGTAATGTTTTGCAGAATCTCGTTCCTGTCGTCCCGTACATCTCGGTTGGGATGTTATATACGTCTACAGCGATATATATCCTAACGTAAGGCAGGCTAACATCTCGGATGCAGTATTTTACAACATTCCTGGCGTATCGGCTCTACTTCTCGGTGGCAACATTATACACGTCTATAACGTAACATAACCTAACCTAATCAATCTAGCCCCTCGCTGGTAATGTTTTACAGAATCCCGTTCGTGTCGTCCCGTACATCTCTGTTGGATATTATATACGTCTATAGCGTTATATATCCTAACCTAAGGCAGGCTAACATCTCGGATGCAGCATTTTACAACATTCCTAACGTATCGGCTCTACTTCTCGGCGGGAACATTATACACGTCTATAACGTAGCATAACCTAACCTAACCCATCTAGCCCCTCGCTGGTAATGTTTTGCAGAATCTCGTTCCTGTCGTCCCGTACATCTCGGTTGGGATGTTATATACGTCTACAGCGATATATATCCTAACGTAAGGCAGGCTAACATCTCGGATGCAGTATTTTACAACATTCCTGGCGTATCGGCTCTACTTCTCGGTGGCAACATTATACACGTCTATAATGTAACATAACCTAACCTAACCCATCTAGCCCCTCGCTGGTGATGTTTTACAAAATCCCGTTAATGTCGTCCCGTACATCTCGGTTGGGATGTTATATACGTCTACAGCGATATATATCCTAACATAAGGCAGGCTAACATCTCGGATGTAGTATTTTACAACATTCTTGGAGTATCGGCCCCTACTTCTCGGTGGCAACATTATACACGTCTATAACGTAACATAACCTAACCTAACCCATCTAGCCCCTCGCTGGTGATGTTTTACAGAATGCCGTTTATGTCGTCCCGTACATCTCGGTTGGGATGCTATATACGTCTACAGCGATATATATCCTAACGTAAGGCAGGCTATCATCTCGGATGTAGTATTTTACAACATTCTTGGAGTATCGGCCCCTACTTCTCGGTGGGAACATTATATCCGTCTATAACGTAACATAACCTAATCTAACCCATCTAGCACCTCGCTGGTAATATTTTACAGAATCCCGTTCGTGTCGTCCCGTACATCTCGGTTGGATATTATATACGTCTATAGCGTTATATATCCTAACGTAAGGCAGGCTAACTTTTCGGATATAGTATTTTACAACATTCCTGTAGGATCAGCCTCTACTTCTCGGTGGGAACATTATATACGTCTATAACGTAATATAATCTAACCTAACACATCTAGCCTCTCGCTGGTGATGTTTTACAGAATCCCGTTTATGTCGTCCCGTACATCTCGGTTGGGATGTTATATACGTCTACAGCGATATATATCCTAACGTAAGGCAGGCTAACATCTCGGATGTAGTATTTTACTACATTCTTGGAGTATCGGTACCTACTTCTCAGTGGGAACATTATATACGTCTATAACGTAACATAACCTAATCTAACCCATCTAGCACCTCGCTGGTAATATTTTACAGAATCCCGTTCGTGTCGTCCCGTACATCTCGGTTGGATATTATATACGTCTATAGCGTTATATATCCTAACGTAAGGCAGGCTAACATCTCGGATGCAGTATTTTACAACATTCCTGGCGTATCGGCTCTACTTCTCGGTGGCAACATTATACACGTCTATAACGTAACATAACCTAACCTAACCCATCTAGCCCCTCGCTGGTGATGTTTTACAAAATCCCGTTTATGTCGTCCCGTACATCTCGGTTGGGATGTTATATACGTCTACAGCGATATATATCCTAACATAAGGCAGGCTAACATCTCGGATGTAGTATTTTACAACATTCTTGGAGTATCGGCCCCTACTTCTCGGTGGGAACATTATATACGTCTATAACGTAACATAACCTAACCTAACCCATCTAGCCCCTCGCTGGTAATGTTTTACAGAATCCCGTTCCTGTCGTCCCGTACGTCTCGGATAGGACATTATATACGTCTACAGCGTTATATATCCTAACGTAAGGCAGGTTAACATCTCGGATGTAGTATTTTACAACATTCTTGGAGTATCGGCCCCTACTTCCGGGTGGGAACATTATATACGTCTATAACGTAACATAACCTAACCTAACCAATCTAGCCCCTCGCTGGTAATGTTTTGCAGAATCCCGTTCCTGTCGTCCCGTACGTCTCGGATGGGACATTATAATCTTCTACAGCGTTATATATCCTAACCTAAGGCAGGCTAACATCTCGGTTGCAGTATTTTACAACATTCCTAGCGTATCGGCTCTACTTCTCGGCGGGAACATTATACACGTCTATAACGCAGCATAACCTAACCTAACCCATCTAGCCCCTCGCTGGTAATGTTTTGCAGAATCCCGTTCCTGTCGTCCCGTACATCTCGGTTGGGATGTTATATACGTCTACAGCGATATATATCCTAACGTAAGGCAGGCTAACATCTCGGATGCAGTATTTTACAACATTCCTGGCGTATCGGCTCTACTTCTCGGTGGCAACATTATACACGTCTATAACGTAACATAACCTAACCTAACCCATCTAGCCCCTCGCTGGTGATGTTTTACAGAATGCCGTTTATGTCGTCCCGTACATCTCGGTTGGGATGCTATATACGTCTACAGCGATATATATCCTAACGTAAGGCAGGCTATCATCTCGGATGTAGTATTTTACAACATTCTTGGAGTATCGGCCCCTACTTCTCGGTGGGAACATTATATACGTCTATAACGTAACATAACCTAACCTAACCCATCTAGCCCCTCGCTGGTAATGTTTTGCAGAATCCCGTTCCTGTCGTCCCGTACATCTCGGTTGGGATGTTATATACGTCTACAGCGATATATATCCTAACGTAAGGCAGGCTAACATCTCGGATGCAGTATTTTCCAACATTCCTGGCGTATCGGCTCTACTTCTCGGTGGCAACATTATACACGTCTATAACGTAACATAACCTAACCTAACCCATCTAGCCCCTCGCTGGTGATGTTTTACAGAATCCCGTTTATGTCGTCCCGTACATCTCGGTTGGGATGTTATATACGTCTACAGCGATATATATCCTAACGTAAGGCAGGCTAACTTCTCGGATATAGTATTTTACAACATTCCTGTAGGATCAGCCTCTACTTCTCGGTGGGAACATTATACACGTCTATAACGTAACATAACCTAACCTATCCCACCTAGCCCCTCGTTGGCAATGTTTTACAGAATCCCGTTCGTGTCGTCCCGTACATCTCGGTTGGGATATTATATACGTCTACAGCGATACATATCCTAACATAAGGCAGGCTAACTTCTCGGATATAGTATTTTACAACATTCCTGTAGGATCAGCCTCTACTTCTCGGTGGGAACATTATATACGTCTATAACGTAATATAATCTAACCTAACACATCTAGCCCCTCGCTGGTGATGTTTTACAGAATCCCGTTTATGTCGTCCCGTACATCTCGGTTGGGATGTTATATACGTCCACAGCGATATATATCCTAACGTAAGGCAGGCTGACATCTCGGATGTAGTATTTTACAACATTCTTGGAGTATCGGCCCCTACTTCTCAGTGGGAACATTATATACGTCTATAACGTAACATAACCTAATCTATCCCATCTAGCCCCTCGCTGGTAATATTTTACAGAATCCCGTTCGTGTCGTCCCGTACATCTCGGTTGGGATATTATATACGTCTATAGCGTTATATATCCTAACCAAAGGCAGGCTAACATTTCGGATGCAGTATTTTACAACATTCCTGGCGTATCGGCTCTACTTCTCGGTGGGAACATTATACACGTCTATAACGTAACATAACCTAACCTAACCCATCTAGCCCCTCGCTGGTAATGTTTTACATAATCCCGTTCCTGTCGTCCCGTACGTCTCGGATAGGATATTATATACGTCTACAGCGTTATGTATCCTAACGTAACGCAGGCTAACGTCTCGGATGTAGTATTTTACAATATTCTTGGAGTATCGGCCCCTACTTCCGGGTGGGAACATTATATACGTCTATAACGTAACATAACCTAACCTAATCAATCTAGCCCCTCGCTGGTAATGTTTTACAGAATCCCGTTCGTGTCGTCCCGTACATCTCTGTTGGATATTATATACGTCTATAGCGTTATATATCCTAACCTAAGGCAGGCTAACATCTCGGATGCAGCATTTTACAACATTCCTAACGTATCGGCTCTACTTCTCGGCGGGAACATTATACACGTCTATAACGTAGCATAACCTAACCTAACCCATCTAGCCCCTCGCTGGTAATGTTTTGCAGAATCTCGTTCCTGTCGTCCCGTACATCTCGGTTGGGATGTTATATACGTCTACAGCGATATATATCCTAACGTAAGGCAGGCTAACATCTCGGATGCAGTATTTTACAACATTCCTGGCGTATCGGCTCTACTTCTCGGTGGCAACATTATACACGTCTATAACGTAACATAACCTAACCTAATCAATCTAGCCCCTCGCTGGTAATGTTTTACAGAATCCCGTTCGTGTCGTCCCGTACATCTCTGTTGGATATTATATACGTCTATAGCGTTATATATCCTAACCTAAGGCAGGCTAACATCTCGGATGCAGCATTTTACAACATTCCTAACGTATCGGCTCTACTTCTCGGCGGGAACATTATACACGTCTATAACGTAGCATAACCTAACCTAACCCATCTAGCCCCTCGCTGGTAATGTTTTGCAGAATCTCGTTCCTGTCGTCCCGTACATCTCGGTTGGGATGTTATATACGTCTACAGCGATATATATCCTAACGTAAGGCAGGCTAACATCTCGGATGCAGTATTTTACAACATTCCTGGCGTATCGGCTCTACTTCTCGGTGGCAACATTATACACGTCTATAACGTAACATAACCTAACCTAACCCATCTAGCCCCTCGCTGGTGATGTTTTACAAAATCCCGTTAATGTCGTCCCGTACATCTCGGTTGGGATGTTATATACGTCTACAGCGATATATATCGTAACATAAGGCAGGCTAACATCTCGGATGTAGTATTTTACAACATTCTTGGAGTATCGGCCCCTACTTCTCGGTGGCAACATTATACACGTCTATAACGTAACATAACCTAACCTAACCCATCTAGCCCCTCGCTGGTGATGTTTTACAGAATGCCGTTTATGTCGTCCCGTACATCTCGGTTGGGATGCTATATACGTCTACAGCGATATATATCCTAACGTAAGGCAGGCTATCATCTCGGATATAGTATTTTACAACATTCTTGGAGTATCGGCCCCTACTTCTCGGTGGGAACATTATATACGTCTATAACGTAACATAACCTAATCTAACCCATCTAGCACCTCGCTGGTAATATTTTACAGAATCCCGTTCGTGTCGTCCCGTACATCTCGGTTGGATATTATATACGTCTATAGCGTTATATATCCTAACGTAAGGCAGGCTAACATCTCGGATGTAGTATTTTACAACATTCTTGGAGTATCGGCCCCTACTTCTTGGTGGGAACATTATACACGTCTATAACGTAACATAACCTAGCCTAACCCATCTAGCCCCTCGCTGGTAATGTTTTACAGAATCCCGTTCGTGTCGTCCCGTACATCTCGGTTGGATATTATATACGTCTATAGCGTTATATATCCTAACGTAAGGCAGGCTAACATCTCGGATGTAGTATTTTACAACATTCTTGGAGTATCGGCCCCTACTTCTCGGTGGGAAAAATATATACGTCTGTAACGTAACATAACCTAACCTATCCCATCTAGCACCTCGTTGGCAATGTTTCACAGAATCCCGTTCGAGTCGTCCCGTACATCTCGGTTGGGATATTATATACGTCTACAGCGATACATATCCTAACCTAAGGCAGGCTAACTTTTCGGATATAGTATTTTACAACATTCCTGTAGGATCAGCCTCTACTTCTCGGTGGGAACATTATATACGTCTATAACGTAATATAATCTAACCTAACACATCTAGCCTCTCGCTGGTGATGTTTTACAGAATCCCGTTTATGTCGTCCCGTACATCTCGGTTGGGATGTTATATACGTCTACAGCGATATATATCCTAACGTAAGGCAGGCTAACATCTCGGATGTAGTATTTTACTACATTCTTGGAGTATCGGTCCCTACTTCTCAGTGGGAACATTATATACGTCTATAACGTAACATAACCTAATCTAACCCATCTAGCACCTCGCTGGTAATATTTTACAGAATCCCGTTCGTGTCGTCCCGTACATCTCGGTTGGATATTATATACGTCTATAGCGTTATATATCCTAACGTAAGGCAGGCTAACATCTCGGATGCAGTATTTTACAACATTCCTGGCGTATCGGCTCTACTTCTCGGTGGGAACATTATATACGTCTATAACGTAATATAATCTAACCTAACACATCTAGCCCCTCGCTGGTGATGTTTTACAGAATCCCGTTTATGTCGTCCCGTACATCTCGGTTGGGATATTATATACGTCTACAGCGATATATATCCTAACGTAAGGCAGGCTAACATCTCGGATGTAGTATTTTACTACATTCTTGGAGTATCGGTCCCTACTTCTCAGTGGGAACATTATATACGTCTATAACGTAACATAACCTAATCTATCCCATCTAGCCCCTCGCTGGTAATATTTTACAGAATCCCGTTCGTGTCGTCCCGTACATCTCGGTTGGGATATTATATACGTCTATAGCGTTATATATCCTAACCAAAGGCAGGCTAACATTTCGGATGCAGTATTTTACAACATTCCTGGCGTATCGGCTCTACTTCTCGGTGGGAACATTATACACGTCTATAACGTAACATAACCTAACCTAACCCATCTAGCCCCTCGCTGGTAATGTTTTACATAATCCCGTTCCTGTCGTCCCGTACGTCTCGGATAGGATATTATATACGTCTACAGCGTTATGTATCCTAACGTAACGCAGGCTAACATCTCGGATGTAGTATTTTACAATATTCTTGGAGTATCGGCCCCTACTTCCGGGTGGGAACATTATATACGTCTATAACGTAACATAACCTAACCTAATCAATCTAGCCCCTCGCTGGTAATGTTTTACAGAATCCCGTTCGTGTCGTCCCGTACATCTCTGTTGGATATTATATACGTCTATAGCGTTATATATCCTAACCTAAGGCAGGCTAACATCTCGGATGCAGCATTTTACAACATTCCTAACGTATCGGCTCTACTTCTCGGCGGGAACATTATACACGTCTATAACGTAGCATAACCTAACCTAACCCCTAGCCCCTCGCTGGTAATGTTTTGCAGAATCTCGTTCCTGTCGTCCCGTACATCTCGGTTGGGATGTTATATACGTCTACAGCGATATATATCCTAACGTAAGGCAGGCTAACATCTCGGATGCAGTATTTTACAACATTCCTGGCGTATCGGCTCTACTTCTCGGTGGCAACATTATACACGTCTATAACGTAACATAACCTAACCTAATCAATCTAGCCCCTCGCTGGTAATGTTTTACAGAATCCCGTTCGTGTCGTCCCGTACATCTCTGTTGGATATTATATACGTCTATAGCGTTATATATCCTAACCTAAGGCAGGCTAACATCTCGGATGCAGCATTTTACAACATTCCTAACGTATCGGCTCTACTTCTCGGCGGGAACATTATACACGTCTATAACGTAGCATAACCTAACCTAACCCATCTAGCCCCTCGCTGGTAATGTTTTGCAGAATCTCGTTCCTGTCGTCCCGTACATCTCGGTTGGGATGTTATATACGTCTACAGCGATATATATCCTAACGTAAGGCAGGCTAACATCTCGGATGCAGTATTTTACAACATTCCTGGCGTATCGGCTCTACTTCTCGGTGGCAAACATTATACACGTCTATAACGTAACATAACCTAACCTAACCCATCTAGCCCCTCGCTGGTGATGTTTTACAAAATCCCGTTAATGTCGTCCCGTACATCTCGGTTGGGATGTTATATACGTCTACAGCGATATATATCCTAACATAAGGCAGGCTAACATCTCGGATGTAGTATTTTACAACATTCTTGGAGTATCGGCCCCTACTTCTCGGTGGCAACATTATACACGTCTATAACGTAACATAACCTAACCTAACCCATCTAGCCCCTCGCTGGTGATGTTTTACAGAATGCCGTTTATGTCGTCCCGTACATCTCGGTTGGGATGCTATATACGTCTACAGCGATATATATCCTAACGTAAGGCAGGCTATCATCTCGGATGTAGTATTTTACAACATTCTTGGAGTATCGGCCCCTACTTCTCGGTGGGAACATTATATACGTCTATAACGTAACATAACCTAATCTAACCCATCTAGCACCTCGCTGGTAATATTTTACAGAATCCCGTTCGTGTCGTCCCGTACATCTCGGTTGGGATATTATATACGTCTATAGCGATATATATCATAACCTAAGGCAGGCTAACACCTCGGATGCAGTATTTTACAACATTCCTGGCTTATCGGCTCTACTTCTCGGTGGGAACATTATACACGTCTATAACGTAACATAACCTAACCTAACCCATCTAGCCCCTCGCTGGTAATGTTTTACAGAATCCCGGTCCTGTCGTCCCGTACATCTCGGTTGGGATATTATATACGTCTACAGCGATACATATCCTAACCTAAGGCAGGCTAACTTTTCGGATATAGTATTTTACAACATTCCTGTAGGATCAGCCTCTACTTCTCGGTGGGAACATTATATACGTCTATAACGTAATATAATCTAACCTAACACATCTAGCCTCTCGCTGGTGATGTTTTACAGAATCCCGTTTATGTCGTCCCGTACATCTCGGTTGGGATGTTATATACGTCTGCAGCGATATATATCCTAACGTAAGGCAGGCTAACATCTCGGATGTAGTATTTTACTACATTCTTGGAGTATCGGTCCCTACTTCTCAGTGGGAACATTATATACGTCTATAACGTAACATAACCTAATCTAACCCATCTAGCACCTCGCTGGTAATATTTTACAGAATCCCGTTCGTGTCGTCCCGTACATCTCGGTTGGATATTATATACGTCTATAGCGTTATATATCCTAACGTAAGGCAGGCTAACATCTCGGATGCAGTATTTTACAACATTCCTGGCGTATCGGCTCTACTTCTCGGTGGGAACATTATATACGTCTATAACGTAATATAATCTAACCTAACACATCTAGCCCCTCGCTGGTGATGTTTTACAGAATCCCGTTTATGTCGTCCCGTACATCTCGGTTGGGATATTATATACGTCTACAGCGATATATATCCTAACGTAAGGCAGGCTAACTTCTCGGATATAGTATTTTACAACATTCCTGTAGGATCAGCCTCTACTTCTCGGTGGGAACATTATACACGTCTATAACGTAACATAACCTAACCTATCCCACCTAGCCCCTCGTTGGCAATGTTTTACAGAATCCCGTTCGTGTCGTCCCGTACATCTCGGTTGGGATATTATATACGTCTACAGCGATACATATCCTAACCTAAGGCAGGCTAACTTCTCGGATATAGTATTTTACAACATTCCTGTAGGATCAGCCTCTACTTCTCGGTGGGAACATTATATACGTCTATAACGTAATATAATCTAACCTAACACATCTAGCCCCTCGCTGGTGATGTTTTACAGAATCCCGTTTATGTCGTCCCGTACATCTCGGTTGGGATGTTATATACGTCTACAGCGATATATATCCTAACGTAAGGCAGGCTGACATCTCGGATGTAGTATTTTACAACATTCTTGGAGTATCGGCCCCTACTTCTCAGTGGGAACATTATATACGTCTATAACGTAACATAACCTAATCTATCCCATCTAGCCCCTCGCTGGTAATATTTTACAGAATCCCGTTCGTGTCGTCCCGTACATCTCGGTTGGGATATTATATACGTCTATAGCGTTATATATCCTAACCAAAGGCAGGCTAACATTTCGGATGCAGTATTTTACAACATTCCTGGCGTATCGGCTCTACTTCTCGGTGGGAACATTATACACGTCTATAACGTAACATAACCTAACCTAACCCATCTAGCCCCTCGCTGGTAATGTTTTACATAATCCCGTTCCTGTCGTCCCGTACGTCTCGGATAGGATATTATATACGTCTACAGCGTTATGTATCCTAACGTAACGCAGGCTAACATCTCGGATGTAGTATTTTACAATATTCTTGGAGTATCGGCCCCTACTTCCGGGTGGGAACATTATATACGTCTATAACGTAACATAACCTAACCTAATCAATCTAGCCCCTCGCTGGTAATGTTTTACAGAATCCCGTTCGTGTCGTCCCGTACATCTCTGTTGGATATTATATACGTCTATAGCGTTATATATCCTAACCTAAGGCAGGCTAACATCTCGGATGCAGCATTTTACAACATTCCTAACGTATCGGCTCTACTTCTCGGCGGGAACATTATACACGTCTATAACGTAGCATAACCTAACCTAACCCATCTAGCCCCTCGCTGGTAATGTTTTGCAGAATCTCGTTCCTGTCGTCCCGTACATCTCGGTTGGGATGTTATATACGTCTACAGCGATATATATCCTAACGTAAGGCAGGCTAACATCTCGGATGCAGTATTTTACAACATTCCTGGCGTATCGGCTCTACTTCTCGGTGGCAACATTATACACGTCTATAACGTAACATAACCTAACCTAATCAATCTAGCCCCTCGCTGGTAATGTTTTACAGAATCCCGTTCGTGTCGTCCCGTACATCTCTGTTGGATATTATATACGTCTATAGCGTTATATATCCTAACCTAAGGCAGGCTAACATCTCGGATGCAGCATTTTACAACATTCCTAACGTATCGGCTCTACTTCTCGGCGGGAACATTATACACGTCTATAACGTAGCATAACCTAACCTAACCCATCTAGCCCCTCGCTGGTAATGTTTTGCAGAATCTCGTTCCTGTCGTCCCGTACATCTCGGTTGGGATGTTATATACGTCTACAGCGATATATATCCTAACGTAAGGCAGGCTAACATCTCGGATGCAGTATTTTACAACATTCCTGGCGTATCGGCTCTACTTCTCGGTGGCAACATTATACACGTCTATAACGTAACATAACCTAACCTAACCCATCTAGCCCCTCGCTGGTGATGTTTTACAAAATCCCGTTAATGTCGTCCCGTACATCTCGGTTGGGATGTTATATACGTCTACAGCGATATATATCCTAACATAAGGCAGGCTAACATCTCGGATGTAGTATTTTACAACATTCTTGGAGTATCGGCCCCTACTTCTCGGTGGCAACATTATACACGTCTATAACGTAACATAACCTAACCTAACCCATCTAGCCCCTCGCTGGTGATGTTTTACAGAATGCCGTTTATGTCGTCCCGTACATCTCGGTTGGGATGCTATATACGTCTACAGCGATATATATCCTAACGTAAGGCAGGCTATCATCTCGGATGTAGTATTTTACAACATTCTTGGAGTATCGGCCCCTACTTCTCGGTGGGAACATTATATACGTCTATAACGTAACATAACCTAATCTAACCCATCTAGCACCTCGCTGGTAATATTTTACAGAATCCCGTTCGTGTCGTCCCGTACATCTCGGTTGGATATTATATACGTCTATAGCGTTATATATCCTAACGTAAGGCAGGCTAACATCTCGGATGTAGTATTTTACAACATTCTTGGAGTATCGGCCCCTACTTCTCGGTGGGAACATTATACACGTCTATAACGTAACATAACCTAGCCTAACCCATCTAGCCCCTCGCTGGTAATGTTTTACAGAATCCCGTTCGTGTCGTCCCGTACATCTCGGTTGGATATTATATACGTCTATAGCGTTATATATCCTAACGTAAGGCAGGCTAACATCTCGGATGTAGTATTTTACAACATTCTTGGAGTATCGGCCCCTACTTCTCGGTGGGAAAAATATATACGTTTGTAACGTAACATAACCTAACCTATCCCATCTAGCACCTCGTTGGCAATGTTTCACAGAATCCCGTTCGAGTCGTCCCGTACATCTCGGTTGGGATATTATATACGTCTACAGCGATACATATCCTAACCTAAGGCAGGCTAACTTTTCGGATATAGTATTTTACAACATTCCTGTAGGATCAGCCTCTACTTCTCGGTGGGAACATTATATACGTCTATAACGTAATATAATCTAACCTAACACATCTAGCCTCTCGCTGGTGATGTTTTACAGAATCCCGTTTATGTCGTCCCGTACATCTCGGTTGGGATGTTATATACGTCTACAGCGATACATATCCTAACGTAAGGCAGGCTAACATCTCGGATGTAGTATTTTACTACATTCTTGGAGTATCGGTCCCTACTTCTCAGTGGGAACATTATATACGTCTATAACGTAACATAACCTAATCTAACCCATCTAGCACCTCGCTGGTAATATTTTACAGAATCCCGTTCGTGTCGTCCCGTACATCTCGGTTGGATATTATATACGTCTATAGCGTTATATATCCTAACGTAAGGCAGGCTAACATCTCGGATGCAGTATTTTACAACATTCCTGGCGTATCGGCTCTACTTCTCGGTGGGAACATTATATACGTCTATAACGTAATATAATCTAACCTAACACATCTAGCCCCTCGCTGGTGATGTTTTACAGAATCCCGTTTATGTCGTCCCGTACATCTCGGTTGGGATATTATATACGTCTACAGCGATATATATCCTAACGTAAGGCAGGCTAACTTCTCGGATATAGTATTTTACAACATTCCTGTAGGATCAGCCTCTACTTCTCGGTGGGAACATTATACACGTCTATAACGTAACATAACCTAACCTATCCCACCTAGCCCCTCGTTGGCAATGTTTTACAGAATCCCGTTCGTGTCGTCCCGTACATCTCGGTTGGGATATTATATACGTCTACAGCGATACATATCCTAACATAAGGCAGGCTAACTTCTCGGATATAGTATTTTACAACATTCCTGTAGGATCAGCCTCTACTTCTCGGTGGGAACATTATATACGTCTATAACGTAATATAATCTAACCTAACACATCTAGCCCCTCGCTGGTGATGTTTTACAGAATCCCGTTTATGTCGTCCCGTACATCTCGGTTGGGATGTTATATACGTCTACAGCGATATATATCCTAACGTAAGGCAGGCTGACATCTCGGATGTAGTATTTTACAACAATCTTGGAGTATCGGCCCCTACTTCTCAGTGGGAACATTATATACGTCTATAACGTAACATAACCTAATCTATCCCATCTAGCCCCTCGCTGGTAATATTTTACAGAATCCCGTTCGTGTCGTCCCGTACATCTCGGTTGGGATATTATATACGTCTATAGCGTTATATATCCTAACCAAAGGCAGGCTAACATTTCGGATGCAGTATTTTACAACATTCCTGGCGTATCGGCTCTACTTCTCGGTGGGAACATTATACACGTCTATAACGTAACATAACCTAACCTAACCCATCTAGCCCCTCGCTGGTAATGTTTTACATAATCCCGTTCCTGTCGTCCCGTACGTCTCGGATAGGATATTATATACGTCTACAGCGTTATGTATCCTAACGTAACGCAGGCTAACATCTCGGATGTAGTATTTTACAATATTCTTGGAGTATCGGCCCCTACTTCCGGGTGGGAACATTATATACGTCTATAACGTAACATAACCTAACCTAATCAATCTAGCCCCTCGCTGGTAATGTTTTACAGAATCCCGTTCGTGTCGTCCCGTACATCTCTGTTGGATATTATATACGTCTATAGCGTTATATATCCTAACCTAAGGCAGGCTAACATCTCGGATGCAGCATTTTACAACATTCCTAACGTATCGGCTCTACTTCTCGGCGGGAACATTATACACGTCTATAACGTAGCATAACCTAACCTAACCCATCTAGCCCCTCGCTGGTAATGTTTTGCAGAATCTCGTTCCTGTCGTCCCGTACATCTCGGTTGGGATGTTATATACGTCTACAGCGATATATATCCTAACGTAAGGCAGGCTAACATCTCGGATGCAGTATTTTACAACATTCCTGGCGTATCGGCTCTACTTCTCGGTGGCAACATTATACACGTCTATAACGTAACATAACCTAACCTAATCAATCTAGCCCCTCGCTGGTAATGTTTTACAGAATCCCGTTCGTGTCGTCCCGTACATCTCTGTTGGATATTATATACGTCTATAGCGTTATATATCCTAACCTAAGGCAGGCTAACATCTCGGATGCAGCATTTTACAACATTCCTAACGTATCGGCTCTACTTCTCGGCGGGAACATTATACACGTCTATAACGTAGCATAACCTAACCTAACCCATCTAGCCCCTCGCTGGTAATGTTTTGCAGAATCTCGTTCCTGTCGTCCCGTACATCTCGGTTGGGATGTTATATACGTCTACAGCGATATATATCCTAACGTAAGGCAGGCTAACATCTCGGATGCAGTATTTTACAACATTCCTGGCGTATCGGCTCTACTTCTCGGTGGCAACATTATACACGTCTATAACGTAACATAACCTAACCTAACCCATCTAGCCCCTCGCTGGTGATGTTTTACAAAATCCCGTTAATGTCGTCCCGTACATCTCGGTTGGGATGTTATATACGTCTACAGCGATATATATCCTAACATAAGGCAGGCTAACATCTCGGATGTAGTATTTTACAACATTCTTGGAGTATCGGCCCCTACTTCTCGGTGGCAACATTATACACGTCTATAACGTAACATAACCTAACCTAACCCATCTAGCCCCTCGCTGGTGATGTTTTACAGAATGCCGTTTATGTCGTCCCGTACATCTCGGTTGGGATGCTATATACGTCTACAGCGATATATATCCTAACGTAAGGCAGGCTATCATCTCGGATGTAGTATTTTACAACATTCTTGGAGTATCGGCCCCTACTTCTCGGTGGGAACATTATATACGTCTATAACGTAACATAACCTAATCTAACCCATCTAGCACCTCGCTGGTAATATTTTACAGAATCCCGTTCGTGTCGTCCCGTACATCTCGGTTGGATATTATATACGTCTATAGCGTTATATATCCTAACGTAAGGCAGGCTAACATCTCGGATGTAGTATTTTACAACATTCTTGGAGTATCGGCCCCTACTTCTCGGTGGGAACATTATACACGTCTATAACGTAACATAACCTAGCCTAACCCATCTAGCCCCTCGCTGGTAATGTTTTACAGAATCCCGTTCGTGTCGTCCCGTACATCTCGGTTGGATATTATATACGTCTATAGCGTTATATATCCTAACGTAAGGCAGGCTAACATCTCGGATGTAGTATTTTACAACATTCTTGGAGTATCGGCCCCTACTTCTCGGTGGGAAAAATATATACGTCTGTAACGTAACATAACCTAACCTATCCCATCTAGCACCTCGTTGGCAATGTTTCACAGAATCCCGTTCGAGTCGTCCCGTACATCTCGGTTGGGATATTATATACGTCTACAGCGATACATATCCTAACCTAAGGCAGGCTAACTTTTCGGATATAGTATTTTACAACATTCCTGTAGGATCAGCCTCTACTTCTCGGTGGGAACATTATATACGTCTATAACGTAATATAATCTAACCTAACACATCTAGCCTCTCGCTGGTGATGTTTTACAGAATCCCGTTTATGTCGTCCCGTACATCTCGGTTGGGATGTTATATACGTCTACAGCGATATATATCCTAACGTAAGGCAGGCTAACATCTCGGATGTAGTATTTTACTACATTCTTGGAGTATCGGTCCCTACTTCTCAGTGGGAACATTATATACGTCTATAACGTAACATAACCTAATCTAACCCATCTAGCCCCTCGCTGGTGATGTTTTACAAAATCCCGTTTATGTCGTCCCGTACATCTCGGTTGGGATGTTATATACGTCTACAGCGATATATATCCTAACATAAGGCAGGCTAACATCTCGGATGTAGTATTTTACAACATTCTTGGAGTATCGGCCCCTACTTCTCGGTGGGAACATTATATACGTCTATAACGTAACATAACCTAACCTAACCCATCTAGCCCCTCGCTGGTAATGTTTTACAGAATCCCGTTCCTGTCGTCCCGTACGTCTCGGATAGGACATTATATACGTCTACAGCGTTATATATCCTAACGTAAGGCAGGCTAACATCTCGGATGTAGTATTTTACAACATTCTTGGAGTATCGGCCCCTACTTCCGGGTGGGAACATTATATACGTCTATAACGTAACATAACCTAACCTAACCAATCTAGCCCCTCGCTGGTAATGTTTTGCAGAATCCCGTTCCTGTCGTCCCGTACGTCTCGGATGGGACATTATAATCTTCTACAGCGTTATATATCCTAACCTAAGGCAGGCTAACATCTCGGTTGCAGTATTTTACAACATTCCTAGCGTATCGGCTCTACTTCTCGGCGGGAACATTATACACGTCTATAACGCAGCATAACCTAACCTAACCCATCTAGCCCCTCGCTGGTAATGTTTTGCAGAATCCCGTTCCTGTCGTCCCGTACATCTCGGTTGGGATGTTATATACGTCTACAGCGATATATATCCTAACGTAAGGCAGGCTAACATCTCGGATGCAGTATTTTACAACATTCCTGGCGTATCGGCTCTACTTCTCGGTGGCAACATTATACACGTCTATAACGTAACATAACCTAACCTAACCCATCTAGCCCCTCGCTGGTGATGTTTTACAGAATGCCGTTTATGTCGTCCCGTACATCTCGGTTGGGATGCTATATACGTCTACAGCGATATATATCCTAACGTAAGGCAGGCTATCATCTCGGATGTAGTATTTTACAACATTCTTGGAGTATCGGCCCCTACTTCTCGGTGGGAACATTATATACGTCTGTAACGTAACATAACCTAACCTAACCCATCTAGCCCCTCGCTGGTAATGTTTTGCAGAATCCCGTTCCTGTCGTCCCGTACATCTCGGTTGGGATGTTATATACGTCTACAGCGATATATATCCTAACGTAAGGCAGGCTAACATCTCGGATGCAGTATTTTACAACATTCCTGGCGTATCGGCTCTACTTCTCGGTGGCAACATTATACACGTCTATAACGTAACATAACCTAACCTAACCCATCTAGCCCCTCGCTGGTGATGTTTTACAGAATCCCGTTTATGTCGTCCCGTACATCTCGGTTGGGATGTTATATACGTCTACAGCGATATATATCCTAACGTAAGGCAGGCTAACTTCTCGGATATAGTATTTTACAACATTCCTGTAGGATCAGCCTCTACTTCTCGGTGGGAACGTTATACACGTCTATAACGTAACATAACCTAACCTATCCCATCTAGCCCCTCGTTTGCAATGTTTTACAGAATCCCGTTCGTGTCGTCCCGTACATCTTGGTTGGGATATTATATACGTCTACAGCGATATATATCCTAACCTAAGGCAGGCTAATTTCTCGGATATATTATTTTACAACATTTCTGTAGGATCGGCCCCTACTTCTCGGTGGGAACATTATATACGTCTGTAACGTAACATAACCTAACCTATCCCATCTAGCCCCTCGTTTGCAATGTTTTACAGAATCCCGTTCGTGTCGTCCCGTACATCTCGGTTGGGATATTATATACGTCTATAGCGTTATATATCCTAACCTAAGGCAGGCTAACATCTCGGATGCAGCATTTTACAACATTCCTAGCGTATCGGCTCTACTTCTCGGTGGGAACATTATACACATCTATAACGTAACATAACCTAACCTAACCCATCTAGCCCCTCGCTGGTAATGTTTTACAGAATCCCGTTCGTGTCGTCCCGTACGTCTCGGTTGGGACATTATAAACGTCTACAGCGTTATATATCCTAACCTAAGGCAGGCTAACATCTCGGTTGCAGTATTTTACAACATTCCTGGCGTATCGGCCCATGCTTCTCGGTGGGAACATTATATAGGTCTATAACGTAACATAACCTAACCTAACACATCTACCCCTCGCTGGTAATGTTTTACAGAATCCCGTTCGTGTCGTCCCGTACGTCTCGGTTGGGATATTATATACGTCTATAGCGTTATGTATCCTAACCTAAGGCAGGATAACATCTCGGTTGCAGTATTTTACAACATTCCTGGCATATCGGCCCCTACTTCTCGGTGGGACCATTATATACGTTTATAACGTATCACAACCTATCCTAACCCATCTAGCCCCTCGCTGGTAATATTTTACAGAATCCCGTCCCTGTCGTCCCGTACGTCTCGGATGAGACATTATAAACGTCTACAGCGATATATATCCTAACCTAAGGCAGGCTAATTTCTCGGATATATTATTTTACAACATTTCTGTAGGATCGGCCTCTACTTCTCGGTGGGAACATTATATACGTCTATAACGTAACATAACCTAACCTAACCCATCTAGCCCCTCGCTGGTAATGTTTTACAGAATCCCGTTCGTGTCGTCCCGTACATCTCGGTTGGGATATTATATACGTCTATAGCGTTGTATATCCTAACCTAAGGCAGGCTAACATCTCGGATGCAGCATTTTACAACATTCCTAGCGTATCGGCTCTACTTCTCGGTGGGAACATTATACACGTCTATAACGTAACATAACCTAACCTAACCCATCTAGCCCCTCGCTGGTAATGTTTTGCAGAATCCCGTTCCTGTCGTCCCGTACATCTCGGTTGGATGTTATATACGTCTACAGCGATATATATCCTAACGTAAGGCAGGCTAACTTCTCGGATGTAGTATTTTACAACATTCCTGGCGTATCGGCCCCTACTTCACCGTGGGAACATTATACACGTCTATAACTTAACATAACCTAACCTAACCCATCTAGCCCCTCGCTGGTAATATTTTACAGAATCCCGTTCCTGTCGTCCGGTACATCTCGCTTGGGATATTATATACGACTCTAGCGTTATATACCTAACCTAAGGCAGGCTAACATCTCGGATGCAGTATTTTACAACATTCCTGGCGTATCGGCCCATACTTCTCGGTGGGAACATTATATACGTCTATAACGTAACATAACCTAACCTAACCCATCTAGCCCCTCGCTGGTAATGTTTTACAGAATCCCGTTCGTGTCGTCCCGTACATCTCGGTTGGGATATTATATACGTCTACAGCGATATATATCCTAACCTAAGGCAGGCTAACTTCTCGGATATAGTATTTTACAACATACCTGGCATATCGGCCCCTACTTCTCGGTGGTACCATTATATACGTTTATAACGTATCACAACCTAACCTAACGCATCTAGCCCCTCGCTGGTAATGTTTTACAGAATCCCGTTCGTGTCGTCCCGTACGTCTCGGTTGGGACATTATAAACGTCTACAGCGTTATATATCCTAACCTAAGGCAGGCTAACATCTCGGTTGCAGTATTTTACAACATTCCTGGCGTATCGGCCCATGCTTCTCGGTGGGAACATTATATAGGTCTATAACGTAACATAACCTAACCTAACACATCTACCCCTCGCTGGAAATGTTTTACAGAATCCCGTTTATGTCGTCCCGTACATCTCGGTTGGGATGTTATATACGTCTACAGCGATATATATCCTAACGTAAGGCAGGCTAACTTCTCGGATATAGTATTTTACAACATTCCTGTAGGATCAGCCTCTACTTCTCGGTGGGAACGTTATACACGTCTATAACGTAACATAACCTAACCTATCCCATCTAGCCCCTCGTTTGCAATGTTTTACAGAATCCCGTTCGTGTCGTCCCGTACATCTTGGTTGGGATATTATATACGTCTACAGCGATATATATCCTAACCTAAGGCAGGCTAATTTCTCGGATATATTATTTTACAACATTTCTGTAGGATCGGCCCCTACTTCTCGGTGGGAACATTATATACGTCTGTAACGTAACATAACCTAACCTATCCCATCTAGCCCCTCGTTTGCAATGTTTTACAGAATCCCGTTCGTGTCGTCCCGTACATCTCGGTTGGGATATTATATACGTCTATAGCGTTATATATCCTAACCTAAGGCAGGCTAACATCTCGGATGCAGCATTTTACAACATTCCTAGCGTATCGGCTCTACTTCTCGGTGGGAACATTATACACATCTATAACGTAACATAACCTAACCTAACCCATCTAGCCCCTCGCTGGTAATGTTTTACAGAATCCCGTTCGTGTCGTCCCGTACGTCTCGGTTGGGACATTATAAACGTCTACAGCGTTATATATCCTAACCTAAGGCAGGCTAACATCTCGGTTGCAGTATTTTACAACATTCCTGGCGTATCGGCCCATGCTTCTCGGTGGGAACATTATATAGGTCTATAACGTAACATAACCTAACCTAACACATCTACCCCTCGCTGGTAATGTTTTACAGAATCCCGTTCGTGTCGTCCCGTACGTCTCGGTTGGGATATTATATACGTCTATAGCGTTATGTATCCTAACCTAAGGCAGGATAACATCTCGGTTGCAGTATTTTACAACATTCCTGGCATATCGGCCCCTACTTCTCGGTGGGACCATTATATACGTTTATAATGTATCACAACCTATCCTAACCCATCTAGCCCCTCGCTGGTAATATTTTACAGAATCCCGTCCCTGTCGTCCCGTACGTCTCGGATGAGACATTATAAACGTCTACAGCGATATATATCCTAACCTAAGGCAGGCTAATTTCTCGGATATATTATTTTACAACATTTCTGTAGGATCGGCCTCTACTTCTCGGTGGGAACATTATATACGTCTATAACGTAACATAACCTAACCTAACCCATCTAGCCCCTCGCTGGTAATGTTTTACAGAATCCCGTTCGTGTCGTCCCGTACATCTCGGTTGGGATATTATATACGTCTATAGCGTTGTATATACTAACCTAAGGCAGGCTAACATCTCGGATGCAGCATTTTACAACATTCCTAGCGTATCGGCTCTACTTCTCGGTGGGAACATTATACACGTCTATAACGTAACATAACCTAACCTAACCCATCTAGCCCCTCGCTGGTAATGTTTTGCAGAATCCCGTTCCTGTCGTCCCGTACATCTCGGTTGGATGTTATATACGTCTACAGCGATATATATCCTAACGTAAGGCAGGCTAACTTCTCGGATGTAGTATTTTACAACATTCCTGGCGTATCGGCCCCTACTTCACCGTGGGAACATTATACACGTCTATAACTTAACATAACCTAACCTAACCCATCTAGCCCCTCGCTGGTAATATTTTACAGAATCCCGTTCCTGTCGTCCGGTACATCTCGCTTGGGATATTATATACGACTCTAGCGTTATATACCTAACCTAAGGCAGGCTAACATCTCGGATGCAGTATTTTACAACATTCCTGGCGTATCGGCCCATACTTCTCGGTGGGAACATTATATACGTCTATAACGTAACATAACCTAACCTAACCCATCTAGCCCCTCGCTGGTAATGTTTTACAGAATCCCGTTCGTGTCGTCCCGTACATCTCGGTTGGGATATTATATACGTCTACAGCGATATATATCCTAACCTAAGGCAGGCTAACTTCTCGGATATAGTATTTTACAACATACCTGGCATATCGGCCCCTACTTCTCGGTGGTACCATTATATACGTTTATAACGTATCACAACCTAACCTAACGCATCTAGCCCCTCGCTGGTAATGTTTTACAGAATCCCGTTCGTGTCGTCCCGTACGTCTCGGTTGGGACATTATAAACGTCTACAGCGTTATATATCCTAACCTAAGGCAGGCTAACATCTCGGTTGCAGTATTTTACAACATTCCTGGCGTATCGGCCCATGCTTCTCGGTGGGAACATTATATAGGTCTATAACGTAACATAACCTAACCTAACACATCTACCCCTCGCTGGTAATGTTTTACAGAATCCCGTTCGTGTCGTCCCGTACGTCTCGGATGGGAACCTATATACGTCTACAGCGATATATATGTTAACGTAAGGCAGGCTAACATCTCGGATGTAGTATTTTACAACATTCTTGGAGTATCGGCCCCTACTTCGCGGTGGGAACATTATACACGTCTATAACGTAACAAAACCTAACCTAACCCATCTAGCCCCTCGCTGGTAATATTTTGCAGAATCCCGTTCTTGTCGACCCGTACGACTCGGTTGAGATATTATATACGTCTATAGCGTTATATATCCTAACCTAAGGCAGGCTATCATCTCGGATGCAATATTTTACAACATTCCTGGCGCATCGGCCTCAACTTCTCGGTGGGAACATTATATAGGTCTATAACGTAATATAACCTAACCTAACACATCTAGCCCATCGCTCGTAATGTTTTACAGAATCCCGTTCGTGTCGTCCCGTACGTCTCGGTTGGGACATTATATACGTCTACAGCGTTATATATCCTAACCTAAGCCAGGCTATCATCTCGGATGCAGTGTTTTACAACATTCCTGGCATATCGGCCCCTACTTCTCGGTGGGAACATTATATACGTCTATAACGTATCACAACCTAACCTAACCCATCTAGCCCCTCGCTGGTAATATTTTACAGAATCCCGTCCCTGTCGTCCCGTACGTCTCGGATGAGACATTATAAACGTCTACAGCGATATATATCCTAACCTAAGGCAGGCTAACTTCTCGGATATAGTATTTTACAACATTTCTGTAGGATCGGCCTCTACTTCTCGGTGGGAAAATTATATACGTCTATAACGTAATATAATCCAACCTAACCCATCTAGCCCCTCGCTGGTAATGTTTTACAGAATCCCGTTCGTGTCGTCCCGTACGTCTCGGTTGGGATATTATATACGTCTATAGCGTTATGTATCCTAACCTAAGGCAGGATAACATCTCGGTTGCAGTATTTTACAACATTCCTGGCATATCGGCCCCTACTTCTCGGTGGGACCATTATATACGTTTATAACGTATCACAACCTATCCTAACCCATCTAGCCCCTCGCTGGTAATATTTTACAGAATCCCGTCCCTGTCGTCCCGTACGTCTCGGATGAGACATTATAAACGTCTACAGCGATATATATCCTAACCTAAGGCAGGCTAATTTCTCGGATATATTATTTTACAACATTTCTGTAGGATCGGCCTCTACTTCTCGGTGGGAACATTATATACGTCTATAACGTAACATAACCTAACCTAACCCATCTAGCCCCTCGCTGGTAATGTTTTACAGAATCCCGTTCGTGTCGTCCCGTACATCTCGGTTGGGATATTATATACGTCTATAGCGTTGTATATCCTAACCTAAGGCAGGCTAACATCTCGGATGCAGCATTTTACAACATTCCTAGCGTATCGGCTCTACTTCTCGGTGGGAACATTATACACGTCTATAACGTAACATAACCTAACCTAACCCATCTAGCCCCTCGCTGGTAATGTTTTGCAGAATCCCGTTCCTGTCGTCCCGTACATCTCGGTTGGATGTTATATACGTCTACAGCGATATATATCCTAACGTAAGGCAGGCTAACTTCTCGGATGTAGTATTTTACAACATTCCTGGCGTATCGGCCCCTACTTCACCGTGGGAACATTATACACGTCTATAACTTAACATAACCTAACCTAACCCATCTAGCCCCTCGCTGGTAATATTTTACAGAATCCCGTTCCTGTCGTCCGGTCCATCTCGCTTGGGATATTATATACGACTCTAGCGTTATATACCTAACCTAAGGCAGGCTAACATCTCGGATGCAGTATTTTACAACATTCCTGGCGTATCGGCCCATACTTCTCGGTGGGAACATTATATACGTCTATAACGTAACATAACCTAACCTAACCCATCTAGCCCCTCGCTGGTAATGTTTTACAGAATCCCGTTCGTGTCGTCCCGTACATCTCGGTTGGGATATTATATACGTCTACAGCGATATATATCCTAACCTAAGGCAGGCTAACTTCTCGGATATAGTATTTTACAACATACCTGGCATATCGGCCCCAACTTCTCGGTGGTACCATTATATACGTTTATAACGTATCACAACCTAACCTAACGCATCTAGCCCCTCGCTGGTAATGTTTTACAGAATCCCGTTCGTGTCGTCCCGTACGTCTCGGTTGGGACATTATAAACGTCTACAGCGTTATATATCCTAACCTAAGGCAGGCTAACATCTCGGTTGCAGTATTTTACAACATTCCTGGCGTATCGGCCCATGCTTCTCGGTGGGAACATTATATAGGTCTATAACGTAACATAACCTAACCTAACACATCTACCCCTCGCTGGAAATGTTTTACAGAATCCCGTTTATGTCGTCCCGTACATCTCGGTTGGGATGTTATATACGTCTACAGCGATATATATCCTAACGTAAGGCAGGCTAACTTCTCGGATATAGTATTTTACAACATTCCTGTAGGATCAGCCTCTACTTCTCGGTGGGAACGTTATACACGTCTATAACGTAACATAACCTAACCTATCCCATCTAGCCCCTCGTTTGCAATGTTTTACAGAATCCCGTTCGTGTCGTCCCGTACATCTTGGTTGGGATATTATATACGTCTACAGCGATATATATCCTAACCTAAGGCAGGCTAATTTCTCGGATATATTATTTTACAACATTTCTGTAGGATCGGCCCCTACTTCTCGGTGGGAACATTATATACGTCTGTAACGTAACATAACCAAACCTATCCCATCTAGCCCCTCGTTTGCAATGTTTTACAGAATCCCGTTCGTGTCGTCCCGTACATCTCGGTTGGGATATTATATACGTCTATAGCGTTATATATCCTAACCTAAGGCAGGCTAACATCTCGGATGCAGCATTTTACAACATTCCTAGCGTATCGGCTCTACTTCTCGGTGGGAACATTATACACATCTATAACGTAACATAACCTAACCTAACCCATCTAGCCCCTCGCTGGTAATGTTTTACAGAATCCCGTTCGTGTCGTCCCGTACGTCTCGGTTGGGACATTATAAACGTCTACAGCGTTATATATCCTAACCTAAGGCAGGCTAACATCTCGGTTGCAGTATTTTACAACATTCCTGGCGTATCGGCCCATGCTTCTCGGTGGGAACATTATATAGGTCTATAACGTAACATAACCTAACCTAACACATCTACCCCTCGCTGGTAATGTTTTACAGAATCCCGTTCGTGTCGTCCCGTACGTCTCGGTTGGGATATTATATACGTCTATAGCGTTATGTATCCTAACCTAAGGCAGGATAACATCTCGGTTGCAGTATTTTACAACATTCCTGGCATATCGGCCCCTACTTCTCGGTGGGACCATTATATACGTTTATAACGTATCACAACCTATCCTAACCCATCTAGCCCCTCGCTGGTAATATTTTACAGAATCCCGTCCCTGTCGTCCCGTACGTCTCGGATGA
Organism: Xylocopa violacea; assembly: GCA_963969225.1. NCBI lineage: Eukaryota > Metazoa > Arthropoda > Insecta > Hymenoptera > Apidae > Xylocopa > Xylocopa violacea. The sequence continues at coordinate 3,614,321 of CAXAJV010000061.1, read as the reverse complement.
GACATTATAAACGTCTACAGCGATATATATCCTAACCTAAGGCAGGCTAATTTCTCGGATATATTATTTTACAACATTTCTGTAGGATCGGCCTCTACTTCTCGGTGGGAACATTATATACGTCTATAACGTAACATAACCTAACCTAACCCATCTAGCCCCTCGCTGGTAATGTTTTACAGAATCCCGTTCGTGTCGTCCCGTACATCTCGGTTGGGATATTATATACGTCTATAGCGTTGTATATCCTAACCTAAGGCAGGCTAACATCTCGGATGCAGCATTTTACAACATTCCTAGCGTATCGGCTCTACTTCTCGGTGGGAACATTATACACGTCTATAACGTAACATAACCTAACCTAACCCATCTAGCCCCTCGCTGGTAATGTTTTGCAGAATCCCGTTCCTGTCGTCCCGTACATCTCGGTTGGATGTTATATACGTCTACAGCGATATATATCCTAACGTAAGGCAGGCTAACTTCTCGGATGTAGTATTTTACAACATTCCTGGCGTATCGGCCCCTACTTCACCGTGGGAACATTATACACGTCTATAACTTAACATAACCTAACCTAACCCATCTAGCCCCTCGCTGGTAATATTTTACAGAATCCCGTTCCTGTCGTCCGGTACATCTCGCTTGGGATATTATATACGACTCTAGCGTTATATACCTAACCTAAGGCAGGCTAACATCTCGGATGCAGTATTTTACAACATTCCTGGCGTATCGGCCCATACTTCTCGGTGGGAACATTATATACGTCTATAACGTAACATAACCTAACCTAACCCATCTAGCCCCTCGCTGGTAATGTTTTACAGAATCCCGTTCGTGTCGTCCCGTACATCTCGGTTGGGATATTATATACGTCTACAGCGATATATATCCTAACCTAAGGCAGGCTAACATCTCGGTTGCAGTATTTTACAACATTCCTGGCGTATCGGCCCATGCTTCTCGGTGGGAACATTATATAGGTCTATAACGTAACATAACCTAACCTAACACATCTACCCCTCGCTGGTAATGTTTTACAGAATCCCGTTCGTGTCGTCCCGTACGTCTCGGATGGGAACCTATATACGTCTACAGCGATATATATGTTAACGTAAGGCAGGCTAACATCTCGGATGTAGTATTTTACAACATTCTTGGAGTATCGGCCCCTACTTCGCGGTGGGAACATTATACACGTCTATAACGTAACAAAACCTAACCTAACCCATCTAGCCCCTCGCTGGTAATATTTTGCAGAATCCCGTTCTTGTCGACCCGTACGACTCGGTTGAGATATTATATACGTCTATAGCGTTATATATCCTAACCTAAGGCAGGCTATCATCTCGGATGCAATATTTTACAACATTCCTGGCGCATCGGCCTCAACTTCTCGGTGGGAACATTATATAGGTCTATAACGTAATATAACCTAACCTAACACATCTAGCCCATCGCTCGTAATGTTTTACAGAATCCCGTTCGTGTCGTCCCGTACGTCTCGGTTGGGACATTATATACGTCTACAGCGTTATATATCCTAACCTAAGCCAGGCTATCATCTCGGATGCAGTGTTTTACAACATTCCTGGCATATCGGCCCCTACTTCTCGGTGGGAACATTATATACGTCTATAACGTATCACAACCTAACCTAACCCATCTAGCCCCTCGCTGGTAATATTTTACAGAATCCCGTCCCTGTCGTCCCGTACGTCTCGGATGAGACATTATAAACGTCTACAGCGATATATATCCTAACCTAAGGCAGGCTAACTTCTCGGATATAGTATTTTACAACATTTCTGTAGGATCGGCCTCTACTTCTCGGTGGGAAAATTATATACGTCTATAACGTAATATAATCCAACCTAACCCATCTAGCCCCTCGCTGGTAATGTTTTACAGAATCCCGTTCGTGTCGTCCCGTACGTCTCGGTTGGGATATTATATACGTCTATAGCGTTATGTATCCTAACCTAAGGCAGGATAAAATCTCGGTTGCAGTATTTTACAACATTCCTGGCATATCGGCCCCTACTTCTCGGTGGGACCATCATATACGTTTATAACGTATCACAACCTATCCTAACCCATCTAGCCCCTCGCTGGTAATATTTTACAGAATCCCGTCCCTGTCGTCCCGTACGTCTCGGATGAGACATTATAAACGTCTACGGCGATATATATCCTAACCTAAGGCAGGCTAATTTCTCGGATATATTATTTTACAACATTTCTGTAGGATCGGCCTCTACTTCTCGGTGGGAACATTATATACGTCTATAACGTAACATAACCTAACCTAACCCATCTAGCCCCTCGCTGGTAATGTTTTACAGAATTCCGTTCGTGTCGTCCCGTACATCTCGGTTGGGATATTATATACGTCTATAGCGTTATATATCCTAACCTAAGGCAGGCTAACATCTCGGATGCAGCATTTTACAACATTCCTAGCGTATCGGCTCTACTTCTCGGTGGGAACATTATACACGTCTATAACGTAACATAACCTAACCTAACCCATCTAGCCCCTCGCTGGTAATGTTTTGCAGAATCCCGTTCCTGTCGTCCCGTACATCTCGGTTGGGATGTTATATACGTCTACAGCGATATATATCCTAACGTAAGGCAGGCTAACATCTCGGATGTAGTATTTTACAACATTCTTGGAGTATCGGCCCCTACTTCTCGGTGGGAACATTATATACGTCTGTAACGTAACATAACCTAACCTATCCCATCTAGCCCCTCGTTGGCAATGTTTTACAGAATTCCGTTCGTGTCGTCCCGTATATCTCGGTTGGGATATTATATACGTCTACAGCGATATATATCCTAACCTAAGGCAGGCTAACTTCTCGGATATAGTATTTTACAACATTCCTGGCGTATCGGCCCCTACTTCACCGTGGGAACATTATACACGTCTATAACGTAACATAACCTAATCTATCCCATCTAGCCCCTCGCTGGTAATATTTTACAGAATCCCGTTCGTGTCGTCCCGTACATCTCGGTTGGGATATTATATACGTCTATAGCGTTATATATCCTAACCAAAGGCAGGCTAACATTTCGGATGCAGTATTTTACAACATTCCTGGCGTATCGGCTCTACTTCTCGGTGGGAACATTATACACGTCTATAACGTAACATAACCTAACCTAACCCATCTAGCCCCTCGCTGGTAATGTTTTACATAATCCCGTTCCTGTCGTCCCGTACGTCTCGGATAGGATATTATATACGTCTACAGCGTTATGTATCCTAACGTAACGCAGGCTAACATCTCGGATGTAGTATTTTACAATATTCTTGGAGTATCGGCCCCTACTTCCGGGTGGGAACATTATATACGTCTATAACGTAACATAACCTAACCTAATCAATCTAGCCCCTCGCTGGTAATGTTTTACAGAATCCCGTTCGTGTCGTCCCGTACATCTCTGTTGGATATTATATACGTCTATAGCGTTATATATCCTAACCTAAGGCAGGCTAACATCTCGGATGCAGCATTTTACAACATTCCTAACGTATCGGCTCTACTTCTCGGCGGGAACATTATACACGTCTATAACGTAGCATAACCTAACCTAACCCATCTAGCCCCTCGCTGGTAATGTTTTGCAGAATCTCGTTCCTGTCGTCCCGTACATCTCGGTTGGGATGTTATATACGTCTACAGCGATATATATCCTAACGTAAGGCAGGCTAACATCTCGGATGCAGTATTTTACAACATTCCTGGCGTATCGGCTCTACTTCTCGGTGGCAACATTATACACGTCTATAACGTAACATAACCTAACCTAATCAATCTAGCCCCTCGCTGGTAATGTTTTACAGAATCCCGTTCGTGTCGTCCCGTACATCTCTGTTGGATATTATATACGTCTATAGCGTTATATATCCTAACCTAAGGCAGGCTAACATCTCGGATGCAGCATTTTACAACATTCCTAACGTATCGGCTCTACTTCTCGGCGGGAACATTATACACGTCTATAACGTAGCATAACCTAACCTAACCCATCTAGCCCCTCGCTGGTAATGTTTTGCAGAATCTCGTTCCTGTCGTCCCGTACATCTCGGTTGGGATGTTATATACGTCTACAGCGATATATATCCTAACGTAAGGCAGGCTAACATCTCGGATGCAGTATTTTACAACATTCCTGGCGTATCGGCTCTACTTCTCGGTGGCAACATTATACACGTCTATAACGTAACATAACCTAACCTAACCCATCTAGCCCCTCGCTGGTGATGTTTTACAAAATCCCGTTAATGTCGTCCCGTACATCTCGGTTGGGATGTTATATACGTCTATAGCGTTATATATCCTAACCTAAGGCAGGCTAACATCTCGGATGCAGCATTTTACAACATTCCTAACGTATCGGCTCTACTTCTCGGCGGGAACATTATACACGTCTATAACGTAGCATAACCTAACCTAACCCATCTAGCCCCTCGCTGGTAATGTTTTGCAGAATCTCGTTCCTGTCGTCCCGTACATCTCGGTTGGGATGTTATATACGTCTACAGCGATATATATCCTAACGTAAGGCAGGCTAACATCTCGGATGCAGTATTTTACAACATTCCTGGCGTATCGGCTCTACTTCTCGGTGGCAACATTATACACGTCTATAACGTAACATAACCTAACCTAACCCATCTAGCCCCTCGCTGGTGATGTTTTACAAAATCCCGTTAATGTCGTCCCGTACATCTCGGTTGGGATGTTATATACGTCTACAGCGATATATATCCTAACATAAGGCAGGCTAACATCTCGGATGTAGTATTTTACAACATTCTTGGAGTATCGGCCCCTACTTCTCGGTGGCAACATTATACACGTCTATAACGTAACATAACCTAACCTAACCCATCTAGCCCCTCGCTGGTGATGTTTTACAGAATGCCGTTTATGTCGTCCCGTACATCTCGGTTGGGATGCTATATACGTCTACAGCGATATATATCCTAACGTAAGGCAGGCTATCATCTCGGATGTAGTATTTTACAACATTCTTGGAGTATCGGCCCCTACTTCTCGGTGGGAACATTATATACGTCTATAACGTAACATAACCTAATCTAACCCATCTAGCACCTCGCGGGTAATATTTTACAGAATCCCGTTCGTGTCGTCCCGTACATCTCGGTTGGATATTATATACGTCTATAGCGTTATATATCCTAACGTAAGGCAGGCTAACATCTCGGATGTAGTATTTTACAACATTCTTGGAGTATCGGCCCCTACTTCTCGGTGGGAACATTATACACGTCTATAACGTAACATAACCTAGCCTAACCCATCTAGCCCCTCGCTGGTAATGTTTTACAGAATCCCGTTCGTGTCGTCCCGTACATCTCGGTTGGATATTATATACGTCTATAGCGTTATATATCCTAACGTAAGGCAGGCTAACATCTCGGATGTAGTATTTTACAACATTCTTGGAGTATCGGCCCCTACTTCTCGGTGGGAAAAATATATACGTCTGTAACGTAACATAACCTAACCTATCCCATCTAGCACCTCGTTGGCAATGTTTCACAGAATCCCGTTCGAGTCGTCCCGTACATCTCGGTTGGGATATTATATACGTCTACAGCGATACATATCCTAACCTAAGGCAGGCTAACTTTTCGGATATAGTATTTTACAACATTCCTGTAGGATCAGCCTCTACTTCTCGGTGGGAACATTATATACGTCTATAACGTAATATAATCTAACCTAACACATCTAGCCTCTCGCTGGTGATGTTTTACAGAATCCCGTTTATGTCGTCCCGTACATCACGGTTGGGATGTTATATACGTCTACAGCGATATATATCCTAACGTAAGGCAGGCTAACATCTCGGATGTAGTATTTTACTACATTCTTGGAGTATCGGTCCCTACTTCTCAGTGGGAACATTATATACGTCTATAACGTAACATAACCTAATCTAACCCATCTAGCCCCTCGCTGGTGATGTTTTACAAAATCCCGTTTATGTCGTCCCGTACATCTCGGTTGGGATGTTATATACGTCTACAGCGATATATATCCTAACATAAGGCAGGCTAACATCTCGGATGTAGTATTTTACAACATTCTTGGAGTATCGGCCCCTACTTCTCGGTGGGAACATTATATACGTCTATAACGTAACATAACCTAACCTAACCCATCTAGCCCCTCGCTGGTAATGTTTTACAGAATCCCGTTCCTGTCGTCCCGTACGTCTCGGATAGGACATTATATACGTCTACAGCGTTATATATCCTAACGTAAGGCAGGCTAACATCTCGGATGTAGTATTTTACAACATTCTTGGAGTATCGGCCCCTACTTCCGGGTGGGAACATTATATACGTCTATAACGTAACATAACCTAACCTAACCAATCTAGCCCCTCGCTGGTAATGTTTTGCAGAATCCCGTTCCTGTCGTCCCGTACGTCTCGGATGGGACATTATAATCTTCTACAGCGTTATATATCCTAACCTAAGGCAGGCTAACATCTCGGTTGCAGTATTTTACAACATTCCTAGCGTATCGGCTCTACTTCTCGGCGGGAACATTATACACGTCTATAACGCAGCATAACCTAACCTAACCCATCTAGCCCCTCGCTGGTAATGTTTTGCAGAATCCCGTTCCTGTCGTCCCGTACATCTCGGTTGGGATGTTATATACGTCTACAGCGATATATATCCTAACGTAAGGCAGGCTAACATCTCGGATGCAGTATTTTACAACATTCCTGGCGTATCGGCTCTACTTCTCGGTGGCAACATTATACACGTCTATAACGTAACATAACCTAACCTAACCCATCTAGCCCCTCGCTGGTGATGTTTTACAGAATGCCGTTTATGTCGTCCCGTACATCTCGGTTGGGATGCTATATACGTCTACAGCGATATATATCCTAACGTAAGGCAGGCTAACATCTCGGATGCAGTATTTTACAACATTCCTGGCGTATCGGCTCTACTTCTCGGTGGCAACATTATACACGTCTATAACGTAACATAACCTAACCTAACCCATCTAGCCCCTCGCTGGTGATGTTTTACAGAATCCCGTTTATGTCGTCCCGTACATCTCGGTTGGGATGTTATATACGTCTACAGCGATATATATCCTAACGTAAGGCAGGCTAACTTCTCGGATATAGTATTTTACAACATTCCTGTAGGATCAGCCTCTACTTCTCGGTGGGAACATTATACACGTCTATAACGTAACATAACCTAACCTATCCCATCTAGCCCCTCGTTTGCAATGTTTTACAGAATCCCGTTCGTGTCGTCCCGTACATCTTGGTTGGGATATTATATACGTCTACAGCGATATATATCCTAACCTAAGGCAGGCTAATTTCTCGGATATATTATTTTACAACATTTCTGTAGGATCGGCCCCTACTTCTCGGTGGGAACATTATATACGTCTGTAACGTAACATAACCTAACCTATCCCATCTAGCCCCTCGTTTGCAATGTTTTACAGAATCCCGTTCGTGTCGTCCCGTACATCTCGGTTGGGATATTATATACGTCTATAGCGTTATATATCCTAACCTAAGGCAGGCTAACATCTCGGATGCAGCATTTTACAACATTCCTAGCGTATCGGCTCTACTTCTCGGTGGGAACATTATACACATCTATAACGTAACATAACCTAACCTAACCCATCTAGCCCCTCGCTGGTAATGTTTTACAGAATCCCGTTCGTGTCGTCCCGTACGTCTCGGTTGGGACATTATAAACGTCTACAGCGTTATATATCCTAACCTAAGGCAGGCTAACATCTCGGTTGCAGTATTTTACAACATTCCTGGCGTATCGGCCCATGCTTCTCGGTGGGAACATTATATAGGTCTATAACGTAACATAACCTAACCTAACACATCTACCCCTCGCTGGTAATGTTTTACAGAATCCCGTTCGTGTCGTCCCGTACGTCTCGGTTGGGATATTATATACGTCTATAGCGTTATGTATCCTAACCTAAGGCAGGATAACATCTCGGTTGCAGTATTTTACAACATTCCTGGCATATCGGCCCCTACTTCTCGGTGGGACCATTATATACGTTTATAACGTATCACAACCTATCCTAACCCATCTAGCCCCTCGCTGGTAATATTTTACAGAATCCCGTCCCTGTCGTCCCGTACGTCTCGGATGAGACATTATAAACGTCTACAGCGATATATATCCTAACCTAAGGCAGGCTAACATCTCGGTTGCAGTATTTTACAACATTCCTGGCGTATCGGCCCATGCTTCTCGGTGGGAACATTATATAGGTCTATAACGTAACATAACCTAACCTAACACATCTACCCCTCGCTGGTAATGTTTTACAGAATCCCGTTCGTGTCGTCCCGTACGTCTCGGATGGGAACCTATATACGTCTACAGCGATATATATGTTAACGTAAGGCAGGCTAACATCTCGGATGTAGTATTTTACAACATTCTTGGAGTATCGGCCCCTACTTCGCGGTGGGAACATTATACACGTCTATAACGTAACAAAACCTAACCTAACCCATCTAGCCCCTCGCTGGTAATATTTTGCAGAATCCCGTTCTTGTCGACCCGTACGACTCGGTTGAGATATTATATACGTCTATACCGTTATATATCCTAACCTAAGGCAGGCTATCATCTCGGATGCAATATTTTACAACATTCCTGGCGCATCGGCCTCAACTTCTCGGTGGGAACATTATATAGGTCTATAACGTAATATAACCTAACCTAACACATCTAGCCCATCGCTCGTAATGTTTTACAGAATCCCGTTCGTGTCGTCCCGTACGTCTCGGTTGGGACATTATATACGTCTACAGCGTTATATATCCTAACCTAAGCCAGGCTATCATCTCGGATGCAGTGTTTTACAACATTCCTGGCATATCGGCCCCTACTTCTCGGTGGGAACATTATATACGTCTATAACGTATCACAACCTAACCTAACCCATCTAGCCCCTCGCTGGTAATATTTTACAGAATCCCGTCCCTGTCGTCCCGTACGTCTCGGATGAGACATTATAAACGTCTACAGCGATATATATCCTAACCTAAGGCAGGCTAACTTCTCGGATATAGTATTTTACAACATTTCTGTAGGATCGGCCTCTACTTCTCGGTGGGAAAATTATATACGTCTATAACGTAATATAATCCAACCTAACCCATCTAGCCCCTCGCTGGTAATGTTTTACAGAATCCCGTTCGTGTCGTCCCGTACGTCTCGGTTGGGATATTATATACGTCTATAGCGTTATGTATCCTAACCTAAGGCAGGATAAAATCTCGGTTGCAGTATTTTACAACATTCCTGGCATATCGGCCCCTACTTCTCGGTGGGACCATCATATACGTTTATAACGTATCACAACCTATCCTAACCCATCTAGCCCCTCGCTGGTAATATTTTACAGAATCCCGTCCCTGTCGTCCCGTACGTCTCGGATGAGACATTATAAACGTCTACGGCGATATATATCCTAACCTAAGGCAGGCTAATTTCTCGGATATATTATTTTACAACATTTCTGTAGGATCGGCCTCTACTTCTCGGTGGGAACATTATATACGTCTATAACGTAACATAACCTAACCTAACCCATCTAGCCCCTCGCTGGTAATGTTTTACAGAATTCCGTTCGTGTCGTCCCGTACATCTCGGTTGGGATATTATATACGTCTATAGCGTTATATATCCTAACCTAAGGCAGGCTAACATCTCGGATGCAGCATTGTACAACATTCCTAGCGTATCGGCTCTACTTCTCGGTGGGAACATTATACACGTCTATAACGTAACATAACCTAACCTAACCCATCTAGCCCCTCGCTGGTAATGTTTTGCAGAATCCCGTTCCTGTCGTCCCGTACATCTCGGTTGGGATGTTATATACGTCTACAGCGATATATATCCTAACGTAAGGCAGGCTAACATCTCGGATGTAGTATTTTACAACATTCTTGGAGTATCGGCCCCTACTTCTCGGTGGGAACATTATATACGTCTGTAACGTAACATAACCTAACCTATCCCATCTAGCCCCTCGTTGGCAATGTTTTACAGAATTCCGTTCGTGTCGTCCCGTATATCTCGGTTGGGATATTATATACGTCTACAGCGATATATATCCTAACCTAAGGCAGGCTAACTTCTCGGATATAGTATTTTACAACATTCCTGGCGTATCGGCCCCTACTTCACCGTGGGAACATTATACACGTCTATAACTTAACATAACCTAACCTAACCCATCTAGCCCCTCGCTGGTAATATTTTACAGAATCCCGTTCCTGTCGTCCGGTACATCTCGGTTGGGATATTATATACGACTCTAGCGTTATATACCTAACCTAAGGCAGGCTAACATCTCGGATGTAGTATTTTACAACATTCTTGGGGTATCGGCCCCTACTTCTCGGTGGGAACATTATATACGTCTGTAACGTAACACAACCTAACCTATCCCATCTAGCCCCTCGTTTGCAATGTTTTACAGAATCCCGTTCGTGTCGTCCCGTACATCTTGGTTGGGATATTATATACGTCTACAGCGATATATATCCTAACCTAAGGCAGGCTAACATCTCGGATGTAGTATTTTACAACATTCTTGGGGTATCGGCCCCTACTTCTCGGTGGGAACATTATATACGTCTGTAACGTAACATAACCTAACCTATCCCATCTAGCCCCTCGTTTGCAATGTTTTACAGAATCCCGTTCGTGTCGTCCCGTACATCTTGGTTGGGATATTATATACGTCTACAGCGATATATATCCTAACCTAAGGCAGGCTAATTTCTCGGATATATTATTTTACAACATTTCTGTAGGATCGGCCCCTACTTCTCGGTGGGAACATTATATACGTCTGTAACGTAACATAACCTAACCTATCCCATCTAGCCCCTCGTTTGCAATGTTTTACAGAATCCCGTTCGTGTCGTCCCGTACATCTCGGTTGGGATATTATATACGTCTATAGCGTTATATATCCTAACCTAAGGCAGGCTAAAATCTCGTATGCAGCATTTTACAGCATTCCTAGCGTATCGGCTCTACTTCTCGGTGGGAACATTATACACGTCTATAACGTAACATAACCTAACCTAACCCATCTAGCCCCTCGCTGGTAATGTTTTACAGAATCCCGTTCGTGTCGTCCCGTACGTCTCGGTTGGGACATTATAAACGTCTACAGCGTTATATATCCTAACCTAAGGCAGGCTAACATCTCGGTTGCAGTATTTTACAACATTCCTGGCGTATCGGCCCATGCTTCTCGGTGGGAACATTATATAGGTCTATAACGTAACATAACCTAACCTAACACATCTACCCCTCGCTGGTAATGTTTTACAGAATCCCGTTCGTGTCGTCCCGTACGTCTCGGTTGGGATATTATATACGTCTATAGCGTCATGTATCCTAACCTAAGGCAGGATAACATCTCGGTTGCAGTATTTTACAACATTCCTGGCATATCGGCCCCTACTTCTCGGTGGGACCATTATATACGTTTATAACGTATCACAACCTATCCTAACCCATCTAGCCCCTCGCTGGTAATATTTTACAGAATCCCGTCCCTGTCGTCCCGTACGTCTCGGATGAGACATTATAAACGTCTACAGCGATATATATCCTAACCTAAGGCAGGCTAATTTCTCGGATATATTATTTTACAACATTTCTGTAGGATCGGCCTCTACTTCTCGGTGGGAACATTATATACGTCTATAACGTAACATAACCTAACCTAACCCATCTAGCCCCTCGCTGGTAATGTTTTACAGAATCCCGTTCGTGTCGTCCCGTACATCTCGGTTGGGATATTATATACGTCTATAGCGTTGTATATCCTAACCTAAGGCAGGCTAACATCTCGGATGCAGCATTTTACAACATTCCTAGCGTATCGGCTCTACTTCTCGGTGGGAACATTATACACGTCTATAACGTAACATAACCTAACCTAACCCATCTAGCCCCTCGCTGGTAATGTTTTGCAGAATCCCGTTCCTGTCGTCCCGTACATCTCGGTTGGATGTTATATACGTCTACAGCGATATATATCCTAACGTAAGGCAGGCTAACATCTCGGATGTAGTATTTTACAAAATTCTTGGAGTATCGGCCCGTACTTCTCGGTGGGAACATTATATACGTCTGTAACGTAACATAACCTAACCTATCCCATCTAGCCCCTCGTTTGCAATGTTTTACAGAATCCCATTCGTGTCGTCCCGTACATCTCGGTTGGGATATTATATACGTCTACAGCGATATATATCCTAACCTAAGGCAGGCTAACTTCTCGGATAGAGTATTTTACAACATTCCTGGCATATCGGCCCCTACTTCTCGGTGGGACCATTATATACGTTTATAACGTATCACAACCTAACCTCACCCATCTAGCCCCTCGCTGGTAATGTTTTACAGAATCCCGTTCGTGTCGTCCCGTACGTCTCGGATGGGAACCTATATACGTCTACAGCGATATATATGTTAACGTAAGGCAGGCTAACATCTCGGATGTAGTATTTTACAACATTCTTGGAGTATCGGCCCCTACTTCGCGGTGGGAACATTATACACGTCTATAACGTAACAAAACTTAACCTAACCCATCTAGCCCCTCGCGGGTAATATTTTGCAGAATCCCGTTCTTGTCGACCCGTACGACTCGGTTGGGATATTATATACGTCTATAGCGTTATATATCCTAACCTAAGGCAGGCTATCATCTCGGATGCAATATTTTACAACATTCCTGGCGCATCGGCCTCAACTTCTCGGTGGGAACATTATATAGGTCTATAACGTAATATAACCTAACCTAACACATCTAGCCCATCGCTCGTAATGTTTTACAGAATCCCGTTCGTGTCGTCCCGTACGTCTCGGTTGGGACATTATATACGTCTACAGCGTTATATATCCTAACCTAAGCCAGGCTATCATCTCGGATGCTGTATTTTACAACATTCCTGGCATATCGGCCCCTACTTCTCGGTGGGAACATTATATACGTCTATAACGTATCACAACCTAACCTAACCCATCTAGCCCCTCGCTGGTAATATTTTACAGAATCCCGTCCCTGTCGTCCCGTACGTCTCGGATGAGACATTATAAACGTCTACAGCGATATATATCCTAACCTAAGGCAGGCTAACTTCTCGGATATAGTATTTTACAACATTTCTGTAGGATCGGCTCTACTTCTCGGTGGGAACATTATACACGTCTATAACGTAACATAACCTAACCTAACCCATCTAGCCCCTCGCTGGTAATGTTTTGCAGAATCCCGTTCCTGTCGTCCCGTACATCTCGGTTGGGATGTTATATACGTCTACAGCGATATATATCCTAACGTAAGGCAGGCTAACATCTCGGATGTAGTATTTTACAACATTCTTGGAGTATCGGCCCCTACTTCTCGGTGGGAACATTATATACGTCTGTAACGTAACATAACCTAACCTATCCCATCTAGCCCCTCGTTGGCAATGTTTTACAGAATTCCGTTCGTGTCGTCCCGTATATCTCGGTTGGGATATTATATACGTCTACAGCGATATATATCCTAACCTAAGGCAGGCTAACTTCTCGGATATAGTATTTTACAACATTCCTGGCGTATCGGCCCCTACTTCACCGTGGGAACATTATACACGTCTATAACTTAACATAACCTAACCTAACCCATCTAGCCCCTCGCTGGTAATATTTTACAGAATCCCGTTCCTGTCGTCCGGTACATCTCGGTTGGGATATTATATACGACTCTAGCGTTATATACCTAACCTAAGGCAGGCTAACATCTCGGATGTAGTATTTTACAACATTCTTGGGGTATCGGCCCCTACTTCTCGGTGGGAACATTATATACGTCTGTAACGTAACACAACCTAACCTATCCCATCTAGCCCCTCGTTTGCAATGTTTTACAGAATCCCGTTCGTGTCGTCCCGTACATCTTGGTTGGGATATTATATACGTCTACAGCGATATATATCCTAACCTAAGGCAGGCTAACATCTCGGATGTAGTATTTTACAACATTCTTGGGGTATCGGCCCCTACTTCTCGGTGGGAACATTATATACGTCTGTAACGTAACATAACCTAACCTATCCCATCTAGCCCCTCGTTTGCAATGTTTTACAGAATCCCGTTCGTGTCGTCCCGTACATCTTGGTTGGGATATTATATACGTCTACAGCGATATATATCCTAACCTAAGGCAGGCTAATTTCTCGGATATATTATTTTACAACATTTCTGTAGGATCGGCCCCTACTTCTCGGTGGGAACATTATATACGTCTGTAACGTAACATAACCTAACCTATCCCATCTAGCCCCTCGTTTGCAATGTTTTACAGAATCCCGTTCGTGTCGTCCCGTACGTCTCGGTTGGGACATTATAAACGTCTACAGCGTTATATATCCTAACCTAAGGCAGGCTAACATCTCGGTTGCAGTATTTTACAACATTCCTGGCGTATCGGCCCATGCTTCTCGGTGGGAACATTATATAGGTCTATAACGCAACATAACCTAGCCTAACACATCTAGCCCTCGCTGGTAATGTTTTACAGAATCCCGTTCGTGTCGTCCCGTACGTCTCGGTTGGGATATTATATACGTCTATAGCGTTATGTATCCTAACCTAAGGCAGGATAACATCTCGGTTGCAGTATTTTACAACATTCCTGGCATATCGGCCCCTACTTCTCGGTGGGACCATTATATACGTTTATAACGTATCACAACCTATCCTAACCCATCTAGCCCCTCGCTGGTAATATTTTACAGAATCCCGTCCCTGTCGTCCCGTACGTCTCGGATGAGACATTATAAACGTCTACAGCGATATATATCCTAACCTAAGGCAGGCTAATTTCTCGGATATATTATTTTACAACATTTCTGTAGGATCGGCCTCTACTTCTCGGTGGGAACATTATATACGTCTATAACGTAACATAACCTAACCTAACCCATCTAGCCCCTCGCTGGTAATGTTTTACAGAATCCCGTTCGTGTCGTCCCGTACATCTCGGTTGGGATATTATATACGTCTATAGCGTTGTATATCCTAACCTAAGGCAGGCTAACATCTCGGATGCAGCATTTTACAACATTCCTAGCGTATCGGCTCTACTTCTCGGTGGGAACATTATACACGTCTATAACGTAACATAACCTAACCTAACCCATCTAGCCCCTCGCTGGTAATGTTTTGCAGAATCCCGTTCCTGTCGTCCCGTACATCTCGGTTGGATGTTATATACGTCTACAGCGATATATATCCTAACGTAAGGCAGGCTAACATCTCGGATGTAGTATTTTACAAAATTCTTGGAGTATCGGCCCGTACTTCTCGGTGGGAACATTATATACGTCTGTAACGTAACATAACCTAACCTATCCCATCTAGCCCCTCGTTTGCAATGTTTTACAGAATCCCATTCGTGTCGTCCCGTACATCTCGGTTGGGATATTATATACGTCTACAGCGATATATATCCTAACCTAAGGCAGGCTAACTTCTCGGATAGAGTATTTTACAACATTCCTGGCATATCGGCCCCTACTTCTCGGTGGGACCATTATATACGTTTATAACGTATCACAACCTAACCTAACCCATCTAGCCCCTCGCTGGTAATGTTTTACAGAATCCCGTTCGTGTCGTCCCGTACGTCTCGGTTGGGACATTATAAACGTCTACAGCGTTATATATCCTAACCTAAGGCAGGCTAACATCTCGGTTGCAGTATTTTACAACATTCCTGGCGTATCGGCCCATGCTTCTCGGTGGGAACATTATATACGTCTATAACGTAACATAACCTAACCTAACACATCTACCCCTCGCTGGTAATGTTTTACAGAATCCCGTTCGTGTTGTCCCGTACGTCTCGGATGGGAACCTATATACGTCTACAGCGATATATATGTTAACGTAAGGCAGGCTAACATCTCGGATGTAGTATTTTACAACATTCTTGGAGTATCGGCCCCTACTTCGCGGTGGGAACATTATACACGTCTATAACGTAACAAAACTTAACCTAACCCATCTAGCCCCTCGCGGGTAATATTTTGCAGAATCCCGTTCTTGTCGACCCGTACGACTCGGTTGGGATATTATATACGTCTATAGCGTTATATATCCTAACCTAAGGCAGGCTATCATCTCGGATGCAATATTTTACAACATTCCTGGCGCATCGGCCTCAACTTCTCGGTGGGAACATTATATAGGTCTATAACGTAATATAACCTAACCTAACACATCTAGCCCATCGCTCGTAATGTTTTACAGAATCCCGTTCGTGTCGTCCCGTACGTCTCGGTTGGGACATTATATACGTCTACAGCGTTATATATCCTAACCTAAGCCAGGCTATCATCTCGGATGCTGTATTTTACAACATTCCTGGCATATCGGCCCCTACTTCTCGGTGGGAACATTATATACGTCTATAACGTATCACAACCTAACCTAACCCATCTAGCCCCTCGCTGGTAATATTTTACAGAATCCCGTCCCTGTCGTCCCGTACGTCTCGGATGAGACATTATAAACGTCTACAGCGATATATATCCTAACCTAAGGCAGGCTAACTTCTCGGATATAGTATTTTACAACATTTCTGTAGGATCGGCTCTACTTCTCGGTGGGAACATTATACACGTCTATAACGTAACATAACCTAACCTAACCCATCTAGCCCCTCGCTGGTAATGTTTTGCAGAATCCCGTTCCTGTCGTCCCGTACATCTCGGTTGGGATGTTATATACGTCTACAGCGATATATATCCTAACGTAAGGCAGGCTAACATCTCGGATGTAGTATTTTACAACATTCTTGGAGTATCGGCCCCTACTTCTCGGTGGGAACATTATATACGTCTGTAACGTAACATAACCTAACCTATCCCATCTAGCCCCTCGTTGGCAATGTTTTACAGAATTCCGTTCGTGTCGTCCCGTATATCTCGGTTGGGATATTATATACGTCTACAGCGATATATATCCTAACCTAAGGCAGGCTAACTTCTCGGATATAGTATTTTACAACATTCCTGGCGTATCGGCCCCTACTTCACCGTGGGAACATTATACACGTCTATAACTTAACATAACCTAACCTAACCCATCTAGCCCCTCGCTGGTAATATTTTACAGAATCCCGTTCCTGTCGTCCGGTACATCTCGGTTGGGATATTATATACGACTCTAGCGTTATATACCTAACCTAAGGCAGGCTAACATCTCGGATGTAGCATTTTACAACATTCTTGGGGTATCGGCCCCTACTTCTCGGTGGGAACATTATATACGTCTGTAACGTAACACAACCTAACCTATCCCATCTAGCCCCTCGTTTGCAATGTTTTACAGAATCCCGTTCGTGTCGTCCCGTACATCTTGGTTGGGATATTATATACGTCTACAGCGATATATATCCTAACCTAAGGCAGGCTAACATCTCGGATGTAGTATTTTACAACATTCTTGGGGTATCGGCCCCTACTTCTCGGTGGGAACATTATATACGTCTGTAACGTAACATAACCTAACCTATCCCATCTAGCCCCTCGTTTGCAATGTTTTACAGAATCCCGTTCGTGTCGTCCCGTACATCTTGGTTGGGATATTATATACGTCTACAGCGATATATATCCTAACCTAAGGCAGGCTAATTTCTCGGATATATTATTTTACAACATTTCTGTAGGATCGGCCCCTACTTCTCGGTGGGAACATTATATACGTCTGTAACGTAACATAACCTAACCTATCCCATCTAGCCCCTCGTTTGCAATGTTTTACAGAATCCCGTTCGTGTCGTCCCGTACGTCTCGGTTGGGACATTATAAACGTCTACAGCGTTATATATCCTAACCTAAGGCAGGCTAACATCTCGGTTGCAGTATTTTACAACATTCCTGGCGTATCGGCCCATGCTTCTCGGTGGGAACATTATATAGGTCTATAACGCAACATAACCTAGCCTAACACATCTACCCCTCGCTGGTAATGTTTTACAGAATCCCGTTCGTGTCGTCCCGTACGTCTCGGTTGGGATATTATATACGTCTATAGCGTTATGTATCCTAACCTAAGGCAGGATAACATCTCGGTTGCAGTATTTTACAACATTCCTGGCATATCGGCCCCTACTTCTCGGTGGGACCATTATATACGTTTATAACGTATCACAACCTATCCTAACCCATCTAGCCCCTCGCTGGTAATATTTTACAGAATCCCGTCCCTGTCGTCCCGTACGTCTCGGATGAGACATTATAAACGTCTACAGCGATATATATCCTAACCTAAGGCAGGCTAATTTCTCGGATATATTATTTTACAACATTTCTGTAGGATCGGCCTCTACTTCTCGGTGGGAACATTATATACGTCTATAACGTAACATAACCTAACCTAACCCATCTAGCCCCTCGCTGGTAATGTTTTACAGAATCCCGTTCGTGTCGTCCCGTACATCTCGGTTGGGATATTATATACGTCTATAGCGTTGTATATCCTAACCTAAGGCAGGCTAACATCTCGGATGCAGCATTTTACAACATTCCTAGCGTATCGGCTCTACTTCTCGGTGGGAACATTATACACGTCTATAACGTAACATAACCTAACCTAACCCATCTAGCCCCTCGCTGGTAATGTTTTGCAGAATCCCGTTCCTGTCGTCCCGTACATCTCGGTTGGATGTTATATACGTCTACAGCGATATATATCCTAACGTAAGGCAGGCTAACATCTCGGATGTAGTATTTTACAAAATTCTTGGAGTATCGGCCCGTACTTCTCGGTGGGAACATTATATACGTCTGTAACGTAACATAACCTAACCTATCCCATCTAGCCCCTCGTTTGCAATGTTTTACAGAATCCCATTCGTGTCGTCCCGTACATCTCGGTTGGGATATTATATACGTCTACAGCGATATATATCCTAACCTAAGGCAGGCTAACTTCTCGGATAGAGTATTTTACAACATTCCTGGCATATCGGCCCCTACTTCTCGGTGGGACCATTATATACGTTTATAACGTATCACAACCTAACCTAACCCATCTAGCCCCTCGCTGGTAATGTTTTACAGAATCCCGTTCGTGTCGTCCCGTACGTCTCGGTTGGGACATTATAAACGTCTACAGCGTTATATATCCTAACCTAAGGCAGGCTAACATCTCGGTTGCAGTATTTTACAACATTCCTGGCGTATCGGCCCATGCTTCTCGGTGGGAACATTATATACGTCTATAACGTAACATAACCTAACCTAACACATCTACCCCTCGCTGGTAATGTTTTACAGAATCCCGTTCGTGTTGTCCCGTACGCCTCGGATGGGAACCTATATACGTCTACAGCGATATATATGTTAACGTAAGGCAGGCTAACATCTCGGATGTAGTATTTTACAACATTCTTGGAGTATCGGCCCCTACTTCGCGGTGGGAACATTATACACGTCTATAACGTAACAAAACTTAACCTAACCCATCTAGCCCCTCGCTGGTAATATTTTACAGAATCCCGTCCCTGTCGTCCCGTACGTCTCGGATGAGACATTATAAACGTCTACAGCGATATATATCCTAACCTAAGGCAGGCTAATTTCTCGGATATATTATTTTACAACATTTCTGTAGGATCGGCCTCTACTTCTCGGTGGGAACATTATATACGTCTATAACGTAACATAACCTAACCTAACCCATCTAGCCCCTCGCTGGTAATGTTTTACAGAATCCCGTTCGTGTCGTCCCGTACATCTCGGTTGGGATATTATATACGTCTATAGCGTTGTATATCCTAACCTAAGGCAGGCTAACATCTCGGATGCAGCATTTTACAACATTCCTAGCGTATCGGCTCTACTTCTCGGTGGGAACATTATACACGTCTATAACGTAACATAACCTAACCTAACCCATCTAGCCCCTCGCTGGTAATGTTTTGCAGAATCCCGTTCCTGTCGTCCCGTACATCTCGGTTGGATGTTATATACGTCTACAGCGATATATATCCTAACGTAAGGCAGGCTAACATCTCGGATGTAGTATTTTACAAAATTCTTGGAGTATCGGCCCGTACTTCTCGGTGGGAACATTATATACGTCTGTAACGTAACATAACCTAACCTATCCCATCTAGCCCCTCGTTTGCAATGTTTTACAGAATCCCATTCGTGTCGTCCCGTACATCTCGGTTGGGATATTATATACGTCTACAGCGATATATATCCTAACCTAAGGCAGGCTAACTTCTCGGATAGAGTATTTTACAACATTCCTGGCATATCGGCCCCTACTTCTCGGTGGGACCATTATATACGTTTATAACGTATCACAACCTAACCTAACCCATCTAGCCCCTCGCTGGTAATGTTTTACAGAATCCCGTTCGTGTCGTCCCGTACGTCTCGGTTGGGACATTATAAACGTCTACAGCGTTATATATCCTAACCTAAGGCAGGCTAACATCTCGGTTGCAGTATTTTACAACATTCCTGGCGTATCGGCCCATGCTTCTCGGTGGGAACATTATATACGTCTATAACGTAACATAACCTAACCTAACACATCTACCCCTCGCTGGTAATGTTTTACAGAATCCCGTTCGTGTTGTCCCGTACGCCTCGGATGGGAACCTATATACGTCTACAGCGATATATATGTTAACGTAAGGCAGGCTAACATCTCGGATGTAGTATTTTACAACATTCTTGGAGTATCGGCCCCTACTTCGCGGTGGGAACATTATACACGTCTATAACGTAACAAAACTTAACCTAACCCATCTAGCCCCTCGCGGGTAATATTTTGCAGAATCCCGTTCTTGTCGACCCGTACGACTCAGTTGGGATATTATATACGTCTATAGCGTTATATATCCTAACCTAATGCAGGCTATCATCTCGGATGCAATATTTTACAACATTCCTGGCGCATCGGCCTCAACTTCTCGGTGGGAACATTATATAGGTCTATAACGTAATATAACCTAACCTAACACATCTAGCCCATCGCTCGTAATGTTTTACAGAATCCCGTTCGTGTCGTCCCGTACGTCTCGGTTGGGACATTATATACGTCTACAGCGTTATATATCCTAACCTAAGCCAGGCTATCATCTCGGATGCTGTATTTTACAACATTCCTGGCATATCGGCCCCTACTTCTCGGTGGGAACATTATATACGTCTATAACGTATCACAACCTAACCTAACCCATCTAGCCCCTCGCTGGTAATATTTTACAGAATCCCGTCCCTGTCGTCCCGTACGTCTCGGATGAGACATTATAAACGTCTACAGCGATATATATCCTAACCTAAGGCAGGCTAACTTCTCGGATATAGTATTTTACAACATTTCTGTAGGATCGGCTCTACTTCTCGGTGGGAACATTATACACGTCTATAACGTAACATAACCTAACCTAACCCATCTAGCCCCTCGCTGGTAATGTTTTGCAGAATCCCGTTCCTGTCGTCCCGTACATCTCGGTTGGGATATTATATACGTCTACAGCGATATATATCCTAACCTAAGGCAGGCTAACTTCTCGGATATAGTATTTTACAACATACCTGGCATATCGGCCCCTACTTCTCGGTGGGACCATTATATACGTTTATAACGTATCACAGCCTAACCTAACCCATCTAGCCCCTCGCTGGTAATGTTTTACAGAATCCCGTTCGTGTCGTCCCGTACGTCTCGGTTGGGACATTATAAACGTCTACAGCGTTATATATCCTAACCTAAGGCAGGCTAACATCTCGGTTGCAGTATTTTACAACATTCCTGGCGTATCGGCCCATGCTTCTCGGTGGGAACATTATATACGTCTATAACGTAACATAACCTAACCTAACACATCTACCCCTCGCTGGTAATGTTTTACAGAATCCCGTTCGTGTTGTCCCGTACGCCTCGGATGGGAACCTATATACGTCTACAGCGATATATATGTTAACGTAAGGCAGGCTAACATCTCGGATGTAGTATTTTACAACATTCTTGGAGTATCGGCCCCTACTTCGCGGTGGGAACATTATACACGTCTATAACGTAACAAAACTTAACCTAACCCATCTAGCCCCTCGCTGGTAATATTTTACAGAATCCCGTCCCTGTCGTCCCGTACGTCTCGGATGAGACATTATAAACGTCTACAGCGATATATATCCTAACCTAAGGCAGGCTAATTTCTCGGATATATTATTTTACAACATTTCTGTAGGATCGGCCTCTACTTCTCGGTGGGAACATTATATACGTCTATAACGTAACATAACCTAACCTAACCCATCTAGCCCCTCGCTGGTAATGTTTTACAGAATCCCGTTCGTGTCGTCCCGTACATCTCGGTTGGGATATTATATACGTCTATAGCGTTGTATATCCTAACCTAAGGCAGGCTAACATCTCGGATGCAGCATTTTACAACATTCCTAGCGTATCGGCTCTACTTCTCGGTGGGAACATTATACACGTCTATAACGTAACATAACCTAACCTAACCCATCTAGCCCCTCGCTGGTAATGTTTTGCAGAATCCCGTTCCTGTCGTCCCGTACATCTCGGTTGGATGTTATATACGTCTACAGCGATATATATCCTAACGTAAGGCAGGCTAACATCTCGGATGTAGTATTTTACAAAATTCTTGGAGTATCGGCCCGTACTTCTCGGTGGGAACATTATATACGTCTGTAACGTAACATAACCTAACCTATCCCATCTAGCCCCTCGTTTGCAATGTTTTACAGAATCCCATTCGTGTCGTCCCGTACATCTCGGTTGGGATATTATATACGTCTACAGCGATATATATCCTAACCTAAGGCAGGCTAACTTCTCGGATAGAGTATTTTACAACATTCCTGGCATATCGGCCCCTACTTCTCGGTGGGACCATTATATACGTTTATAACGTATCACAACCTAACCTAACCCATCTAGCCCCTCGCTGGTAATGTTTTACAGAATCCCGTTCGTGTCGTCCCGTACGTCTCGGTTGGGACATTATAAACGTCTACAGCGTTATATATCCTAACCTAAGGCAGGCTAACATCTCGGTTGCAGTATTTTACAACATTCCTGGCGTATCGGCCCATGCTTCTCGGTGGGAACATTATATACGTCTATAACGTAACATAACCTAACCTAACACATCTACCCCTCGCTGGTAATGTTTTACAGAATCCCGTTCGTGTTGTCCCGTACGCCTCGGATGGGAACCTATATACGTCTACAGCGATATATATGTTAACGTAAGGCAGGCTAACATCTCGGATGTAGTATTTTACAACATTCTTGGAGTATCGGCCCCTACTTCGCGGTGGGAACATTATACACGTCTATAACGTAACAAAACTTAACCTAACCCATCTAGCCCCTCGCGGGTAATATTTTGCAGAATCCCGTTCTTGTCGACCCGTACGACTCAGTTGGGATATTATATACGTCTATAGCGTTATATATCCTAACCTAATGCAGGCTATCATCTCGGATGCAATATTTTACAACATTCCTGGCGCATCGGCCTCAACTTCTCGGTGGGAACATTATATAGGTCTATAACGTAATATAACCTAACCTAACACATCTAGCCCATCGCTCGTAATGTTTTACAGAATCCCGTTCGTGTCGTCCCGTACGTCTCGGTTGGGACATTATATACGTCTACAGCGTTATATATCCTAACCTAAGCCAGGCTATCATCTCGGATGCTGTATTTTACAACATTCCTGGCATATCGGCCCCTACTTCTCGGTGGGAACATTATATACGTCTATAACGTATCACAACCTAACCTAACCCATCTAGCCCCTCGCTGGTAATATTTTACAGAATCCCGTCCCTGTCGTCCCGTACGTCTCGGATGAGACATTATAAACGTCTACAGCGATATATATCCTAACCTAAGGCAGGCTAACTTCTCGGATATAGTATTTTACAACATTTCTGTAGGATCGGCTCTACTTCTCGGTGGGAACATTATACACGTCTATAACGTAACATAACCTAACCTAACCCATCTAGCCCCTCGCTGGTAATGTTTTGCAGAATCCCGTTCCTGTCGTCCCGTACATCTCGGTTGGGATATTATATACGTCTACAGCGATATATATCCTAACCTAAGGCAGGCTAACTTCTCGGATATAGTATTTTACAACATACCTGGCATATCGGCCCCTACTTCTCGGTGGGACCATTATATACGTTTATAACGTATCACAGCCTAACCTAACCCATCTAGCCCCTCGCTGGTAATGTTTTACAGAATCCCGTTCGTGTCGTCCCGTACGTCTCGGTTGGGACATTATAAACGTCTACAGCGTTATATATCCTAACCTAAGGCAGGCTAACATCTCGGATGTAGTATTTTACAACATTCTTGGAGTATCGGCCCCTACTTCTCGGTGGGAACATTATATACGTCTGTAACGTAACATAACCTAACCTATCCCATCTAGCCCCTCGTTGGCAATGTTTTACAGAATTCCGTTCGTGTCGTCCCGTACATCTGGGTTGGGATATTATATACGTCTACAGCGATATATATCCTAACCTAAGGCAGGCTAACTTCTCGGATATAGTATTTTACAACATTCCTGGCGTATCGGCCCCTACTTCGCGGTGGGAACATTATACACGTCTATAACGTAACAAAACCTAACCTAACCCATCTAGCCCCTCGCTGGTAATATTTTACAGAATCCCGTTCTTGTCGACCCGTACGACTCGGTTGGGATATTATATACGTCTATAGCGTTATATATCCTAACCTAAGGCAGGCTATCATCTCGGATGCAATATTTTACAACATTCCTGGCATATCGGCCCCTACTTCTCGGTGGGAACATTATATACGTCTATAACGTATCACAACCTAACCTAACCCATCTACCCCTCGCTGGTAATGTTTTACAGAATCCCGTCCCTGTCGTCCCGTACGTCTCGGATGAGACATTATAAACGTCTACAGCGATATATATCCTAACCTAAGGCAGGCTAACTTCTCGGATATAGTATTTTACAACATTTCTGTAGGATCGGCCTCGACTTCTCGGTGGGAAAATTATATACGTCTATAACGTAATATAATCCAACCTAACCCATCTAGCCCCTCGTTTGCAATGTTTTACAGAATCCCGTTCGTGTCGTCCCGTACATCTCGGTTGGGATATTATATACGTCTACAGCGATATATATCCTAACCTAAGGCAGGCTAACTTCTCGGATATAGTATTTTACAACATACCTGGCATATCGGCCCCTACTTCTCGGTGGGACCATTATATACGTTTATAACGTATCACAACCTAACCTAACCCATCTAGCCCCTCGCTGGTAATATTTTGCAGAATCCCGTTCTTGTCGACCCGTACGACTCGGTTGGGATATTATATACGTCTATAGCGTTATATATCCTAACCTAAGGCAGGCTATCATCTCGGATGCAATATTTTACAACATTCCTGGCGCATCGGCCTCAACTTCTCGGTGGGAACATTATATAGGTCTATAACGTAATATAACCTAACCTAACACATCTAGCCCATCGCTCGTAATGTTTTGCAGAATCCCGTTCGTGTCGTCCCGTACGTCTCGGTTGGGACATTATATACGTCTACAGCGTTATATATCCTAACCTAAGCCAGGCTATCATCTCGGATGCAGTATTTTACAACATTCCTGGCATATCGGCCCCTACTTCTCGGTGGGAACATTATATACGTCTATAACGTATCACAACCTAACCTAACCCATCTAGCCCCTCGCTGGTAATATTTTACAGAATCCCGTCCCTGTCGTCCCGTACGTCTCGGATGAGA
Organism: Xylocopa violacea; assembly: GCA_963969225.1. Lineage (NCBI taxonomy): Eukaryota > Metazoa > Arthropoda > Insecta > Hymenoptera > Apidae > Xylocopa > Xylocopa violacea. Next base: position 3,588,329 of record CAXAJV010000061.1, on the reverse strand, counting down.
TATTATAAACGTCTACAGCGATATATATCCTAACCTAAGGCAGGCTAACTTCTCGGATATAGTATTTTACAACATTTCTGTAGGATCGGCTCTACTTCTCGGTGGGAACATTATACACGTCTATAACGTAACATAACCTAACCTAACCCATCTAGCCCCTCGCTGGTAATGTTTTGCAGAATCCCGTTCCTGTCGTCCCGTACATCTCGGTTGGGATGTTATATACGTCTACAGCGATATATATCCTAACGTAAGGCAGGCTAACATCTCGGATGTAGTATTTTACAACATTCTTGGAGTATCGGCCCCTACTTCTCGGTGGGAACATTATATACGTCTGTAACGTAACATAACCTAACCTATCCCATCTAGCCCCTCGTTGGCAATGTTTTACAGAATTCCGTTCGTGTCGTCCCGTACATCTGGGTTGGGATATTATATACGTCTACAGCGATATATATCCTAACCTAAGGCAGGCTAACTTCTCGGATATAGTATTTTACAACATTCCTGGCGTATCGGCCCCTACTTCACCGTGGGAACATTATACACGTCTATAACTTAACATAACCTAACCTAACCCATCTAGCCCCACGCTGGTAATATTTTACAGAATCCCGTTCCTGTCGTCCGGTACATCTCGGTTGGGATATTATATACGACTCTAGCGTTATATACCTAACCTAAGGCAGGCTAACATCTCGGATGCAGTATTTTACAACATTCCTGGCGTAGCGGCCCATACTTCTCGGTGGGAACATTATATACGTCTATAACGTAACATAACCTAACCTATGCCATCTAGCCCCTCGTTGGCAATGTTTTACAGAATCCCGTTCGTGACGTCCCGTACATCTCGGTTGGAATATTATATACGTCTATAGCGTTATATATCCTAACCTAAGGCAAGCTATCATCTCGGATGCAGTATTTTACAACATTCCTGGCATATCGGCCCCTACTTCTCGGTGGGACCATTATATACATTTATAACGTATCACAACCTAACCTAACTCATCTAGCCCCTCGCTGGTAATGTTTTACAGAATCCCGTTCGTGTCGTCCCGTACGTCTCGGTTGGGACATTATAAACGTCTACAGCGTTATATATCCTAACCTAAGGCAGGCTAACATCTCGGTTGCAGTATTTTACAACATTCCTGGCGTATCGGCCCATGCTTCTCGGTGGGAACACTATATAGGTCTATAACGTAACATAACCTAACCTAACACATCTACCCCTCGCTGGTAATGTTTTACAGAATCCCGTTCGTGTCGTCCCGTACGTCTCGGATGGGACCCTATATACGTCTACAGCGATATATATATTAACGTAAGGCAGGCTAACATCTCGGATGTAGTATTTTACAACATTCTTGGAGTATCGGCCCCTACTTCTCGGTGGGAACATTATATACGTCTGTAACGTAACATAACCTAACCTATCCCATCTAGCCCCTCGTTGGCAATGTTTTACAGAATTCCGTTCGTGTCGTCCCGTACATCTGGGTTGGGATATTATATACGTCTACAGCGATATATATCCTAACCTAAGGCAGGCTAACTTCTCGGATATAGTATTTTACAACATTCCTGGCGTATCGGCCCCTACTTCACCGTGGGAACATTATACACGTCTATAACTTAACATAACCTAACCTAACCCATCTAGCCCCTCGCTGGTAATATTTTACAGAATCCCGTTCCTGTCGTCCGGTACATCTCGGTTGGGATATTATATACGACTCTAGCGTTATATACCTAACCTAAGGCAGGCTAACATCTCGGATGCAGTATTTTACAACATTCCTGACGTATCGGCCCATACTTCTCGGTGGGAACATTATATACGTCTATAACGTAACATAACCTAACCTATGCCATCTAGCCCCTCGTTGGTAATGTTTTACAGAATCCCGTTCGTGTCGTCCCGTACGTCTCGGTTGGGACATTATAAACGTCTACAGCGTTATATATCCTAACCTAAGGCAGGCTAACATCTCGGTTGCAGTATTTTACAACATTCCTGGCGTATCGGCCCATGCTTCTCGGTGGGAACATTATATAGGTCTATAACGTAACATAACCTAACCTAACACATCTACCCCTCGCTGGTAATGTTTTACAGAATCCCGTTCGTGTCGTCCCGTACGTCTCGGATGGGACCCTATATACGTCTGCATCGATATATATATTAACGTAAGGCAGGCTAACATCTCGGATGTAGTATTTTACAACATTCTTGGAGTATCGGCCCCTACTTCGCGGTGGGAACATTATACACGTCTATGACGTAACAAAACCTAACCTAACCCATCTAGCCCCTCGCTGGTAATATTTTACAGAATCCCGTTCTTGTCGACCCGTACGACTCGGTTGGGATATTATATACGTCTATAGCGTTATATATCCTAACCTAAGGCAGGCTATCATCTCGGATGCAATATTTTACAACATTCCTGGCATATCGGCCCCTACTTCTCGGTGGGAACATTATATACGTCTATAACGTATCACAACCTAACCTAACCCATCTACCCCTCGCTGGTAATGTTTTACAGAATCCCGTCCCTGTCGTCCCGTACGTCTCGGATGAGACATTATAAACGTCTACAGCGATATATATCCTAACCTAAGGCAGGCTAACTTCTCGGATTTAGTATTTTACAACATTTCTGTAGGATCGGCCTCGACTTCTCGGTGGGAAAATTATATACGTCTATAACGTAATATAATCCAACCTAACCCATCTAGCCCCTCGTTTGCAATGTTTTACAGAATCCCGTTCGTGTCGTCCCGTACATCTCGGTTGGGATATTATATACGTCTACAGCGATATATATCCTAACCTAAGGCAGGCTAACTTCTCGGATATAGTATTTTACAACATACCTGGCATATCGGCCCCTACTTCTCGGTGGGACCATCATATACGTTTATAACGTATCACAACCTAACCTAACCCATCTAGCCCCTCGCTGGTAATGTTTTACAGAATCCCGTTCGTGTCGTCCCGTACGTCTCGGTTGGGACATTATAAACGTCTACAGCGTTATATATCCTAACCTAAGGCAGGCTAACATCGCGGTTGCAGTATTTTACAACATTCCTGGCGTATCGGCCCATGCTTCTCGGTGGGAACATTATATAGGTCTATAACGTAACATAACCTAACCTAACACATCTACCCCTCGCTGGTAATGTTTTACAGAATCCCGTTCGTGTCGTCCCGTACGTCTCGGATGGGAACCTATATACGTCTACAGCGATATATATGTTAACGTAAGGCAGGCTAACATCTCGGATGTAGTATTTTACAACATTCTTGGAGTATCGGCCCCTACATCGCGGTGGGAACATTATACACGTCTATAACGTTACAAAACTTAACCTAACCCATCTAGCCCCTCGCGGGTAATATTTTGCAGAATCCCGTTCTTGTCGACCCGTACGACTCGGTTGGGATATTATATACGTCTATAGCGTTATATATCCTAACCTAAGGCAGGCTATCATCTCGGATGCAATATTTTACAACATTCCTGGCGCATCGGCCTCAACTTCTCGGTGGGAACATTATATAGGTCTATAACGTAATATAACCTAACCTAACACATCTAGCCCATCGCTCGTAATGTTTTGCAGAATCCCGTTCGTGTCGTCCCGTACGTCTCGGTTGGGACATTATATACGTCTACAGCGTTATATATCCTAACCTAAGCCAGGCTATCATCTCGGATGCAGTATTTTACAACATTCCTGGCATATCGGCCCCTACTTCTCGGTGGGAACATTATATACGTCTATAACGTATCACAACCTAACCTAACCCATCTAGCCCCTCGCTGGTAATATTTTACAGAATCCCGTCCCTGTCGTCCCGTACGTCTCGGATGAGATATTATAAACGTCTACAGCGATATATATCCTAACCTAAGGCAGGCTAACTTCTCGGATATAGTATTTTACAACATTTCTGTAGGATCGGCTCTACTTCTCGGTGGGAACATTATACACGTCTATAACGTAACATAACCTAACCTAACCCATCTAGCCCCTCGCTGGTAATGTTTTGCAGAATCCCGTTCCTGTCGTCCCGTACATCTCGGTTGGGATGTTATATACGTCTACAGCGATATATATCCTAACGTAAGGCAGGCTAACATCTCGGATGTAGTATTTTACAACATTCTTGGAGTATCGGCCCCTACTTCTCGGTGGGAACATTATATACGTCTGTAACGTAACATAACCTAACCTATCCCATCTAGCCCCTCGTTGGCAATGTTTTACAGAATTCCGTTCGTGTCGTCCCGTACATCTGGGTTGGGATATTATATACGTCTACAGCGATATATATCCTAACCTAAGGCAGGCTAACTTCTCGGATATAGTATTTTACAACATTCCTGGCGTATCGGCCCCTACTTCACCGTGGGAACATTATACACGTCTATAACTTAACATAACCTAACCTAACCCATCTAGCCCCTCGCTGGTAATATTTTACAGAATCCCGTTCCTGTCGTCCGGTACATCTCGGTTGGGATATTATATACGACTCTAGCGTTATATACCTAACCTAAGGCAGGCTAACATCTCGGATGCAGTATTTTACAACATTCCTGGCGTAGCGGCCCATACTTCTCGGTGGGAACATTATATACGTCTATAACGTAACATAACCTAACCTATGCCATCTAGCCCCTCGTTGGCAATGTTTTACAGAATCCCGTTCGTGACGTCCCGTACATCTCGGTTGGAATATTATATACGTCTATAGCGTTATATATCCTAACCTAAGGCAAGCTATCATCTCGGATGCAGTATTTTACAACATTCCTGGCATATCGGCCCCTACTTCTCGGTGGGACCATTATATACGTTTATAACGTATCACAACCTAACCTAACTCATCTAGCCCCTCGCTGGTAATGTTTTACAGAATCCCGTTCGTGTCGTCCCGTACGTCTCGGTTGGGACATTATAAACGTCTACAGCGTTATATATCCTAACCTAAGGCAGGCTAACATCTCGGTTGCAGTATTTTACAACATTCCTGGCGTATCGGCCCATGCTTCTCGGTGGGAACACTATATAGGTCTATAACGTAACATAACCTAACCTAACACATCTACCCCTCGCTGGTAATGTTTTACAGAATCCCGTTCGTGTCGTCCCGTACGTCTCGGATGGGACCCTATATACGTCTACAGCGATATATATATTAACGTAAGGCAGGCTAACATCTCGGATGTAGTATTTTACAACATTCTTGGAGTATCGGCCCCTACTTCTCGGTGGGAACATTATATACGTCTGTAACGTAACATAACCTAACCTATCCCATCTAGCCCCTCGTTGGCAATGTTTTACAGAATTCCGTTCGTGTCGTCCCGTACATCTGGGTTGGGATATTATATACGTCTACAGCGATATATATCCTAACCTAAGGCAGGCTAACTTCTCGGATATAGTATTTTACAACATTCCTGGCGTATCGGCCCCTACTTCACCGTGGGAACATTATACACGTCTATAACTTAACATAACCTAACCTAACCCATCTAGCCCCTCGCTGGTAATATTTTACAGAATCCCGTTCCTGTCGTCCGGTACATCTCGGTTGGGATATTATATACGACTCTAGCGTTATATACCTAACCTAAGGCAGGCTAACATCTCGGATGCAGTATTTTACAACATTCCTGGCGTATCGGCCCATACTTCTCGGTGGGAACATTATATACGTCTATAACGTAACATAACCTAACCTATGCCATCTAGCCCCTCGTTGGTAATGTTTTACAGAATCCCGTTCGTGTCGTCCCGTACGTCTCGGTTGGGACATTATAAACGTCTACAGCGTTATATATCCTAACCTAAGGCAGGCTAACATCTCGGTTGCAGTATTTTACAACATTCCTGGCGTATCGGCCCATGCTTCTCGGTGGGAACATTATATAGGTCTATAACGTAACATAACCTAACCTAACACATCTACCCCTCGCTGGTAATGTTTTACAGAATCCCGTTCGTGTCGTCCCGTACGTCTCGGATGGGACCCTATATACGTCTGCATCGATATATATATTAACGTAAGGCAGGCTAACATCTCGGATGTAGTATTTTACAACATTCTTGGAGTATCGGCCCCTACTTCGCGGTGGGAACATTATACACGTCTATGACGTAACAAAACCTAACCTAACCCATCTAGCCCCTCGCTGGTAATATTTTACAGAATCCCGTTCTTGTCGACCCGTACGACTCGGTTGGGATATTATATACGTCTATAGCGTTATATATCCTAACCTAAGGCAGGCTATCATCTCGGATGCAATATTTTACAACATTCCTGGCATATCGGCCCCTACTTCTCGGTGGGAACATTATATACGTCTATAACGTATCACAACCTAACCTAACCCATCTACCCCTCGCTGGTAATGTTTTACAGAATCCCGTCCCTGTCGTCCCGTACGTCTCGGATGAGACATTATAAACGTCTACAGCGATATATATCCTAACCTAAGGCAGGCTAACTTCTCGGATTTAGTATTTTACAACATTTCTGTAGGATCGGCCTCGACTTCTCGGTGGGAAAATTATATACGTCTATAACGTAATATAATCCAACCTAACCCATCTAGCCCCTCGTTTGCAATGTTTTACAGAATCCCGTTCGTGTCGTCCCGTACATCTCGGTTGGGATATTATATACGTCTACAGCGATATATATCCTAACCTAAGGCAGGCTAACTTCTCGGATATAGTATTTTACAACATACCTGGCATATCGGCCCCTACTTCTCGGTGGGACCATTATATACGTTTATAACGTATCACAACCTAACCTAACCCATCTAGCCCCTCGCTGGTAATGTTTTACAGAATCCCGTTCGTGTCGTCCCGTACGTCTCGGTTGGGACATTATAAACGTCTACAGCGTTATATATCCTAACCTAAGGCAGGCTAACATCGCGGTTGCAGTATTTTACAACATTCCTGGCGTATCGGCCCATGCTTCTCGATGGGAACATTATATAGGTCTATAACGTAACATAACCTAACCTAACACATCTACCCCTCGCTGGTAATGTTTTACAGAATCCCGTTCGTGTCGTCCCGTACGTCTCGGATGGGAACCTATATACGTCTACAGCGATATATATGTTAACGTAAGGCAGGCTAACATCTCGGATGTAGTATTTTACAACATTCTTGGAGTATCGGCCCCTACATCGCGGTGGGAACATTATACACGTCTATAACGTTACAAAACTTAACCTAACCCATCTAGCCCCTCGCGGGTAATATTTTGCAGAATCCCGTTCTTGTCGACCCGTACGACTCGGTTGGGATATTATATACGTCTATAGCGTTATATATCCTAACCTAAGGCAGGCTATCATCTCGGATGCAATATTTTACAACATTCCTGGCGCATCGGCCTCAACTTCTCGGTGGGAACATTATATAGGTCTATAACGTAATATAACCTAACCTAACACATCTAGCCCATCGCTCGTAATGTTTTGCAGAATCCCGTTCGTGTCGTCCCGTACGTCTCGGTTGGGACATTATATACGTCTACAGCGTTATATATCCTAACCTAAGCCAGGCTATCATCTCGGATGCAGTATTTTACAACATTCCTGGCATATCGGCCCCTACTTCTCGGTGGGAACATTATATACGTCTATAACGTATCACAACCTAACCTAACCCATCTAGCCCCTCGCTGGTAATATTTTACAGAATCCCGTCCCTGTCGTCCCGTACGTCTCGGATGAGATATTATAAACGTCTACAGCGATATATATCCTAACCTAAGGCAGGCTAACTTCTCGGATATAGTATTTTACAACATTTCTGTAGGATCGGCTCTACTTCTCGGTGGGAACATTATACACGTCTATAACGTAACATAACCTAACCTAACCCATCTAGCCCCTCGCTGGTAATGTTTTGCAGAATCCCGTTCCTGTCGTCCCGTACATCTCGGTTGGGATGTTATATACGTCTACAGCGATATATATCCTAACGTAAGGCAGGCTAACATCTCGGATGTAGTATTTTACAACATTCTTGGAGTATCGGCCCCTACTTCTCGGTGGGAACATTATATACGTCTGTAACGTAACATAACCTAACCTATCCCATCTAGCCCCTCGTTGGCAATGTTTTACAGAATTCCGTTCGTGTCGTCCCGTACATCTGGGTTGGGATATTATATACGTCTACAGCGATATATATCCTAACCTAAGGCAGGCTAACTTCTCGGATATAGTATTTTACAACATTCCTGGCGTATCGGCCCCTACTTCACCGTGGGAACATTATACACGTCTATAACTTAACATAACCTAACCTAACCCATCTAGCCCCTCGCTGGTAATATTTTACAGAATCCCGTTCCTGTCGTCCGGTACATCTCGGTTGGGATATTATATACGACTCTAGCGTTATATACCTAACCTAAGGCAGGCTAACATCTCGGATGCAGTATTTTACAACATTCCTGGCGTAGCGGCCCATACTTCTCGGTGGGAACATTATATACGTCTATAACTTAACATAACCTAACCTAACCCATCTAGCCCCTCGCTGGTAATATTTTACAGAATCCCGTTCCTGTCGTCCGGTACATCTCGGTTGGGATATTATATACGACTCTAGCGTTATATACCTAACCTAAGGCAGGCTAACATCTCGGATGCAGTATTTTACAACATTCCTGGCGTATCGGCCCATACTTCTCGGTGGGAACATTATATACGTCTATAACGTAACATAACCTAACCTATGCCATCTAGCCCCTCGTTGGTAATGTTTTACAGAATCCCGTTCGTGTCGTCCCGTACGTCTCGGTTGGGACATTATAAACGTCTACAGCGTTATATATCCTAACCTAAGGCAGGCTAACATCTCGGTTGCAGTATTTTACAACATTCCTGGCGTATCGGCCCATGCTTCTCGGTGGGAACATTATATAGGTCTATAACGTAACATAACCTAACCAAACACATCTACCCCTCGCTGGTAATGTTTTACAGAATCCCGTTCGTGTCGTCCCGTACGTCTCGGATGGGACCCTATATACGTCTGCATCGATATATATATTAACGTAAGGCAGGCTAACATCTCGGATGTAGTATTTTACAACATTCTTGGAGTATCGGCCCCTACTTCGCGGTGGGAACATTATACACGTCTATGACGTAACAAAACCTAACCTAACCCATCTAGCCCCTCGCTGGTAATATTTTACAGAATCCCGTTCTTGTCGACCCGTACGACTCGGTTGGGATATTATATACGTCTATAGCGTTATATATCCTAACCTAAGGCAGGCTATCATCTCGGATGCAATATTTTACAACATTCCTGGCATATCGGCCCCTACTTCTCGGTGGGAACATTATATACGTCTATAACGTATCACAACCTAACCTAACCCATCTACCCCTCGCTGGTAATGTTTTACAGAATCCCGTCCCTGTCGTCCCGTACGTCTCGGATGAGACATTATAAACGTCTACAGCGATATATATCCTAACCTAAGGCAGGCTAACTTCTCGGATTTAGTATTTTACAACATTTCTGTAGGATCGGCCTCGACTTCTCGGTGGGAAAATTATATACGTCTATAACGTAATATAATCCAACCTAACCCATCTAGCCCCTCGTTTGCAATGTTTTACAGAATCCCGTTCGTGTCGTCCCGTACATCTCGGTTGGGATATTATATACGTCTACAGCGATATATATCCTAACCTAAGGCAGGCTAACTTCTCGGATATAGTATTTTACAACATACCTGGCATATCGGCCCCTACTTCTCGGTGGGACCATTATATACGTTTATAACGTATCACAACCTAACCTAACCCATCTAGCCCCTCGCTGGTAATGTTTTACAGAATCCCGTTCGTGTCGTCCCGTACGTCTCGGTTGGGACATTATAAACGTCTACAGCGTTATATATCCTAACCTAAGGCAGGCTAACATCGCGGTTGCAGTATTTTACAACATTCCTGGCGTATCGGCCCATGCTTCTCGATGGGAACATTATATAGGTCTATAACGTAACATAACCTAACCTAACACATCTACCCCTCGCTGGTAATGTTTTACAGAATCCCGTTCGTGTCGTCCCGTACGTCTCGGATGGGAACCTATATACGTCTACAGCGATATATATGTTAACGTAAGGCAGGCTAACATCTCGGATGTAGTATTTTACAACATTCTTGGAGTATCGGCCCCTACTTCGCGGTGGGAACATTATACACGTCTATAACGTTACAAAACTTAACCTAACCCATCTAGCCCCTCGCGGGTAATATTTTGCAGAATCCCGTTCTTGTCGACCCGTACGACTCGGTTGGGATATTATATACGTCTATAGCGTTATATATCCTAACCTAAGGCAGGCTATCATCTCGGATGCAATATTTTACAACATTCCTGGCGCATCGGCCTCAACTTTTCGGTGGGAACATTATATAGGTCTATAACGTAATATAACCTAACCTAACACATCTAGCCCATCGCTCGTAATGTTTTACAGAATCCCGTTCGTGTCGTCCCGTACGTCTCGGTTGGGACATTATATACGTCTACAGCGTTATATATCCTAACCTAAGCCAGGCTATCATCTCGGATGCAGTATTTTACAACATTCCTGGCATATCGGCCCCTACTTCTCGGTGGGAACATTATATACGTCTATAACATATCACAACCTAACCTAACCCATCTAGCCCCTCGCTGGTAATATTTTACAGAATCCCGTCCCTGTCGTCCCGTACATCTGGGTTGGGATATTATATACGTCTACAGCGATATATATCCTAACCTAAGGCAGGCTAACTTCTCGGATATAGTATTTTACAACATTCCTGGCGTATCGGCCCCTACTTCACCGTGGGAACATTATACACGTCTATAACTTAACATAACCTAACCTAACCCATCTAGCCCCTCGCTGGTAATATTTTACAGAATCCCGTTCCTGTCGTCCGGTACATCTCGGTTGGGATATTATATACGACTCTAGCGTTATATACCTAACCTAAGGCAGGCTAACATCTCGGATGCAGTATTTTACAACATTCCTGGCGTATCGGCCCATACTTCTCGGTGGGAACATTATATACGTCTATAACGTAACATAACCTAACCTATGCCATCTAGCCCCTCGTTGGCAATGTTTTACAGAATCCCGTTCGTGACGTCCCGTACATCTCGGTTGGAATATTATATACGTCTATAGCGTTATATATCCTAACCTAAGGCAAGCTATCATCTCGGATGCAGTATTTTACAACATTCCTGGCATATCGGCCCCTACTTCTCGGTGGGACCATTATATACGTTTATAACGTATCACAACCTAACCTAACTCATCTAGCCCCTCGCTGGTAATGTTTTACAGAATCCCGTTCGTGTCGTCCCGTACGTCTCGGTTGGGACATTATAAACGTCTACAGCGTTATATATCCTAACCTAAGGCAGGCTAACATCTCGGTTGCAGTATTTTACAACATTCCTGGCGTATCGGCCCATACTTCTCGGTGGGAACATTATATACGTCTATAACGTAACATAACCTAACCTATGCCATCTAGCCCCTCGTTGGCAATGTTTTACAGAATCCCGTTCGTGACGTCCCGTACATCTCGGTTGGAATATTATATACGTCTATAGCGTTATATATCCTAACCTAAGGCAAGCTATCATCTCGGATGCAGTATTTTACAACATTCCTGGCATATCGGCCCCTACTTCTCGGTGGGACCATTATATACGTTTATAACGTATCACAACCTAACCTAACTCATCTAGCCCCTCGCTGGTAATATTTTACAGAATCCCGTCCATGTCGTCCCGTACGTCTCGGATGAGACATTATAAACGTCTACAGCGATATATATCCTAACCTAAGGCAGGCTAACTTCTCGGATATAGTATTTTACAACATTTCTGTAGGATCGGCCTCTACTTCTCGGTGGGAAAATTATATACGTCTATAACGTAATATAATCCAACCTAACCCATCTAGCCCCTCGCTGGTAATGTTTTACAGAATCCCGTTCGTGTCGTCCCGTACGTCTCGGATGGGAACCTATATACGTCTACAGCGATATATATGTTAACGTAAGGCAGGCTAACATCTCGGATGTAGTATTTTACAACATTCTTGGAGTATCGGCCCCTACTTCGCGGTGGGAACATTATACACGTCTATAACGTAACAAAACTTAACCTAACCCATCTAGCCCCTCGCGGGTAATATTTTGCAGAATCCCGTTCTTGTCGACCCGTACGACTCGGTTGGGATATTATATACGTCTATAGCGTTATATATCCTAACCTAAGGCAGGCTATCATCTCGGATGCAATATTTTACAACATTCCTGGCGCATCGGCCTCAACTTCTCGGTGGGAACATTATATAGGTCTATAACGTAATATAACCTAACCTAACACATCTAGCCCATCGCTCGTAATGTTTTACAGAATCCCGTTCGTGTCGTCCCGTACGTCTCGGTTGGGACATTATATACGTCTACAGCGTTATATATCCTAACCTAAGCCAGGCTATCATCTCGGATGCAGTATTTTACAACATTCCTGGCATATCGGCCCCTACTTCTCGGTGGGAACATTATATACGTCTATAACATATCACAACCTAACCTAACCCATCTAGCCCCTCGCTGGTAATATTTTACAGAATCCCGTCCCTGTCGTCCCGTACATCTGGGTTGGGATATTATATACGTCTACAGCGATATATATCCTAACCTAAGGCAGGCTAACATCGCGGTTGCAGTATTTTACAACATTCCTGGCGTATCGGCCCATGCTTCTCGGTGGGAACATTATATAGGTCTATAACGTAACATAACCTAACCTAACACATCTACCCCTCGCTGGTAATGTTTTACAGAATCCCGTTCGTGTCGTCCCGTACGTCTCGGATGGGAACCTATATACGTCTACAGCGATATATATGTTAACGTAAGGCAGGCTAACATCTCGGATGTAGTATTTTACAACATTCTTGGAGTATCGGCCCCTACTTCGCGGTGGGAACATTATACACGTCTATAACGTAACAAAACTTAACCTAACCCATCTAGCCCCTCGCGGGTAATATTTTGCAGAATCCCGTTCTTGTCGACCCGTACGACTCGGTTGGGATATTATATACGTCTATAGCGTTATATATCCTAACCTAAGGCAGGCTATCATCTCGGATGCAATATTTTACAACATTCCTGGCGCATCGGCCTCAACTTTTCGGTGGGAACATTATATAGGTCTATAACGTAATATAACCTAACCTAACACATCTAGCCCATCGCTCGTAATGTTTTACAGAATCCCGTTCGTGTCGTCCCGTACGTCTCGGTTGGGACATTATATACGTCTACAGCGTTATATATCCTAACCTAAGCCAGGCTATCATCTCGGATGCAGTATTTTACAACATTCCTGGCATATCGGCCCCTACTTCTCGGTGGGAACATTATATACGTCTATAACATATCACAACCTAACCTAACCCATCTAGCCCCTCGCTGGTAATATTTTACAGAATCCCGTCCCTGTCGTCCCGTACATCTGGGTTGGGATATTATATACGTCTACAGCGATATATATCCTAACCTAAGGCAGGCTAACTTCTCGGATATAGTATTTTACAACATTCCTGGCGTATCGGCCCCTACTTCACCGTGGGAACATTATACACGTCTATAACTTAACATAACCTAACCTAACCCATCTAGCCCCTCGCTGGTAATATTTTACAGAATCCCGTTCCTGTCGTCCGGTACATCTCGGTTGGGATATTATATACGACTCTAGCGTTATATACCTAACCTAAGGCAGGCTAACATCTCGGATGCAGTATTTTACAACATTCCTGGCGTATCGGCCCATACTTCTCGGTGGGAACATTATATACGTCTATAACGTAACATAACCTAACCTATGCCATCTAGCCCCTCGTTGGCAATGTTTTACAGAATCCCGTTCGTGACGTCCCGTACATCTCGGTTGGAATATTATATACGTCTATAGCGTTATATATCCTAACCTAAGGCAAGCTATCATCTCGGATGCAGTATTTTACAACATTCCTGGCATATCGGCCCCTACTTCTCGGTGGGACCATTATATACGTTTATAACGTATCACAACCTAACCTAACTCATCTAGCCCCTCGCTGGTAATGTTTTACAGAATCCCGTTCGTGTCGTCCCGTACGTCTCGGTTGGGACATTATAAACGTCTACAGCGTTATATATCCTAACCTAAGGCAGGCTAACATCTCGGTTGCAGTATTTTACAACATTCCTGGCATATCGGCCCCTACTTCTCGGTGGGAACATTATATACGTCTATAACATATCACAACCTAACCTAACCCATCTAGCCCCTCGCTGGTAATATTTTAGAGAATCCCGTCCCTGTCGTCCCGTACATCTGGGTTGGGATATTATATACGTCTACAGCGATATATATCCTAACCTAAGGCAGGCTAACATCGCGGTTGCAGTATTTTACAACATTCCTGGCGAATCGGCCCATGCTTCTCGGTGGGAACATTATATAGGTCTATAACGTAACATAACCTAACCTAACACATCTACCCCTCGCTGGTAATGTTTTACAGAATCCCGTTCGTGTCGTCCCGTACGTCTCGGATGGGAACCTATATACGTCTACAGCGATATATATGTTAACGTAAGGCAGGCTAACATCTCGGATGTAGTATTTTACAACATTCTTGGAGTATCGGCCCCTACTTCGCGGTGGGAACATTATACACGTCTATAACGTAACAAAACTTAACCTAACCCATCTAGCCCCTCGCGGGTAATATTTTGCAGAATCCCGTTCTTGTCGACCCGTACGACTCGGTTGGGATATTATATACGTCTATAGCGTTATATATCCTAACCTAAGGCAGGCTATCATCTCGGATGCAATATTTTACAACATTCCTGGCGCATCGGCCTCAACTTCTCGGTGGGAACATTATATAGGTCTATAACGTAATATAACCTAACCTAACACATCTAGCCCATCGCTCGTAATGTTTTACAGAATCCCGTTCGTGTCGTCCCGTACGTCTCGGTTGGGACATTATATACGTCTACAGCGTTATATATCCTAACCTAAGCCAGGCTATCATCTCGGATGCAGTATTTTACAACATTCCTGGCATATCGGCCCCTACTTCTCGGTGGGAACATTATATACGTCTATAACATATCACAACCTAACCTAACCCATCTAGCCCCTCGCTGGTAATATTTTACAGAATCCCGTCCCTGTCGTCCCGTACATCTGGGTTGGGATATTATATACGTCTACAGCGATATATATCCTAACCTAAGGCAGGCTAACTTCTCGGATATAGTATTTTACAACATTCCTGGCGTATCGGCCCCTACTTCACCGTGGGAACATTATACACGTCTATAACTTAACATAACCTAACCTAACCCATCTAGCCCCTCGCTGGTAATATTTTACAGAATCCCGTTCCTGTCGTCCGGTACATCTCGGTTGGGATATTATATACGACTCTAGCGTTATATACCTAACCTAAGGCAGGCTAACATCTCGGATGCAGTATTTTACAACATTCCTGGCGTATCGGCCCATACTTCTCGGTGGGAACATTATATACGTCTATAACGTAACATAACCTAACCTATGCCATCTAGCCCCTCGTTGGCAATGTTTTACAGAATCCCGTTCGTGACGTCCCGTACATCTCGGTTGGAATATTATATACGTCTATAGCGTTATATATCCTAACCTAAGGCAAGCTATCATCTCGGATGCAGTATTTTACAACATTCCTGGCATATCGGCCCCTACTTCTCGGTGGGACCATTATATACGTTTATAACGTATCACAACCTAACCTAACTCATCTAGCCCCTCGCTGGTAATGTTTTACAGAATCCCGTTCGTGTCGTCCCGTACGTCTCGGTTGGGACATTATAAACGTCTACAGCGTTATATATCCTAACCTAAGGCAGGCTAACATCTCGGTTGCAGTATTTTACAACATTCCTGGCGTATCGGCCCATACTTCTCGGTGGGAACATTATATACGTCTATAACGTAACATAACCTAACCTATGCCATCTAGCCCCTCGTTGGCAATGTTTTACAGAATCCCGTTCGTGACGTCCCGTACATCTCGGTTGGAATATTATATACGTCTATAGCGTTATATATCCTAACCTAAGGCAAGCTATCATCTCGGATGCAGTATTTTACAACATTCCTGGCATATCGGCCCCTACTTCTCGGTGGGACCATTATATACGTTTATAACGTATCACAACCTAACCTAACTCATCTAGCCCCTCGCTGGTAATATTTTACAGAATCCCGTCCATGTCGTCCCGTACGTCTCGGATGAGACATTATAAACGTCTACAGCGATATATATCCTAACCTAAGGCAGGCTAACTTCTCGGATATAGTATTTTACAACATTTCTGTAGGATCGGCCTCTACTTCTCGGTGGGAAAATTATATACGTCTATAACGTAATATAATCCAACCTAACCCATCTAGCCCCTCGCTGGTAATGTTTTACAGAATCCCGTTCGTGTCGTCCCGTACGTCTCGGATGGGAACCTATATACGTCTACAGCGATATATATGTTAACGTAAGGCAGGCTAACATCTCGGATGTAGTATTTTACAACATTCTTGGAGTATCGGCCCCTACTTCGCGGTGGGAACATTATACACGTCTATAACGTAACAAAACTTAACCTAACCCATCTAGCCCCTCGCGGGTAATATTTTGCAGAATCCCGTTCTTGTCGACCCGTACGACTCGGTTGGGATATTATATACGTCTATAGCGTTATATATCCTAACCTAAGGCAGGCTATCATCTCGGATGCAATATTTTACAACATTCCTGGCGCATCGGCCTCAACTTCTCGGTGGGAACATTATATAGGTCTATAACGTAATATAACCTAACCTAACACATCTAGCCCATCGCTCGTAATGTTTTACAGAATCCCGTTCGTGTCGTCCCGTACGTCTCGGTTGGGACATTATATACGTCTACAGCGTTATATATCCTAACCTAAGCCAGGCTATCATCTCGGATGCAGTATTTTACAACATTCCTGGCATATCGGCCCCTACTTCTCGGTGGGAACATTATATACGTCTATAACATATCACAACCTAACCTAACCCATCTAGCCCCTCGCTGGTAATATTTTACAGAATCCCGTCCCTGTCGTCCCGTACATCTGGGTTGGGATATTATATACGTCTACAGCGATATATATCCTAACCTAAGGCAGGCTAACATCGCGGTTGCAGTATTTTACAACATTCCTGGCGTATCGGCCCATGCTTCTCGGTGGGAACATTATATAGGTCTATAACGTAACATAACCTAACCTAACACATCTACCCCTCGCTGGTAATGTTTTACAGAATCCCGTTCGTGTCGTCCCGTACGTCTCGGATGGGAACCTATATACGTCTACAGCGATATATATGTTAACGTAAGGCAGGCTAACATCTCGGATGTAGTATTTTACAACATTCTTGGAGTATCGGCCCCTACTTCGCGGTGGGAACATTATACACGTCTATAACGTAACAAAACTTAACCTAACCCATCTAGCCCCTCGCGGGTAATATTTTGCAGAATCCCGTTCTTGTCGACCCGTACGACTCGGTTGGGATATTATATACGTCTATAGCGTTATATATCCTAACCTAAGGCAGGCTATCATCTCGGATGCAATATTTTACAACATTCCTGGCGCATCGGCCTCAACTTTTCGGTGGGAACATTATATAGGTCTATAACGTAATATAACCTAACCTAACACATCTAGCCCATCGCTCGTAATGTTTTACAGAATCCCGTTCGTGTCGTCCCGTACGTCTCGGTTGGGACATTATATACGTCTACAGCGTTATATATCCTAACCTAAGCCAGGCTATCATCTCGGATGCAGTATTTTACAACATTCCTGGCATATCGGCCCCTACTTCTCGGTGGGAACATTATATACGTCTATAACATATCACAACCTAACCTAACCCATCTAGCCCCTCGCTGGTAATATTTTACAGAATCCCGTCCCTGTCGTCCCGTACATCTGGGTTGGGATATTATATACGTCTACAGCGATATATATCCTAACCTAAGGCAGGCTAACTTCTCGGATATAGTATTTTACAACATTCCTGGCGTATCGGCCCCTACTTCACCGTGGGAACATTATACACGTCTATAACTTAACATAACCTAACCTAACCCATCTAGCCCCTCGCTGGTAATATTTTACAGAATCCCGTTCCTGTCGTCCGGTACATCTCGGTTGGGATATTATATACGACTCTAGCGTTATATACCTAACCTAAGGCAGGCTAACATCTCGGATGCAGTATTTTACAACATTCCTGGCGTATCGGCCCATACTTCTCGGTGGGAACATTATATACGTCTATAACGTAACATAACCTAACCTATGCCATCTAGCCCCTCGTTGGCAATGTTTTACAGAATCCCGTTCGTGACGTCCCGTACATCTCGGTTGGAATATTATATACGTCTATAGCGTTATATATCCTAACCTAAGGCAAGCTATCATCTCGGATGCAGTATTTTACAACATTCCTGGCATATCGGCCCCTACTTCTCGGTGGGACCATTATATACGTTTATAACGTATCACAACCTAACCTAACTCATCTAGCCCCTCGCTGGTAATGTTTTACAGAATCCCGTTCGTGTCGTCCCGTACGTCTCGGTTGGGACATTATAAACGTCTACAGCGTTATATATCCTAACCTAAGGCAGGCTAACATCTCGGTTGCAGTATTTTACAACATTCCTGGCATATCGGCCCCTACTTCTCGGTGGGAACATTATATACGTCTATAACATATCACAACCTAACCTAACCCATCTAGCCCCTCGCTGGTAATATTTTAGAGAATCCCGTCCCTGTCGTCCCGTACATCTGGGTTGGGATATTATATACGTCTACAGCGATATATATCCTAACCTAAGGCAGGCTAACATCGCGGTTGCAGTATTTTACAACATTCCTGGCGAATCGGCCCATGCTTCTCGGTGGGAACATTATATAGGTCTATAACGTAACATAACCTAACCTAACACATCTACCCCTCGCTGGTAATGTTTTACAGAATCCCGTTCGTGTCGTCCCGTACGTCTCGGATGGGAACCTATATACGTCTACAGCGATATATATGTTAACGTAAGGCAGGCTAACATCTCGGATGTAGTATTTTACAACATTCTTGGAGTATCGGCCCCTACTTCGCGGTGGGAACATTATACACGTCTATAACGTAACAAAACTTAACCTAACCCATCTAGCCCCTCGCGGGTAATATTTTGCAGAATCCCGTTCTTGTCGACCCGTACGACTCGGTTGGGATATTATATACGTCTATAGCGTTATATATCCTAACCTAAGGCAGGCTATCATCTCGGATGCAATATTTTACAACATTCCTGGCGCATCGGCCTCAACTTCTCGGTGGGAACATTATATAGGTCTATAACGTAATATAACCTAACCTAACACATCTAGCCCATCGCTCGTAATGTTTTACAGAATCCCGTTCGTGTCGTCCCGTACGTCTCGGTTGGGACATTATATACGTCTACAGCGTTATATATCCTAACCTAAGCCAGGCTATCATCTCGGATGCAGTATTTTACAACATTCCTGGCATATCGGCCCCTACTTCTCGGTGGGAACATTATATACGTCTATAACATATCACAACCTAACCTAACCCATCTAGCCCCTCGCTGGTAATATTTTACAGAATCCCGTCCCTGTCGTCCCGTACATCTGGGTTGGGATATTATATACGTCTACAGCGATATATATCCTAACCTAAGGCAGGCTAACTTCTCGGATATAGTATTTTACAACATTCCTGGCGTATCGGCCCCTACTTCACCGTGGGAACATTATACACGTCTATAACTTAACATAACCTAACCTAACCCATCTAGCCCCTCGCTGGTAATATTTTACAGAATCCCGTTCCTGTCGTCCGGTACATCTCGGTTGGGATATTATATACGACTCTAGCGTTATATACCTAACCTAAGGCAGGCTAACATCTCGCATGCAGTATTTTACAACATTCCTGGCGTATCGGCCCATACTTCTCGGTGGGAACATTATATACGTCTATAACGTAACATAACCTAACCTATGCCATCTAGC
Organism: Xylocopa violacea; assembly: GCA_963969225.1. Taxonomy (NCBI): domain Eukaryota; kingdom Metazoa; phylum Arthropoda; class Insecta; order Hymenoptera; family Apidae; genus Xylocopa; species Xylocopa violacea. Next base: position 3,568,020 of record CAXAJV010000061.1, on the reverse strand, counting down.
CCCTCGTTGGCAATGTTTTACAGAATCCCGTTCGTGACGTCCCGTACATCTCGGTTGGAATATTATATACGTCTATAGCGTTATATATCCTAACCTAAGGCAAGCTATCATCTCGGATGCAGTATTTTACAACATTCCTGGCATATCGGCCCCTACTTCTCGGTGGGACCATTATATACGTTTATAACGTATCACAACCTAACCTAACTCATCTAGCCCCTCGCTGGTAATGTTTTACAGAATCCCGTTCGTGTCGTCCCGTACGTCTCGGTTGGGACATTATAAACGTCTACAGCGTTATATATCCTAACCTAAGGCAGGCTAACATCTCGGTTGCAGTATTTTACAACATTCCTGGCGTATCGGCCCATACTTCTCGGTGGGAACATTATATACGTCTATAACGTAACATAACCTAACCTATGCCATCTAGCCCCTCGTTGGCAATGTTTTACAGAATCCCGTTCGTGACGTCCCGTACATCTCGGTTGGAATATTATATACGTCTATAGCGTTATATATCCTAACCTAAGGCAAGCTATCATCTCGGATGCAGTATTTTACAACATTCCTGGCATATCGGCCCCTACTTCTCGGTGGGACCATTATATACGTTTATAACGTATCACAACCTAACCTAACTCATCTAGCCCCTCGCTGGTAATATTTTACAGAATCCCGTCCATGTCGTCCCGTACGTCTCGGATGAGACATTATAAACGTCTACAGCGATATATATCCTAACCTAAGGCAGGCTAACTTCTCGGATATAGTATTTTACAACATTTCTGTAGGATCGGCCTCTACTTCTCGGTGGGAAAATTATATACGTCTATAACGTAATATAATCCAACCTAACCCATCTAGCCCCTCGCTGGTAATGTTTTACAGAATCCCGTTCGTGTCGTCCCGTACGTCTCGGATGGGAACCTATATACGTCTACAGCGATATATATGTTAACGTAAGGCAGGCTAACATCTCGGATGTAGTATTTTACAACATTCTTGGAGTATCGGCCCCTACTTCGCGGTGGGAACATTATACACGTCTATAACGTAACAAAACCTAACCTAACCCATCTAGCCTCTCGCGGGTAATATTTTGCAGAATCCCGTTCTTGTCGACCCGTACGACTCGGTTGGGATATTATATACGTCTATAGCGTTATATATCCTAACCTAAGGCAGGCTATCATCTCGGATGCAATATTTTACAACATTCCTGGCGCATCGGCCTCAACTTCTCGGTGGGAACATTATATAGGTCTATAACGTAATATAACCTAACCTAACACATCTAGCCCATCGCTCGTAATGTTTTACAGAATCCCGTTCGTGTCGTCCCGTACGTCTCGGCTGGGACATTATATACGTCTACAGCGTTATATATCCTAACCTAAGCCAGGCTATCATCTCGGATGCAGTATTTTACAACATTCCTGGCATATCGGCCCCTACTTCTCGGTGGGAACATTATATACGTCTATAACGTATCACAACCTAACCTAACCCATCTAGCCCCTCGTTTGCAATGTTTTACAGAATCCCGTTCGTGTCGTCCCGTACATCTCGGTTGGGATATTATATACGTCTACAGCGATATATATCCTAACCTAAGGCAGGCTAACTTCTCGGATATAGTATTTTACAACATTCCTGGCGTATCGGCCCCTACTTCACCGTGGGAACATTATACACGTCTATAACTTAACATAACCTAACCTAACCCATCTAGCCCCTCGCTGGTAATATTTTACAGAATCCCGTTCCTGTCGTCCGGTACATCTCGGTTGGGATATTATATACGACTCTAGCGTTATATACCTAACCTAAGGCAGGCTAACATCTCGGATGCAGTATTTTACAACATTCCTGGCGTATCGGCCCATACTTCTCGGTGGGAACATTATATACGTCTATAACGTAACATAACCTAACCTATGCCATCTAGCCCCTCGTTGGCAATGTTTTACAGAATCCCGTTCGTGACGTCCCGTACATCTCGGTTGGAATATTATATACGTCTATAGCGTTATATATCCTAACCTAAGGCAAGCTATCATCTCGGATGCAGTATTTTACAACATTCCTGGCATATCGGCCCCTACTTCTCGGTGGGACCATTATATACGTTTATAACGTATCACAACCTAACCTAACTCATCTAGCCCCTCGCTGGTAATGTTTTACAGAATCCCGTTCGTGTCGTCCCGTACGTCTCGGTTGGGACATTATAAACGTCTACAGCGTTATATATCCTAACCTAAGGCAGGCTAACATCTCGGTTGCAGTATTTTACAACATTCCTGGCGTATCGGCCCATACTTCTCGGTGGGAACATTATATACGTCTATAACGTAACATAACCTAACCTATGCCATCTAGCCCCTCGTTGGCAATGTTTTACAGAATCCCGTTCGTGACGTCCCGTACATCTCGGTTGGAATATTATATACGTCTATAGCGTTATATATCCTAACCTAAGGCAAGCTATCATCTCGGATGCAGTATTTTACAACATTCCTGGCATATCGGCCCCTACTTCTCGGTGGGACCATTATATACGTTTATAACGTATCACAACCTAACCTAACTCATCTAGCCCCTCGCTGGTAATATTTTACAGAATCCCGTCCATGTCGTCCCGTACGTCTCGGATGAGACATTATAAACGTCTACAGCGATATATATCCTAACCTAAGGCAGGCTAACTTCTCGGATATAGTATTTTACAACATTTCTGTAGGGTCGGCCTCTACTTCTCGGTGGGAAAATTATATACGTCTATAACGTAATATAATCCAACCTAACCCATCTAGCCCCTCGCTGGTAATGTTTTACAGAATCCCGTTCGTGTCGTCCCGTACGTCTCGGTTGGGACATTATAAACGTCTACAGCGTTATATATATTAACGTAAGGCAGGCTAACATCTCGGATGTAGTATTTTACAACATTCTTGGAGTATCGGCCCCTACTTCGCGGTGGGAACATTATACACGTCTATAACGTAACAAAACCTAACCTAACCCATCTAGCCCCTCGCTGGTAATATTTTGCAGAATCCCGTTCTTGTCGACCCGTACGACTCGGTTGGGATATTATATACGTCTATAGCGTTATACATCCTAACCTAAGGCAGGCTATCATCTCGGTTGCAGTATTTTACAACATTCCTGGCGTATCGGCCCATGCTTCTCGGTGGGAACATTATATAGGTCTATAACGTAACATAACCTAACCTAACACATCTACCCCTCGCTGGTAATGTTTTACAGAATCCCGTTCGTGTCGTCCCGTACGTCTCGGATGGGAACCTATATACGTCTACAGCGATATATATGTTAACGTAAGGCAGGCTAACATCTCGGATGTAGTATTTTACAACATTCTTGGAGTATCGGCCCCTACTTCGCGGTGGGAACATTATACACGTCTATAACGTAACAAAACCTAACCTAACCCATCTAGCCCCTCGCGGGTAATATTTTGCAGAATCCCGTTCTTGTCGACCCGTACGACTCGGTTGGGATATTATATACGTCTATAGCGTTATATATCCTAACCTAAGGCAGGCTATCATCTCGGATGCAATATTTTACAACATTCCTGGCGCATCGGCCTCAACTTCTCGGTGGGAACATTATATAGGTCTATAACGTAATATAACCTAACCTAACACATCTAGCCCATCGCTCGTAATGTTTTACAGAATCCCGTTCGTGTCGTCCCGTACGTCTCGGCTGGGACATTATATACGTCTACAGCGTTATATATCCTAACCTAAGCCAGGCTATCATCTCGGATGCAGTATTTTACAACATTCCTGGCATATCGGCCCCTACTTCTCGGTGGGAACATTATATACGTCTATAACGTATCACAACCTAACCTAACCCATCTAGCCCCTCGTTTGCAATGTTTTACAGAATCCCGTTCGTGTCGTCCCGTACATCTCGGTTGGGATATTATATACGTCTACAGCGATATATATCCTAACCTAAGGCAGGCTAACTTCTCGGATATAGTATTTTACAACATTCCTGGCGTATCGGCCCCTACTTCACCGTGGGAACATTATACACGTCTATAACTTAACATAACCTAACCTAACCCATCTAGCCCCTCGCTGGTAATATTTTACAGAATCCCGTTCCTGTCGTCCGGTACATCTCGGTTGGGATATTATATACGACTCTAGCGTTATATACCTAACCTAAGGCAGGCTAACATCTCGGATGCAGTATTTTACAACATTCCTGGCGTATCGGCCCATACTTCTCGGTGGGAACATTATATACGTCTATAACGTAACATAACCTAACCTATGCCATCTAGCCCCTCGTTGGCAATGTTTTACAGAATCCCGTTCGTGACGTCCCGTACATCTCGGTTGGAATATTATATACGTCTATAGCGTTATATATCCTAACCTAAGGCAAGCTATCATCTCGGATGCAGTATTTTACATTCCTGGCATATCGGCCCCTACTTCTCGGTGGGACCATTATATACGTTTATAACGTATCACAACCTAACCTAACTCATCTAGCCCCTCGCTGGTAATGTTTTACAGAATCCCGTTCGTGTCGTCCCGTACGTCTCGGTTGGGACATTATAAACGTCTACAGCGTTATATATCCTAACCTAAGGCAGGCTAACATCTCGGTTGCAGTATTTTACAACATTCCTGGCGTATCGGCCCATACTTCTCGGTGGGAACATTATATACGTCTATAACGTAACATAACCTAACCTATGCCATCTAGCCCCTCGTTGGCAATGTTTTACAGAATCCCGTTCGTGACGTCCCGTACATCTCGGTTGGAATATTATATACGTCTATAGCGTTATATATCCTAACCTAAGGCAAGCTATCATCTCGGATGCAGTATTTTACAACATTCCTGGCATATCGGCCCCTACTTCTCGGTGGGACCATTATATACGTTTATAACGTATCACAACCTAACCTAACTCATCTAGCCCCTCGCTGGTAATATTTTACAGAATCCCGTCCATGTCGTCCCGTACGTCTCGGATGAGACATTATAAACGTCTACAGCGATATATATCCTAACCTAAGGCAGGCTAACTTCTCGGATATAGTATTTTACAACATTTCTGTAGGATCGGCCTCTACTTCTCGGTGGGAAAATTATATACGTCTATAACGTAATATAATCCAACCTAACCCATCTAGCCCCTCGCTGGTAATGTTTTACAGAATCCCGTTCGTGTCGTCCCGTACGTCTCGGTTGGGACATTATATACGTCTACAGCGTTATATATCCTAACCTAAGCCAGGCTATCATCTCGGATGCAGTATTTTACAACATTCCTGGCATATCGGCCCCTACTTCTCGGTGGGAACATTATATACGTCTATAACATATCACAACCTAACCTAACCCATCTAGCCCCTCGCTGGTAATATTTTACAGAATCCCGTCCCTGTCGTCCCGTACATCTGGGTTGGGATATTATATACGTCTACAGCGATATATATCCTAACCTAAGGCAGGCTAACATCGCGGTTGCAGTATTTTACAACATTCCTGGCGTATCGGCCCATGCTTCTCGGTGGGAACATTATATAGGTCTATAACGTAACATAACCTAACCTAACACATCTACCCCTCGCTGGTAATGTTTTACAGAATCCCGTTCGTGTCGTCCCGTACGTCTCGGATGGGAACCTATATACGTCTACAGCGATATATATGTTAACGTAAGGCAGGCTAACATCTCGGATGTAGTATTTTACAACATTCTTGGAGTATCGGCCCCTACTTCGCGGTGGGAACATTATACACGTCTATAACGTAACAAAACTTAACCTAACCCATCTAGCCCCTCGCGGGTAATATTTTGCAGAATCCCGTTCTTGTCGACCCGTACGACTCGGTTGGGATATTATATACGTCTATAGCGTTATATATCCTAACCTAAGGCAGGCTATCATCTCGGATGCAATATTTTACAACATTCCTGGCGCATCGGCCTCAACTTCTCGGTGGGAACATTATATAGGTCTATAACGTAATATAACCTAACCTAACACATCTAGCCCATCGCTCGTAATGTTTTACAGAATCCCGTTCGTGTCGTCCCGTACGTCTCGGTTGGGACATTATATACGTCTACAGCGTTATATATCCTAACCTAAGCCAGGCTATCATCTCGGATGCAGTATTTTACAACATTCCTGGCATATCGGCCCCTACTTCTCGGTGGGAACATTATATACGTCTATAACATATCACAACCTAACCGAACCCATCTAGCCCCTCGCTGGTAATATTTTACAGAATCCCGTCCCTGTCGTCCCGTACATCTGGGTTGGGATATTATATACGTCTACAGCGATATATATCCTAACCTAAGGCAGGCTAACTTCTCGGATATAGTATTTTACAACATTCCTGGCGTATCGGCCCCTACTTCACCGTGGGAACATTATACACGTCTATAACTTAACATAACCTAACCTAACCCATCTAGCCCCTCGCTGGTAATATTTTACAGAATCCCGTTCCTGTCGTCCGGTACATCTCGGTTGGGATATTATATACGACTCTAGCGTTATATACCTAACCTAAGGCAGGCTAACATCTCGGATGCAGTATTTTACAACATTCCTGGCGTATCGGCCCATACTTCTCGGTGGGAACATTATATACGTCTATAACGTAACATAACCTAACCTATGCCATCTAGCCCCTCGTTGGCAATGTTTTACAGAATCCCGTTCGTGACGTCCCGTACATCTCGGTTGGAATATTATATACGTCTATAGCGTTATATATCCTAACCTAAGGCAAGCTATCATCTCGGATGCAGTATTTTACAACATTCCTGGCATATCGGCCCCTACTTCTCGGTGGGACCATTATATACGTTTATAACGTATCACAACCTAACCTAACTCATCTAGCCCCTCGCTGGTAATGTTTTACAGAATCCCGTTCGTGTCGTCCCGTACGTCTCGGTTGGGACATTATAAACGTCTACAGCGTTATATATCCTAACCTAAGGCAGGCTAACATCTCGGTTGCAGTATTTTACAACATTCCTGGCGTATCGGCCCATGCTTCTCGGTGGGAACACTATATAGGTCTATAACGTAACATAACCTAACCTAACACATCTACCCCTCGCTGGTAATGTTTTACAGAATCCCGTTCGTGTCGTCCCGTACGTCTCGGATGGGACCCTATATACGTCTACAGCGATATATATATTAACGTAAGGCAGGCTAACATCTCGGATGTAGTATTTTACAACATTCTTGGAGTATCGGCCCCTACTTCTCGGTGGGAACATTATATACGTCTGTAACGTAACATAACCTAACCTATCCCATCTAGCCCCTCGTTGGCAATGTTTTACAGAATTCCGTTCGTGTCGTCCCGTACATCTGGGTTGGGATATTATATACGTCTACAGCGATATATATCCTAACCTAAGGCAGGCTAACTTCTCGGATATAGTATTTTACAACATTCCTGGCGTATCGGCCCCTACTTCACCGTGGGAACATTATACACGTCTATAACTTAACATAACCTAACCTAACCCATCTAGCCCCTCGCTGGTAATATTTTACAGAATCCCGTTCCTGTCGTCCGGTACATCTCGGTTGGGATATTATATACGACTCTAGCGTTATATACCTAACCTAAGGCAGGCTAACATCTCGGATGCAGTATTTTACAACATTCCTGGCGTATCGGCCCATACTTCTCGGTGGGAACATTATATACGTCTATAACGTAACATAACCTAACCTATGCCATCTAGCCCCTCGTTGGTAATGTTTTACAGAATCCCGTTCGTGTCGTCCCGTACGTCTCGGTTGGGACATTATAAACGTCTACAGCGTTATATATCCTAACCTAAGGCAGGCTAACATCTCGGTTGCAGTATTTTACAACATTCCTGGCGTATCGGCCCATGCTTCTCGTTGGGAACATTATATAGGTCTATAACGTAACATAACCTAACCTAACACAACTACCCCTCGCTGGTAATGTTTTACAGAATCCCGTTCGTGTCGTCCCGTACGTCTCGGATGGGACCCTATATACGTCTGCATCGATATATATATTAACGTAAGGCAGGCTAACATCTCGGATGTAGTATTTTACAACATTCTTGGAGTATCGGCCCCTACTTCGCGGTGGGAACATTATACACGTCTATGACGTAACAAAACCTAACCTAACCCATCTAGCCCCTCGCTGGTAATATTTTACAGAATCCCGTTCTTGTCGACCCGTACGACTCGGTTGGGATATTATATACGTCTATAGCGTTATATATCCTAACCTAAGGCAGGCTATCATCTCGGATGCAATATTTTACAACATTCCTGGCATATCGGCCCCTACTTCTCGGTGGGAACATTATATACGTCTATAACGTATCACAACCTAACCTAACCCATCTACCCCTCGCTGGTAATGTTTTACAGAATCCCGTCCCTGTCGTCCCGTACGTCTCGGATGAGACATTATAAACGTCTACAGCGATATATATCCTAACCTAAGGCAGGCTAACTTCTCGGATTTAGTATTTTACAACATTTCTGTAGGATCGGCCTCGACTTCTCGGTGGGAAAATTATATACGTCTATAACGTAATATAATCCAACCTAACCCATCTAGCCCCTCGTTTGCAATGTTTTACAGAATCCCGTTCGTGTCGTCCCGTACATCTCGGTTGGGATATTATATACGTCTACAGCGATATATATCCTAACCTAAGGCAGGCTAACTTCTCGGATATAGTATTTTACAACATACCTGGCATATCGGCCCCTACTTCTCGGTGGGACCATTATATACGTTTATAACGTATCACAACCTAACCTAACCCATCTAGCCCCTCGCTGGTAATGTTTTACAGAATCCCGTTCGTGTCGTCCCGTACGTCTCGGTTGGGACATTATAAACGTCTACAGCGTTATATATCCTAACCTAAGGCAGGCTAACATCGCGGTTGCAGTATTTTACAACATTCCTGGCGTATCGGCCCATGCTTCTCGGTGGGAACATTATATAGGTCTATAACGTAACATAACCTAACCTAACACATCTACCCCTCGCTGGTAATGTTTTACAGAATCCCGTTCGTGTCGTCCCGTACGTCTCGGATGGGAACCTATATACGTCTACAGCGATATATATGTTAACGTAAGGCAGGCTAACATCTCGGATGTAGTATTTTACAACATTCTTGGAGTATCGGCCCCTACATCGCGGTGGGAACATTATACACGTCTATAACGTTACAAAACTTAACCTAACCCATCTAGCCCCTCGCGGGTAATATTTTGCAGAATCCCGTTCTTGTCGACCCGTACGACTCGGTTGGGATATTATATACGTCTATAGCGTTATATATCCTAACCTAAGGCAGGCTATCATCTCGGATGCAATATTTTACAACATTCCTGGCGCATCGGCCTCAACTTCTCGGTGGGAACATTATATAGGTCTATAACGTAATATAACCTAACCTAACACATCTAGCCCATCGCTCGTAATGTTTTACAGAATCCCGTTCGTGTCGTCCCGTACGTCTCGGTTGGGACATTATATACGTCTACAGCGTTATATATCCTAACCTAAGCCAGGCTATCATCTCGGATGCAGTATTTTACAACATTCCTGGCATATCGGCCCCTACTTCTCGGTGGGAACATTATATACGTCTATAACATATCACAACCTAACCTAACCCATCTAGCCCCTCGCTGGTAATATTTTACAGAATCCCGTCCCTGTCGTCCCGTACATCTGGGTTGGGATATTATATACGTCTACAGCGATATATATCCTAACCTAAGGCAGGCTAACATCGCGGTTGCAGTATTTTACAACATTCCTGGCGTATCGGCCCATGCTTCTCGGTGGGAACATTATATAGGTCTATAACGTAACATAACCTAACCTAACACATCTACCCCTCGCTGGTAATGTTTTACAGAATCCCGTTCGTGTCGTCCCGTACGTCTCGGATGGGAACCTATATACGTCTACAGCGATATATATGTTAACGTAAGGCAGGCTAACATCTCGGATGTAGTATTTTACAACATTCTTGGAGTATCGGCCCCTACTTCGCGGTGGGAACATTATACACGTCTATAACGTAACAAAACTTAACCTAACCCATCTAGCCCCTCGCGGGTAATATTTTGCAGAATCCCGTTCTTGTCGACCCGTACGACTCGGTTGGGATATTATATACGTCTATAGCGTTATATATCCTAACCTAAGGCAGGCTATCATCTCGGATGCAATATTTTACAACATTCCTGGCGCATCGGCCTCAACTTTTCGGTGGGAACATTATATAGGTCTATAACGTAATATAACCTAACCTAACACATCTAGCCCATCGCTCGTAATGTTTTACAGAATCCCGTTCGTGTCGTCCCGTACGTCTCGGTTGGGACATTATATACGTCTACAGCGTTATATATCCTAACCTAAGCCAGGCTATCATCTCGGATGCAGTATTTTACAACATTCCTGGCATATCGGCCCCTACTTCTCGGTGGGAACATTATATACGTCTATAACATATCACAACCTAACCTAACCCATCTAGCCCCTCGCTGGTAATATTTTACAGAATCCCGTCCCTGTCGTCCCGTACATCTGGGTTGGGATATTATATACGTCTACAGCGATATATATCCTAACCTAAGGCAGGCTAACTTCTCGGATATAGTATTTTACAACATTCCTGGCGTATCGGCCCCTACTTCACCGTGGGAACATTATACACGTCTATAACTTAACATAACCTAACCTAACCCATCTAGCCCCTCGCTGGTAATATTTTACAGAATCCCGTTCCTGTCGTCCGGTACATCTCGGTTGGGATATTATATACGACTCTAGCGTTATATACCTAACCTAAGGCAGGCTAACATCTCGGATGCAGTATTTTACAACATTCCTGGCGTATCGGCCCATACTTCTCGGTGGGAACATTATATACGTCTATAACGTAACATAACCTAACCTATGCCATCTAGCCCCTCGTTGGCAATGTTTTACAGAATCCCGTTCGTGACGTCCCGTACATCTCGGTTGGAATATTATATACGTCTATAGCGTTATATATCCTAACCTAAGGCAAGCTATCATCTCGGATGCAGTATTTTACAACATTCCTGGCATATCGGCCCCTACTTCTCGGTGGGACCATTATATACGTTTATAACGTATCACAACCTAACCTAACTCATCTAGCCCCTCGCTGGTAATGTTTTACAGAATCCCGTTCGTGTCGTCCCGTACGTCTCGGTTGGGACATTATAAACGTCTACAGCGTTATATATCCTAACCTAAGGCAGGCTAACATCTCGGTTGCAGTATTTTACAACATTCCTGGCATATCGGCCCCTACTTCTCGGTGGGAACATTATATACGTCTATAACATATCACAACCTAACCTAACCCATCTAGCCCCTCGCTGGTAATATTTTACAGAATCCCGTCCCTGTCGTCCCGTACATCTGGGTTGGGATATTATATACGTCTACAGCGATATATATCCTAACCTAAGGCAGGCTAACATCGCGGTTGCAGTATTTTACAACATTCCTGGCGTATCGGCCCATGCTTCTCGGTGGGAACATTATATAGGTCTATAACGTAACATAACCTAACCTAACACATCTACCCCTCGCTGGTAATGTTTTACAGAATCCCGTTCGTGTCGTCCCGTACGTCTCGGATGGGAACCTATATACGTCTACAGCGATATATATGTTAACGTAAGGCAGGCTAACATCTCGGATGTAGTATTTTACAACATTCTTGGAGTATCGGCCCCTACTTCGCGGTGGGAACATTATACACGTCTATAACGTAACAAAACTTAACCTAACCCATCTAGCCCCTCGCGGGTAATATTTTGCAGAATCCCGTTCTTGTCGACCCGTACGACTCGGTTGGGATATTATATACGTCTATAGCGTTATATATCCTAACCTAAGGCAGGCTATCATCTCGGATGCAATATTTTACAACATTCCTGGCGCATCGGCCTCAGCTTCTCGGTGGGAACATTATATAGGTCTATAACGTAATATAACCTAACCTAACACATCTAGCCCATCGCTCGTAATGTTTTACAGAATCCCGTTCGTGTCGTCCCGTACGTCTCGGTTGGGACATTATATACGTCTACAGCGTTATATATCCTAACCTAAGCCAGGCTATCATCTCGGATGCAGTATTTTACAACATTCCTGGCATATCGGCCCCTACTTCTCGGTGGGAACATTATATACGTCTATAACATATCACAACCTAACCGAACCCATCTAGCCCCTCGCTGGTAATATTTTACAGAATCCCGTCCCTGTCGTCCCGTACATCTGGGTTGGGATATTATATACGTCTACAGCGATATATATCCTAACCTAAGGCAGGCTAACTTCTCGGATATAGTATTTTACAACATTCCTGGCGTATCGGCCCCTACTTCACCGTGGGAACATTATACACGTCTATAACTTAACATAACCTAACATAACCCATCTAGCCCCTCGCTGGTAATATTTTACAGAATCCCGTTCCTGTCGTCCGGTACATCTCGGTTGGGATATTATATACGACTCTAGCGTTATATACCTAACCTAAGGCAGGCTAACATCTCGGATGCAGTATTTTACAACATTCCTGGCGTATCGGCCCATACTTCTCGGTGGGAACATTATATACGTCTATAACGTAACATAACCTAACCTATGCCATCTAGCCCCTCGTTGGCAATGTTTTACAGAATCCCGTTCGTGACGTCCCGTACATCTCGGTTGGAATATTATATACGTCTATAGCGTTATATATCCTAACCTAAGGCAAGCTATCATCTCGGATGCAGTATTTTACAACATTCCTGGCATATCGGCCCCTACTTCTCGGTGGGACCATTATATACGTTTATAACGTATCACAACCTAACCTAACTCATCTAGCCCCTCGCTGGTAATGTTTTACAGAATCCCGTTCGTGTCGTCCCGTACGTCTCGGTTGGGACATTATAAACGTCTACAGCGTTATATATCCTAACCTAAGGCAGGCTAACATCTCGGTTGCAGTATTTTACAACATTCCTGGCGTATCGGCCCATACTTCTCGGTGGGAACATTATATACGTCTATAACGTAACATAACCTAACCTATGCCATCTAGCCCCTCGTTGGCAATGTTTTACAGAATCCCGTTCGTGACGTCCCGTACATCTCGGTTGGAATATTATATACGTCTATAGCGTTATATATCCTAACCTAAGGCAAGCTATCATCTCGGATGCAGTATTTTACAACATTCCTGGCATATCGGCCCCTACTTCTCGGTGGGACCATTATATACGTTTATAACGTATCACAACCTAACCTAACTCATCTAGCCCCTCGCTGGTAATATTTTACAGAATCCCGTCCATGTCGTCCCGTACGTCTCGGATGAGACATTATAAACGTCTACAGCGATATATATCCTAACCTAAGGCAGGCTAACTTCTCGGATATAGTATTTTACAACATTTCTGTAGGATCGGCCTCTACTTCTCGGTGGGAAAATTATATACGTCTATAACGTAATATAATCCAACCTAACCCATCTAGCCCCTCGCTGGTAATGTTTTACAGAATCCCGTTCGTGTCGTCCCGTACGTCTCGGTTGGGACATTATATACGTCTACAGCGTTATATATCCTAACCTAAGCCAGGCTATCATCTCGGATGCAGTATTTTACAACATTCCTGGCATATCGGCCCCTACTTCTCGGTGGGAACATTATATACGTCTATAACATATCACAACCTAACCTAACCCATCTAGCCCCTCGCTGGTAATATTTTACAGAATCCCGTCCCTGTCGTCCCGTACATCTGGGTTGGGATATTATATACGTCTACAGCGATATATATCCTAACCTAAGGCAGGCTAACATCGCGGTTGCAGTATTTTACAACATTCCTGGCGTATCGGCCCATGCTTCTCGGTGGGAACATTATATAGGTCTATAACGTAACATAACCTAACCTAACACATCTACCCCTCGCTGGTAATGTTTTACAGAATCCCGTTCGTGTCGTCCCGTACGTCTCGGATGGGAACCTATATACGTCTACAGCGATATATATGTTAACGTAAGGCAGGCTAACATCTCGGATGTAGTATTTTACAACATTCTTGGAGTATCGGCCCCTACTTCGCGGTGGGAACATTATACACGTCTATAACGTAACAAAACTTAACCTAACCCATCTAGCCCCTCGCGGGTAATATTTTGCAGAATCCCGTTCTTGTCGACCCGTACGACTCGGTTGGGATATTATATACGTCTATAGCGTTATATATCCTAACCTAAGGCAGGCTATCATCTCGGATGCAATATTTTACAACATTCCTGGCGCATCGGCCTCAGCTTCTCGGTGGGAACATTATATAGGTCTATAACGTAATATAACCTAACCTAACACATCTAGCCCATCGCTCGTAATGTTTTACAGAATCCCGTTCGTGTCGTCCCGTACGTCTCGGTTGGGACATTATATACGTCTACAGCGTTATATATCCTAACCTAAGCCAGGCTATCATCTCGGATGCAGTATTTTACAACATTCCTGGCATATCGGCCCCTACTTCTCGGTGGGAACATTATATACGTCTATAACATATCACAACCTAACCGAACCCATCTAGCCCCTCGCTGGTAATATTTTACAGAATCCCGTCCCTGTCGTCCCGTACATCTGGGTTGGGATATTATATACGTCTACAGCGATATATATCCTAACCTAAGGCAGGCTAACTTCTCGGATATAGTATTTTACAACATTCCTGGCGTATCGGCCCCTACTTCACCGTGGGAACATTATACACGTCTATAACTTAACATAACCTAACCTAACCCATCTAGCCCCTCGCTGGTAATATTTTACAGAATCCCGTTCCTGTCGTCCGGTACATCTCGGTTGGGATATTATATACGACTCTAGCGTTATATACCTAACCTAAGGCAGGCTAACATCTCGGATGCAGTATTTTACAACATTCCTGGCGTATCGGCCCATACTTCTCGGTGGGAACATTATATACGTCTATAACGTAACATAACCTAACCTATGCCATCTAGCCCCTCGTTGGCAATGTTTTACAGAATCCCGTTCGTGACGTCCCGTACATCTCGGTTGGAATATTATATACGTCTATAGCGTTATATATCCTAACCTAAGGCAAGCTATCATCTCGGATGCAGTATTTTACAACATTCCTGGCATATCGGCCCCTACTTCTCGGTGGGACCATTATATACGTTTATAACGTATCACAACCTAACCTAACTCATCTAGCCCCTCGCTGGTAATGTTTTACAGAATCCCGTTCGTGTCGTCCCGTACGTCTCGGATGGGAACCTATATACGTCTACAGCGATATATATGTTAACGTAAGGCAGGCTAACATCTCGGATGTAGTATTTTACAACATTCTTGGAGTATCGGCCCCTACTTCGCGGTGGGAACATTATACACGTCTATAACGTAACAAAACTTAACCTAACCCATCTAGCCCCTCGCGGGTAATATTTTGCAGAATCCCGTTCTTGTCGACCCGTACGACTCGGTTGGGATATTATATACGTCTATAGCGTTATATATCCTAACCTAAGGCAGGCTATCATCTCGGATGCAATATTTTACAACATTCCTGGCGCATCGGCCTCAGCTTCTCGGTGGGAACATTATATAGGTCTATAACGTAATATAACCTAACCTAACACATCTAGCCCATCGCTCGTAATGTTTTACAGAATCCCGTTCGTGTCGTCCCGTACGTCTCGGTTGGGACATTATATACGTCTACAGCGTTATATATCCTAACCTAAGCCAGGCTATCATCTCGGATGCAGTATTTTACAACATTCCTGGCATATCGGCCCCTACTTCTCGGTGGGAACATTATATACGTCTATAACATATCACAACCTAACCGAACCCATCTAGCCCCTCGCTGGTAATATTTTACAGAATCCCGTCCCTGTCGTCCCGTACATCTGGGTTGGGATATTATATACGTCTACAGCGATATATATCCTAACCTAAGGCAGGCTAACTTCTCGGATATAGTATTTTACAACATTCCTGGCGTATCGGCCCCTACTTCACCGTGGGAACATTATACACGTCTATAACTTAACATAACCTAACCTAACCCATCTAGCCCCTCGCTGGTAATATTTTACAGAATCCCGTTCCTGTCGTCCGGTACATCTCGGTTGGGATATTATATACGACTCTAGCGTTATATACCTAACCTAAGGCAGGCTAACATCTCGGATGCAGTATTTTACAACATTCCTGGCGTATCGGCCCATACTTCTCGGTGGGAACATTATATACGTCTATAACGTAACATAACCTAACCTATGCCATCTAGCCCCTCGTTGGCAATGTTTTACAGAATCCCGTTCGTGACGTCCCGTACATCTCGGTTGGAATATTATATACGTCTATAGCGTTATATATCCTAACCTAAGGCAAGCTATCATCTCGGATGCAGTATTTTACAACATTCCTGGCATATCGGCCCCTACTTCTCGGTGGGACCATTATATACGTTTATAACGTATCACAACCTAACCTAACTCATCTAGCCCCTCGCTGGTAATGTTTTACAGAATCCCGTTCGTGTCGTCCCGTACGTCTCGGTTGGGACATTATAAACGTCTACAGCGTTATATATCCTAACCTAAGGCAGGCTAACATCTCGGTTGCAGTATTTTACAACATTCCTGGCGTATCGGCCCATACTTCTCGGTGGGAACATTATATACGTCTATAACGTAACATAACCTAACCTATGCCATCTAGCCCCTCGTTGGCAATGTTTTACAGAATCCCGTTCGTGACGTCCCGTACATCTCGGTTGGAATATTATATACGTCTATAGCGTTATATATCCTAACCTAAGGCAAGCTATCATCTCGGATGCAGTATTTTACAACATTCCTGGCATATCGGCCCCTACTTCTCGGTGGGACCATTATATACGTTTATAACGTATCACAACCTAACCTAACTCATCTAGCCCCTCGCTGGTAATATTTTACAGAATCCCGTCCATGTCGTCCCGTACGTCTCGGATGAGATATTATAAACGTCTACAGCGATATATATCCTAACCTAAGGCAGGCTAACTTCTCGGATATAGTATTTTACAACATTTCTGTAGGGTCGGCCTCTACTTCTCGGTGGGAAAATTATATACGTCTATAACGTAATATAATCCAACCTAACCCATCTAGCCCCTCGCTGGTAATGTTTTACAGAATCCCGTTCGTGTCGTCCCGTACGTCTCGGTTGGGACATTATAAACGTCTACAGCGTTATATATATTAACGTAAGGCAGGCTAACATCTCGGATGTAGTATTTTACAACATTCTTGGAGTATCGGCCCCTACTTCGCGGTGGGAACATTATACACGTCTATAACGTAACAAAACCTAACCTAACCCATCTAGCCCCTCGCTGGTAATATTTTGCAGAATCCCGTTCTTGTCGACCCGTACGACTCGGTTGGGATATTATATACGTCTATAGCGTTATACATCCTAACCTAAGGCAGGCTATCATCTCGGTTGCAGTATTTTACAACATTCCTGGCGTATCGGCCCATGCTTCTCGGTGGGAACATTATATAGGTCTATAACGTAACATAACCTAACCTAACACATCTACCCCTCGCTGGTAATGTTTTACAGAATCCCGTTCGTGTCGTCCCGTACGTCTCGGATGGGAACCTATATACGTCTACAGCGATATATATGTTAACGTAAGGCAGGCTAACATCTCGGATGTAGTATTTTACAACATTCTTGGAGTATCGGCCCCTACTTCGCGGTGGGAACATTATACACGTCTATAACGTAACAAAACCTAACCTAACCCATCTAGCCCCTCGCGGGTAATATTTTGCAGAATCCCGTTCTTGTCGACCCGTACGACTCGGTTGGGATATTATATACGTCTATAGCGTTATATATCCTAACCTAAGGCAGGCTATCATCTCGGATGCAATATTTTACAACATTCCTGGCGCATCGGCCTCAACTTCTCGGTGGGAACATTATATAGGTCTATAACGTAATATAACCTAACCTAACACATCTAGCCCATCGCTCGTAATGTTTTACAGAATCCCGTTCGTGTCGTCCCGTACGTCTCGGCTGGGACATTATATACGTCTACAGCGTTATATATCCTAACCTAAGCCAGGCTATCATCTCGGATGCAGTATTTTACAACATTCCTGGCATATCGGCCCCTACTTCTCGGTGGGAACATTATATACGTCTATAACGTATCACAACCTAACCTAACCCATCTAGCCCCTCGTTTGCAATGTTTTACAGAATCCCGTTCGTGTCGTCCCGTACATCTCGGTTGGGATATTATATACGTCTACAGCGATATATATCCTAACCTAAGGCAGGCTAACTTCTCGGATATAGTATTTTACAACATTCCTGGCGTATCGGCCCCTACTTCACCGTGGGAACATTATACACGTCTATAACTTAACATAACCTAACCTAACCCATCTAGCCCCTCGCTGGTAATATTTTACAGAATCCCGTTCCTGTCGTCCGGTACATCTCGGTTGGGATATTATATACGACTCTAGCGTTATATACCTAACCTAAGGCAGGCTAACATCTCGGATGCAGTATTTTACAACATTCCTGGCGTATCGGCCCATACTTCTCGGTGGGAACATTATATACGTCTATAACGTAACATAACCTAACCTATGCCATCTAGCCCCTCGTTGGCAATGTTTTACAGAATCCCGTTCGTGACGTCCCGTACATCTCGGTTGGAATATTATATACGTCTATAGCGTTATATATCCTAACCTAAGGCAAGCTATCATCTCGGATGCAGTATTTTACATTCCTGGCATATCGGCCCCTACTTCTCGGTGGGACCATTATATACGTTTATAACGTATCACAACCTAACCTAACTCATCTAGCCCCTCGCTGGTAATGTTTTACAGAATCCCGTTCGTGTCGTCCCGTACGTCTCGGTTGGGACATTATAAACGTCTACAACGTTATATATCCTAACCTAAGGCAGGCTAACATCTCGGTTGCAGTATTTTACAACATTCCTGGCGTATCGGCCCATACTTCTCGGTGGGAACATTATATACGTCTATAACGTAACATAACCTAACCTATGCCATCTAGCCCCTCGTTGGCAATGTTTTACAGAATCCCGTTCGTGACGTCCCGTACATCTCGGTTGGAATATTATATACGTCTATAGCGTTATATATCCTAACCTAAGGCAAGCTATCATCTCGGATGCAGTATTTTACAACATTCCTGGCATATCGGCCCCTACTTCTCGGTGGGACCATTATATACGTTTATAACGTATCACAACCTAACCTAACTCATCTAGCCCCTCGCTGGTAATATTTTACAGAATCCCGTCCATGTCGTCCCGTACGTCTCGGATGAGACATTATAAACGTCTACAGCGATATATATCCTAACCTAAGGCAGGCTAACTTCTCGGATATAGTATTTTACAACATTTCTGTAGGATCGGCCTCTACTTCTCGGTGGGAAAATTATATACGTCTATAACGTAATATAATCCAACCTAACCCATCTAGCCCCTCGCTGGTAATGTTTTACAGAATCCCGTTCGTGTCGTCCCGTACGTCTCGGTTGGGACATTATATACGTCTACAGCGTTATATATCCTAACCTAAGCCAGGCTATCATCTCGGATGCAGTATTTTACAACATTCCTGGCATATCGGCCCCTACTTCTCGGTGGGAACATTATATACGTCTATAACATATCACAACCTAACCTAACCCATCTAGCCCCTCGCTGGTAATATTTTACAGAATCCCGTCCCTGTCGTCCCGTACATCTGGGTTGGGATATTATATACGTCTACAGCGATATATATCCTAACCTAAGGCAGGCTAACATCGCGGTTGCAGTATTTTACAACATTCCTGGCGTATCGGCCCATGCTTCTCGGTGGGAACATTATATAGATCTATAACGTAACATAACCTAACCTAACACATCTACCCCTCGCTGGTAATGTTTTACAGAATCCCGTTCGTGTCGTCCCGTACGTCTCGGATGGGAACCTATATACGTCTACAGCGATATATATGTTAACGTAAGGCAGGCTAACATCTCGGATGTAGTATTTTACAACATTCTTGGAGTATCGGCCCCTACTTCGCGGTGGGAACATTATACACGTCTATAACGTAACAAAACTTAACCTAACCCATCTAGCCCCTCGCGGGTAATATTTTGCAGAATCCCGTTCTTGTCGACCCGTACGACTCGGTTGCGATATTATATACGTCTATAGCGTTATATATCCTAACCTAAGGCAGGCTATCATCTCGGATGCAATATTTTACAACATTCCTGGCGCATCGGCCTCAACTTCTCGGTGGGAACATTATATAGGTCTATAACGTAATATAACCTAACCTAACACATCTAGCCCATCGCTCGTAATGTTTTACAGAATCCCGTTCGTGTCGTCCCGTACGTCTCGGTTGGGACATTATATACGTCTACAGCGTTATATATCCTAACCTAAGCCAGGCTATCATCTCGGATGCAGTATTTTACAACATTCCTGGCATATCGGCCCCTACTTCTCGGTGGGAACATTATATACGTCTATAACATATCACAACCTAACCGAACCCATCTAGCCCCTCGCTGGTAATATTTTACAGAATCCCGTCCCTGTCGTCCCGTACATCTGGGTTGGGATATTATATACGTCTACAGCGATATATATCCTAACCTAAGGCAGGCTAACTTCTCGGATATAGTATTTTACAACATTCCTGGCGTATCGGCCCCTACTTCACCGTGGGAACATTATACACGTCTATAACTTAACATAACCTAACCTAACCCATCTAGCCCCTCGCTGGTAATATTTTACAGAATCCCGTTCCTGTCGTCCGGTACATCTCGGTTGGGATATTATATACGACTCTAGCGTTATATACCTAACCTAAGGCAGGCTAACATCTCGGATGCAGTATTTTACAACATTCCTGGCGTATCGGCCCATACTTCTCGGTGGGAACATTATATACGTCTATAACGTAACATAACCTAACCTATGCCATCTAGCCCCTCGTTGGCAATGTTTTACAGAATCCCGTTCGTGACGTCCCGTACATCTCGGTTGGAATATTATATACGTCTATAGCGTTATATATCCTAACCTAAGGCAAGCTATCATCTCGGATGCAGTATTTTACAACATTCCTGGCATATCGGCCCCTACTTCTCGGTGGGACCATTATATACGTTTATAACGTATCACAACCTAACCTAACTCATCTAGCCCCTCGCTGGTAATGTTTTACAGAATCCCGTTCGTGTCGTCCCGTACGTCTCGGTTGGGACATTATAAACGTCTACAGCGTTATATATCCTAACCTAAGGCAGGCTAACATCTCGGTTGCAGTATTTTACAACATTCCTGGCGTATCGGCCCATACTTCTCGGTGGGAACATTATATACGTCTATAACGTAACATAACCTAACCTATGCCATCTAGCCCCTCGTTGGCAATGTTTTACAGAATCCCGTTCGTGACGTCCCGTACATCTCGGTTGGAATATTATATACGTCTATAGCGTTATATATCCTAACCTAAGGCAAGCTATCATCTCGGATGCAGTATTTTACAACATTCCTGGCATATCGGCCCCTACTTCTCGGTGGGACCATTATATACGTTTATAACGTATCACAACCTAACCTAACTCATCTAGCCCCTCGCTGGTAATATTTTACAGAATCCCGTCCATGTCGTCCCGTACGTCTCGGATGAGACATTATAAACGTCTACAGCGATATATATCCTAACCTAAGGCAGGCTAACCTCTCGGATATAGTATTTTACAACATTTCTGTAGGGTCGGCCTCTACTTCTCGGTGGGAAAATTATATACGTCTATAACGTAATATAATCCAACCTAACCCATCTAGCCCCTCGCTGGTAATGTTTTACAGAATCCCATTCGTGTCGTCCCGTACGTCTCGGTTGGGACATTATAAACGTCTACAGCGTTATATATATTAACGTAAGGCAGGCTAACATCTCGGATGTAGTATTTTACAACATTCTTGGAGTATCGGCCCCTACTTCGCGGTGGGAACATTATACACGTCTATAACGTAACAAAACCTAACCTAACCCATCTAGCCCCTCGCTGGTAATATTTTGCAGAATCCCGTTCTTGTCGACCCGTACGACTCGGTTGGGATATTATATACGTCTATAGCGTTATACATCCTAACCTAAGGCAGGCTATCATCTCGGTTGCAGTATTTTACAACATTCCTGGCGTATCGGCCCATGCTTCTCGGTGGGAACATTATATAGGTCTATAACGTAACATAACCTAACCTAACACATCTACCCCTCGCTGGTAATGTTTTACAGAATCCCGTTCGTGTCGTCCCGTACGTCTCGGATGGGAACCTATATACGTCTACAGCGATATATATGTTAACGTAAGGCAGGCTAACATCTCGGATGTAGTATTTTACAACATTCTTGGAGTATCGGCCCCTACTTCGCGGTGGGAACATTATACACGTCTATAACGTAACAAAACCTAACCTAACCCATCTAGCCTCTCGCGGGTAATATTTTGCAGAATCCCGTTCTTGTCGACCCGTACGACTCGGTTGGGATATTATATACGTCTATAGCGTTATATATCCTAACCTAAGGCAGGCTATCATCTCGGATGCAATATTTTACAACATTCCTGGCGCATCGGCCTCAACTTCTCGGTGGGAACATTATATAGGTCTATAACGTAATATAACCTAACCTAACACATCTAGCCCATCGCTCGTAATGTTTTACAGAATCCCGTTCGTGTCGTCCCGTACGTCTCGGCTGGGACATTATATACGTCTACAGCGTTATATATCCTAACCTAAGCCAGGCTATCATCTCGGATGCAGTATTTTACAACATTCCTGGCATATCGGCCCCTACTTCTCGGTGGGAACATTATATACGTCTATAACGTATCACAACCTAACCTAACCCATCTAGCCCCTCGTTTGCAATGTTTTACAGAATCCCGTTCGTGTCGTCCCGTACATCTCGGTTGGGATATTATATACGTCTACTGCGATATATATCCTAACCTAAGGCAGGCTAACTTCTCGGATATAGTATTTTACAACATTCCTGGCATATCGGCCCCTACTTCTCGGTGGGACCATTATATACGTTTATAACGTATCACAACCTAACCTAACCCATCTAGCCCCTCGCTGGTAATGTTTTACAGAATCCCGTTCGTGTCGTCCCGTACGTCTCGGTTGGGACATTATAAACGTCTACAGCGTTATATATCCTAACCTAAGGCAGGCTAACATCTCGGTTGCAGTATTTTACAACATTCCTGGCGTATCGGCCCATGCTTCTCGGTGGGAACATTATATAGGTCTATAACGTAACATAACCTAACCTAACACATCTACCCCTCGCTGGTAATGTTTTACAGAATCCCGTTCGTGTCGTCCCGTACGTCTCGGATGGGACCCTATATACGTCTACAGCGATATATATATTAACGTAAGGCAGGCTAACATCTCGGATGTAGTATTTTACAACATTCCTGGCATATCGGCCCCTACTTCTCGGTGGGACCATTATATACGTTTATAACGTATCACAACCTATCCTAACCCATCTAGCCCCTCGCTGGTAATATTTTACAGAATCCCGTCCCTGTCGTCCCGTACGTCTCGGATGAGACATTATAAACGTCTACAGCGATATATATCCTAACCTAAGGCAGGCTAATTTCTCGGATATATTATTTTACAACATTTCTGTAGGATCGGCCTCTACTTCTCGGTGGGAACATTATATACGTCTATAACGTAACATAACCTAACCTAACCCATCTAGCCCCTCGCTGGTAATGTTTTACAGAATCCCGTTCGTGTCGTCCCGTACATCTCGGTTGGGATATTATATACGTCTATAGCGTTGTATATCCTAACCTAAGGCAGGCTAACATCTCGGATGCAGCATTTTACAACATTCCTAGCGTATCGGCTCTACTTCTCGGTGGGAACATTATACACGTCTATAACGTAACATAACCTAACCTAACCCATCTAGCCCCTCGCTGGTAATGTTTTGCAGAATCCCGTTCCTGTCGTCCCGTACATCTCGGTTGGATGTTATATACGTCTACAGCGATATATATCCTAACGTAAGGCAGGCTAACATCTCGGATGTAGTATTTTACAACATTCTTGGAGTATCGGCTCCTACTTCTCGGTGGGAACATTATATACGTCTGTAACGTAACATAACCTAACCTATCCCATCTAGCCCCTCGTTTGCAATGTTTTACAGAATCCCGTTCGTGTCGTCCCGTACATCTCGGTTGGGATATTATATACGTCTACAGCGATATATATCCTAACGTAAGGCAGGCTAACATCTCGGATTTAGTATTTTACAAAATTCTTGGAGTATCGGCCCGTACTTCTCGGTGGGACCATTATATACGTTTATAACGTATCACAACCTAACCTAACCCATCTAGCCCCTCGCTGGTAATGTTTTACAGAATCCCGTTCGTGTCGTCCCGTACGTCTCGGTTGGAACATTATAAACGTCTACAGCGTTATATATCCTAACCTAAGGCAGGCTAACATCTCGGTTGCAGTATTTTACAACATTCCTGGCGTATCGGCCCATGCTTCTCGGTGGGAACATTATATAGGTATATAACGTAACATAACCTAACCTAACACATCTACGCCTCGCTGGTAATGTTTTACAGAATCCCGTTCGTGTCGTCCCGTACGTCTCGGATGGGACCCTATATACGTCTACAGCGATATATATATTAACGTAAGGCAGGCTAACATCTCGGATGTAGTATTTTACAACATTCCTGGCATATCGGCCCCTACTTCTCGGTGGGACCATTATATACGTTTATAACGTACCACAACCTATCCTAACCCATCTAGCCCCTCGCTGGTAATATTTTACAGAATCCCGTCCCTGTCGTCCCGTACGTCTCGGATGAGACATTATAAACGTCTACAGCGATATATATCCTAACCTAAGGCAGGCTAATTTCTCGGATATATTATTTTACAACATTTCTGTAGGATCGGCCTCTACTTCTCGGTGGGAACATTATATACGTCTATAACGTAACATAACCTAACCTAACCCATCTAGCCCCTCGCTGGTAATGTTTTACAGAATCCCGTTCGTGTCGTCCCGTACATCTCGGTTGGGATATTATATACGTCTATAGCGTTGTATATCCTAACCTAAGGCAGGCTAACATCTCGGATGCAGCATTTTACAACATTCCTAGCGTATCGGCTCTACTTCTCGGTGGGAACATTATACACGTCTATAACGTAACATAACCTAACCTAACCCATCTAGCCCCTCGCTGGTAATGTTTTGCAGAATCCCGTTCCTGTCGTCCCGTACATCTCGGTTGGATGTTATATACGTCTACAGCGATATATATCCTAACGTAAGGCAGGCTAACATCTCGGATGTAGTATTTTACAACATTCTTGGAGTATCGGCTCCTACTTCTCGGTGGGAACATTATATACGTCTGTAACGTAACATAACCTAACCTATCCCATCTAGCCCCTCGTTTGCAATGTTTTACAAAATCCCGTTCGTGTCGTCCCGTACATCTCGGTTGGGATATTATATACGTCTACAGCGATATATATCCTAACGTAAGGCAGGCTAACATCTCGGATTTAGTATTTTACAAAATTCTTGGAGTATCGGCCCGTACTTCTCGGTGGGACCATTATATACGTTTATAACGTATCACAACCTAACCTAACCCATCTAGCCCCTCGCTGGTAATGTTTTACAGAATCCCGTTCGTGTCGTCCCGTACGTCTCGGTTGGGACATTATAAACGTCTACAGCGTTATATATCCTAACCTAAGGCAGGCTAACATCTCGGTTGCAGTATTTTACAACATTCCTGGCGTATCGGCCCATGCTTCTCGGTGGGAACATTATATAGGTCTATAACGTAACATAACCTAACCTAACACATCTACCCCTCGCTGGTAATGTTTTACAGAATCCCGTTCGTGTCGTCCCGTACGTCTCGGATGGGACCCTATATACGTCTACAGCGATATATATATTAACCAAAGGCAGGCTAACATCTCGGATGTAGTATTTTACAACATTCTTGGAGTATCGGCCCCTACTTCGCGGTGGGAACATTATACACGTCTATAACGTAACAAAACCTAACCTGACCCATCTAGCCCCTCGCTGGTAATGTTTTACAGAATCCCGTTCGTGTCGTCCCGTACATCTCGGTTGGGATATTATATACGTCTATAGCGTTATATATCCTAACCTAAGGCAGGCTAACATCTCGGATGCAGCATTTTGCAACATTCCTAGCGTATCGGCTCTACTTCTCGGTGGGAACATTATACACGTCTATAACGTAACATAACCTAACCTAACCCATCTAGCCCCTCGCTGGTAATGTTTTACAGAATCCCGTTCGTGTCGTCCCGTACGTCTCGGTTGGAACATTATAAACGTCTACAGCGTTATATATCCTAACCTAAGGCAGGCTAACATCTCGGTTGCAGTATTTTACAACATTCCTGGCGTATCGGCCCATGCTTCTCGGTGGGAAAATTATATAGGTCTATAACGTAACATAACCTAACCTAACACATCTACCCCTCGCTGGTAATGTTTTACAGAATCCCGTTCGTGTCGTCCCGTACGTCTTGGATGGGACCCTATATACGTCTGCATCGATATATATATTAACGTAAGGCAGGCTAACATCTCGGATGTAGTATTTTACAACATTCTTGGAGTATCGGCCCCTACTTCGCGGTGGGAACATTATACACGTCTATAACGTAACAAAACCTAACCTAACCCATCTAGCCCCTCGCTGGTAATATTTTACAGAATCCCGTTCTTGTCGACCCGTACGACTCGGTTGGGATATTATATACGTCTATAGCGTTATATATCCTAACCTAAGGCAGGCTATCATCTCGGATGCAATATTTTACAACATTCCTGGCATATCGGCCCCTACTTCTCGGTGGGAACATTATATACGTCTATAACGTATCACAACCTAACCTAACCCATCTACCCCTCGCTGGTAATGTTTTACAGAATCCCGTCCCTGTCGTCCCGTACGTCTCGGATGAGACATTATAAACGTCTACAGCGATATATATCCTAACCTAAGGCAGGCTAACTTCTCGGATATAGTATTTTACAACATTTCTGTAGGATCGGCCTCGACTTCTCGGTGGGAAAATTATATACGTCTATAACGTAATATAATCCAACCTAACCCATCTAGCCCCTCGTTTGCAATGTTTTACAGAATCCCGTTCGTGTCGTCCCGTACATCTCGGTTGGGATATTATATACGTCTACAGCGATATATATCCTAACCTAAGGCAGGCTAACTTCTCGGATATAGTATTTTACAACATACCTGGCATATCGGGCCCTACTTCTCGGTGGGACCATTATATACGTTTATAACGTATCACAGCCTAACCTAACCCATCTAGCCCCTCGCTGGTAATGTTTTACAGAATCCCGTTCGTGTCGTCCCGTACGTCTCGGTTGGGACATTATAAACGTCTACAGCGTTATATATCCTAACCTAAGGCAGGCTAACATCTCGGTTGCAGTATTTTACAACATTCCTGGCGTATCGGCCCATGCTTCTCGGTGGGAACATTATATAGGTCTATAACGTAACATAACCTAACCTAACACATCTACCCCTCGCTGGTAATGTTTTACAGAATCCCGTTCGTGTCGTCCCGTACGTCTCGGATGGGAACCTATATACGTCTACAGCGATATATATGTTAACGTAAGGCAGGCTAACATCTCGGATGTAGTATTTTACAACATTCTTGGAGTATCGGCCCCTACTTCGCGGTGGGAACATTATACACGTCTATAACGTAACAAAACTTAACCTAACCCATCTAGCCCCTCGCGGGTAATATTTTGCAGAATCCCGTTCTTGTCGACCCGTACGACTCGGTTGGGATATTATATACGTCTATAGCGTTATATATCCTAACCTAAGGCAGGCTATCATCTCGGATGCAATATTTTACAACATTCCTGGCGCATCGGCCTCAACTTCTCGGTGGGAACATTATATAGGTCTATAACGTAATATAACCTAACCTAACACATCTAGCCCATCGCTCGTAATGTTTTACAGAATCCCGTTCGTGTCGTCCCGCACGTCTCGGTTGGGACATTATATACGTCTACAGCGTTATATATCCTAACCTAAGCCAGGCTATCATCTCGGATGCAGTATTTTACAACATTCCTGGCATATCGGCCCCTACTTCTCGGTGGGAACATTATATACGTCTATAACGTATCACAACCTAACCTAACCCATCTAGCCCCTCGCTGGTAATATTTTACAGAATCCCGTCCCTGTCGTCCCGTACGTCTCGGATGAGACATTATAAACGTCTACAGCGATATATATCCTAACCTAAGGCAGGCTAACTTCTCGGATATAGTATTTTACAACGTTTCTGTAGGATCGGCTCTACTTCTCGGTGGGAACATTATACACGTCTATAACGTAACATAACCTAACCTAACCCATCTAGCCCCTCGCTGGTAATGTTTTGCAGAATCCCGTTCCTGTCGTCCCGTACATCTCGGTTGGGATGTTATATACGTCTACAGCGATATATATCCTAACGTAAGGCAGGCTAACATCTCGGATGTAGTATTTTACAACATTCTTGGAGTATCGGCCCCTACTTCTCGGTGGGAACATTATATACGTCTGTAACGTAACATAACCTAACCTATCCCATCTAGCCCCTCGTTGGCAATGTTTTACAGAATTCCGTTCGTGTCGTCCCGTACATCTGGGTTGGGATATTATATACGTCTACTGCGATATAT
Organism: Xylocopa violacea; assembly: GCA_963969225.1. Taxonomy (NCBI): domain Eukaryota; kingdom Metazoa; phylum Arthropoda; class Insecta; order Hymenoptera; family Apidae; genus Xylocopa; species Xylocopa violacea. The sequence goes on along the minus strand of CAXAJV010000061.1, from coordinate 3,538,896 downwards.
ATCCTAACCTAAGGCAGGCTAACTTCTCGGATATAGTATTTTACAACATTCCTGGCATATCGGCCCCTACTTCACCGTGGGAACATTATACACGTCTATAACTTAACATAACCTAACCTAACCCATCTAGCCCCTCGCTGGTAATATTTTACAGAATCCCGTTCCTGTCGTCCGGTACATCTCGGTTGGGATATTATATACGACTCTAGCGTTATATACCTAACCTAAGGCAGGCTAACATCTCGGATGCAGTATTTTACAACATTCCTGGCGTATCGGCACATGCTTCTCGGTGGGAACATTATATAGGTCTATAACGTATCACAACCTAACCTAACCCATCTAGCCCCTCGCTGGTAATATTTTACAGAATCCCGTCCCTGTCGTCCCGTACGTCTCGGATGAGACATTATAAACGTCTACAGCGATATATATCCTAACCTAAGGCAGGCTAACTTCTCGGATATAGTATTTTACAACGTTTCTGTAGGATCGGCTCTACTTCTCGGTGGGAACATTATACACGTCTATAACGTAACATAACCTAACCTAACCCATCTAGCCCCTCGCTGGTAATGTTTTGCAGAATCCCGTTCCTGTCGTCCCGTACATCTCGGTTGGGATGTTATATACGTCTACAGCGATATATATCCTAACGTAAGGCAGGCTAACATCTCGGATGTAGTATTTTACAACATTCTTGGAGTATCGGCCCCTACTTCTCGGTGGGAACATTATATACGTCTGTAACGTAACATAACCTAACCTATCCCATCTAGCCCCTCGTTGGCAATGTTTTACAGAATTCCGTTCGTGTCGTCCCGTACATCTGGGTTGGGATATTATATACGTCTACAGCGATATATATTCTAACCTAAGGCAGGCTAACTTCTCGGATATAGTATTTTACAACATTCCTGGCGTATCGGCCCCTACTTCACCGTGGGAACATTATACACGTCTATAACTTAACATAACCTAACCTAACCCATCTAGCCCCTCGCTGGTAATATTTTACAGAATCCCGTTCCTGTCGTCCGGTACATCTCGGTTGGGATATTATATACGACTCTAGCGTTATATACCTAACCTAAGGCAGGCTAACATCTCGGATGCAGTATTTTACAACATTCCTGGCGTATCGGCCCATACTTCTCGGTGGGAACATTATATACGTCTATAACGTAACATAACCTAACCTATGCCATCTAGCCCCTCGTTGGAAATGTTTTACAGAATCCCGTTCGTGACGTCCCGTACATCTCGGTTGGAATATTATATACGTCTATAGCGTTATATATCCTAACCTAAGGCAAGCTATCATCTCGGATGCAGTATTTTACAACATACCTGGCATATCGGCCCCTACTTCTCGGTGGGACCATTATATACGTTTATAACGTATCACAACTTAACCTAACCCATCTAGCCCCTCGCTGGTAATGTTTTACAGAATCCCGTTCGTGTCGTCCCGTACGTCTCGGTTGGGACATTATAAACGTCTACAGCGTTATATATCCTAACCTAAGGCAGGCTAACATCTCGGTTGCAGTATTTTACAACATTCCTGGCGTATCGGCCCATGCTTCTCGGTGGGAACATTATATAGGTCTATAACGTAACATAACCTAACCTAACACATCTACCCCTCGCTGGTAATGTTTTACAGAATCCCGTTCGTGTCGTCCCGTACGTCTCGGATGGGAACCTATATACGTCTACAGCGATATATATGTTAACGTAAGGCAGGCTAACATCTCGGATGTAGTATTTTACAACATTCTTGGAGTATCGGCCCCTACTTCGCGGTGGGAACATTATACACGTCTATAACGTAACAAAACTTAACCTAACCCATCTAGCCCCTCGCGGGTAATATTTTGCAGAATCCCGTTCTTGTCGACCCGTACGACTCGGTTGGGATATTATATACGTCTATAGCGTTATATATCCTAACCTAAGGCAGGCTATCATCTCGGATGCAATATTTTACAACATTCCTGGCGCATCGGCCTCAACTTCTCGGTGGGAACATTATATAGGTCTATAACGTAATATAACCTAACCTAACACATCTAGCCCATCGCTCGTAATGTTTTACAGAATCCCGTTCCTGTCGTCCCGTACATCTCGGTTGGGATGTTATATACGTCTACAGCGATATATATCCTAACGTAAGGCAGGCTAACATCTCGGATGTAGTATTTTACAACATTCTTGGAGTATCGGCCCCTACTTCTCGGTGGGAACATTATATACGTCTGTAACGTAACATAACCTAACCTATCCCATCTAGCCCCTCGTTGGCAATGTTTTACAGAATTCCGTTCGTGTCGTCCCGTACATCTGGGTTGGGATATTATATACGTCTACAGCGATATATATCCTAACCTAAGGCAGGCTAACTTCTCGGATATAGTATTTTACAACATTCCTGGCGTATCGGCCCCTACTTCACCGTGGGAACATTATACACGTCTATAACTTAACATAACCTAACCTAACCCATCTAGCCCCTCGCTGGTAATATTTTACAGAATCCCGTTCCAGTCGTCCGGTACATCTCGGTTGGGATATTATATACGACTCTAGCGTTATATACCTAACCTAAGGCAGGCTAACATCTCGGATGCAGTATTTTACAACATTCCTGGCGTATCGGCCCATACTTCTCGGTGGGAACATTATATACGTCTATAACGTAACATAACCTAACCTATGCCATCTAGCCCCTCGTTGGAAATGTTTTACAGAATCCCGTCCCTGTCGTCCCGTACGTCTCGGATGAGACATTATAAACGTCTACAGCGATATATATCCTAACCTAAGGCAGGCTAACTTCTCGGATATAGTATTTTACAACGTTTCTGTAGGATCGGCTCTACTTCTCGGTGGGAACATTATACACGTCTATAACGTAACATAACCTAACCTAACCCATCTAGCCCCTCGCTGGTAATGTTTTGCAGAATCCCGTTCCTGTCGTCCCGTACATCTCGGTTGGGATGTTATATACGTCTACAGCGATATATATCCTAACGTAAGGCAGGCTAACATCTCGGATGTAGTATTTTACAACATTCTTGGAGTATCGGCCCCTACTTCTCGGTGGGAACATTATATACGTCTGTAACGTAACATAACCTAACCTATCCCATCTAGCCCCTCGTTGGCAATGTTTTACAGAATTCCGTTCGTGTCGTCCCGTACATCTGGGTTGGGATATTATATACGTCTACAGCGATATATATCCTAACCTAAGGCAGGCTAACTTCTCGGATATAGTATTTTACAACATTCCTGGCGTATCGGCCCCTACTTCACCGTGGGAACATTATACACGTCTATAACTTAACATAACCTAACCTAACCCATCTAGCCCCTCGCTGGTAATATTTTACAGAATCCCGTTCCAGTCGTCCGGTACATCTCGGTTGGGATATTATATACGACTCTAGCGTTATATACCTAACCTAAGGCAGGCTAACATCTCGGATGCAGTATTTTACAACATTCCTGGCGTATCGGCCCATACTTCTCGGTGGGAACATTATATACGTCTATAACGTAACATAACCTAACCTATGCCATCTAGCCCCTCGTTGGAAATGTTTTACAGAATCCCGTTCGTGACGTCCCGTACATCTCGGTTGGAATATTATATACGTCTATAGCGTTATATATCCTAACCTAAGGCAAGCTATCATCTCGGATGCAGTATTTTACAACATTCCTGGCATATCGGCCCCTACTTCTCGGTGGGACCATTATATACGTTTATAACGTATCACAACCTAACCTAACTCATCTAGCCCCTCGCTGGTAATGTTTTACAGAATCCCGTTCGTGTCGTCCCGTACGTCTCGGTTGGGACATTGTAAACGTCTACAGCGTTATATATCCTAACCTAAGGCAGGCTAACATCTCGGTTGCAGTATTTTACAACATTCCTCTCGTATCGGCCCATGCTTCTCGGTGGGAACATTATATAGGTCTATAACGTAACATAACCTAACCTAACACATCTACCCCTCGCTGGTAATGTTTTACAGAATCCCGTTCGTGTCGTCCCGTACGTCTCGGATGGGACCCTATATACGTCTGCATCGATATATATATTAACGTAAGGCAGGCTAACATCTCGGATGTAGTATTTTACAACATTCTTGGAGTATCGGCCCCTACTTCGCGGTGGGAACATTATACACGTCTATAACGTAACAAAACCTAACCTAACCCATCTAGCCCCTCGCTGGTAATATTTTGCAGAATCCCGTTCTTGTCGACCCGTACGACTCGGTTGGGATATTATATACGTTTATAGCGTTATATATCCTAACCTAAGGCAGGCTATCATCTCGGATGCAATATTTTACAACATTCCTGGCGCATCGGCCTCAACTTCTCGGTGGGAACATTATATAGGTCTATAACGTAATATAACCTAACCTAACACATCTAGGCCATCGCTCGTAATGTTTTACAGAATCCCGTTCGTGTCGTCCCGTACGTCTCGGCTGGGACATTATATACGTCTACAGCGTTACATATCCTAACCTAAGCCAGGCTATCATCTCGGATGCAGTATTTTACAACATTCCTGGCATATCGGCCCCTACTTCTCGGTGGGAACATTATATACGTCTATAACGTATCACAACCTAACCTAACCCATCTAGCCCCTCGCTGGTAATATTTTACAGAATCCCGTCCCTGTCGTCCCGTACGTCTCGGATGAGACATTATAAACGTCTACAGCGATATATATCCTAACCTAAGGCAGGCTAACTTCTCGGATATAGTATTTTACAACATTTCTGTAGGATCGGCCTCTACTTCTCGGTGGGAAAATTATATACGTCTATAACGTAATATAATCCAACCTAACCCATCTAGCCCCTCGCTGGTAATGTTTTACAGAATCCCGTTCGTGTCGTCCCGTACGTCTCGGTTGGGATATTATATACGTCTATAGCGTTGTATATCCTAACCTAAGGCAGGCTAACATCTCGGATGCAGCATTTTACAACATTCCTAGCGTATCGGCTCTACTTCTCGGTGGGAACATTATACACGTCTATAACGTAACATAACCTAACCTAACCCATCTAGCCCCTCGCTGGTAATGTTTTGCAGAATCCCGTTCCAGTCGTCCCGTACATCTCGGTTGGATGTTATATACGTCTACAGCGATATATATCCTAACGTAAGGCAGGCTAACATCTCGGATGTAGTATTTTACAACATTCTTGGAGTATCGGCTCCTACTTCTCGGTGGGAACATTAGATACGTCTGTAACGTAACATAACCTAACCTATCCCATCTAGCCCCTCGTTTGCAATGTTTTACAGAATCCCGTTCGTGTCGTCCCGTACATCTCGGTTGGGATATTATATACGTCTACAGCGATATATATCCTAACGTAAGGCAGGCTAACATCTCGGATTTAGTATTTTACAAAATTCTTGGAGTATCGGCCCGTACTTCTCGGTGGGAACATTATATACGTCTGTAACGTAACATAACCTAACCTATCCCATCTAGCCCCTCGTTTGCAATGTTTTACAGAATCCCATTCGTGTCGTCCCGTACATCTCGGTTGGGATATTATATACGTCTACAGCGATATATATCCTAACCTAAGGCAGGCTAACTTCTCGGATAGAGTATTTTACAACATTCCTGGCATATCGGCCCCTACTTCTCGGTGGGACCATTATATACGTTTATAACGTATCACAACCTAACCTAACCCATCTAGCCCCTCGCTGGTAATGTTTTACAGAATCCCGTTCGTGTCGTCCCGTACGTCTCGGTTGGGACATTATAAACGTCTACAGCGTTATATATCCTAACCTAAGGCAGGCTAACATCTCGGTTGCAGTATTTTACAACATTCCTGGCGTATCGGCCCATGCTTCTCGGTGGGAACATTATATAGGTCTATAACGTAACATAACCTAACCTAACACATCTACCCCTCGCGGGTAATGTTTTACAGAATCCCGTTAGTGTCGTCCCGTACGTCTCGGATGGGACCCTATATACGTCTACAGCGATATATATATTAACCAAAGGCAGGCTAACATCTCGGATGTAGTATTTTACAACATTCTTGGAGTATCGGCCCCTACTTCGCGGTGGGAACATTATACACGTCTATAACGTAACAAAACCTAACCTAACCCATCTAGCCCCTCGCTGGTAATATTTTACAGAATCCCGTTCTTGTCGACCCGTACGACTCGGTTGGGATATTATATACGTCTATAGCGTTATATATCCTAACCTAAGGCAGGCTATCATCTCGGATGCAATATTTTACAACATTCCTGGCATATCGGCCCCTACTTCTCGGTGGGAACATTATATACGTCTATAACGTATCACAACCTAACCTAACCCATCTACCCCTCGTTCGTAATGTTTTACAGAATCCCGTCCCTGTCGTCCCGTACGTCTCGGATGGGACATTATAAACGTCTACAGCGATATATATCCTAACCTAAGGCAGGCTAACTTCTCGGATATAGTATTTTACAACATTTCTGTAGGATCGGCCTCTACTTCTCGGTGGGAAAATTATATACGTCTATAACGTAATATAATCCAACCTAACCCATCTAGCCCCTCGTTTGCAATGTTTTACAGAATCCCGTTCGTGTCGTCCCGTACATCTCGGTTGGGATATTATATACGTCTACAGCGATATATATCCTAACCTAAGGCAGGCTAACTTCTCGGATATAGTATTTTACAACATACCTGGCATATCGGCCCCTACTTCTCGGTGGGACCATTATATACGTTTATAACGTATCACAACCTAACCTAACCCATCTAGCCCCTCGCTGGTAATGTTTTACAGAATCCCGTTCGTGTCGTCCCGTACGTCTCGGTTGGGACATTATAAACGTCTACAGCGTTATATATCCTAACCTAAGGCAGGCTAACATCTCGGTTGCAGTATTTTACAACATTCCTGGCGTATCGGCCCATGCTTCTCGGTGGGAACATTATATAGGTCTATAACGTAACATAACCTAACCTAACACATCTACCCCTCGCTGGTAATGTTTTACAGAATCCCGTTCGTGTCGTCCCGTACGTCTCGGATGGGAACCTATATACGTCTACAGCGATATATATGTTAACGTAAGGCAGGCTAACATCTCGGATGTAGTATTTTACAACATTCTTGGAGTATCGGCCCCTACTTCGCGGTGGGAACATTATACACGTCTATAACGTAACAAAACTTAACCTAACCCATCTAGCCCCTCGCGGGTAATATTTTGCAGAATCCCGTTCTTGTCGACCCGTACGACTCGGTTGGGATATTATATACGTCTATAGCGTTATATATCCTAACCTAAGGCAGGCTATCATCTCGGATGCAATATTTTACAACATTCCTGGCGCATCGGCCTCAACTTCTCGGTGGGAACATTATATAGGTCTATAACGTAATATAACCTAACCTAACACATCTAGCCCATCGCTCGTAATGTTTTACAGAATCCCGTTCGTGTCGTCCCGTACGTCTCGGTTGGGACATTATATACGTCTACAGCGTTATATATCCTAACCTAAGCCAGGCTATCATCTCGGATGCAGTATTTTACAACATTCCTGGCATATCGGCCCCTACTTCTCGGTGGGAACATTATATACGTCTATAACGTATCACAACCTAACCTAACCCATCTAGCCCCTCGTTTGCAATGTTTTACAGAATCCCGTTCGTGTCGTCCCGTACATCTCGGTTGGGATATTATATACGTCTACTGCGATATATATCCTAACCTAAGGCAGGCTAACTTCTCGGATATAGTATTTTACAACATTCCTGGCATATCGGCCCCTACTTCTCGGTGGGACCATTATATACGTTTATAACGTATCACAACCTAACCTAACCCATCTAGCCCCTCGCTGGTAATGTTTTACAGAATCCCGTTCGTGTCGTCCCGTACGTCTCGGCTGGGACATTATATACGTCTACAGCGTTATATATCCTAACCTAAGCCAGGCTATCATCTCGGATGCAGTATTTTACAACATTCCTGGCATATCGGCCCCTACTTCTCGGTGGGAACATTATATACGTCTATAACGTATCACAACCTAACCTAACCCATCTAGCCCCTCGCTGGTAATATTTTACAGAATCCCGTCCCTGTCGTCCCGTACGTCTCGGATGAGACATTATAAACGTCTACAGCGATATATATCCTAACCTAAGGCAGGCTAACTTCTCGGATATAGTATTTTACAACATTTCTGTAGGATCGGCCTCTACTTCTCGGTGGGAAAATTATATACGTCTATAACGTAATATAATCCAACCTAACCCATCTAGCCCCTCGCTGGTAATGTTTTACAGAATCCCGTTCGTGTCGTCCCGTACGTCTCGGTTGGGATATTATATACGTCTATAGCGTTATGTATCCTAACCTAAGGCAGGATAACATCTCGGTTGCAGTATTTTACAACATTCCTGGCATATTGGCCCCTACTTCTCGGTGGGACCATTATATACGTTTATAACGTATCACGACCTATCCTAACCCATCTAGCCCCTCGCTGGTAATATTTTACAGAATCCCGTCCCTGTCGTCCCGTACGTCTCGGATGAGACATTATAAACGTCTACGGCGATATATATCCTAACCTAAGGCAGGTTAATTTCTCGGATATATTATTTTACAACATTTCTGTAGGATCGGCCTCTACTTCTCGGTGGGAACATTATATACGTCTATAACGTAACATAACCTAACCTAACCCATCTAGCCCCTCGCTGGTAATGTTTTACAGAATCCCGTTCGTGTCGTCCCGTACATCTCGGTTGGGATATTATATACGTCTATAGCGTTATATATCCTAACCTAAGGCAGGCTAACATCTCGGATGCAGCATTTTACAACATTCCTAGCGTATCGGCTCTACTTCTCGGTGGGAACATTATACACGTCTATAACGTAACATAACCTAACCTAACCCATCTAGCCCCTCGCTGGTAATGTTTTACAGAATCCCGTTCGTGTCGTCCCGTACGTCTCGGTTGGGACATTATAAACGTCTACAGCGTTATATATCCTAACCTAAGGCAGACTAACATCTCGGTTGCAGTATTTTACAACATTCCTGGCGTATCGGCCCATGCTTCTCGGTGGGAACATTATATAGGTCTATAACGTAACATAACCTAACCTAACACATCTACCCCTCGCTGGTAATGTTTTACAGAATCCCGTTCGTGTCGTCCCGTACGTCTCGGATGGGACCCTATATACGTCTACAGCGATATATATATTAACGTAAGGCAGGCTAACATCTCGGATGTAGTATTTTACAACATTCCTGGCATATCGGCCCCTACTTCTCGGTGGGACCATTATATACGTTTATAACGTATCACAACCTATCCTAACCCATCTAGCCCCTCGCTGGTAATATTTTACAGAATCCCGTCCCTGTCGTCCCGTACGTCTCGGATGAGACATTATAAACGTCTACAGCGATATATATCCTAACCTAAGGCAGGCTAATTTCTCGGATATATTATTTTACAACATTTCTGTAGGATCGGCCTCTACTTCTCGGTGGGAACATTATATACGTCTATAACGTAACATAACCTAACCTAACCCATCTAGCCCCTCGCTGGTAATGTTTTACAGAATCCCGTTCGTGTCGTCCCGTACATCTCGGTTGGGATATTATATACGTCTATAGCGTTGTATATCCTAACCTAAGGCAGGCTAACATCTCGGATGCAGCATTTTACAACATTCCTAGCGTATCGGCTCTACTTCTCGGTGGGAACATTATATACGTCTGTAACGTAACATAACCTAACCTATCCCATCTAGCCCCTCGTTTGCAATGTTTTACAGAATCCCGTTCGTGTCGTCCCGTACATCTCGGTTGGGATATTATATACGTCTACAGCGATATATATCCTAACGTAAGGCAGGCTAACATCTCGGATTTAGTATTTTACAAAATTCTTGGAGTATCGGCCCGTACTTCTCGGTGGGAACATTATATACGTCTGTAACGTAACATAACCTAACCTATCCCATCTAGCCCCTCGTTTGCAATGTTTTACAGAATCCCATTCGTGTCGTCCCGTACATCTCGGTTGGGATATTATATACGTCTACAGCGATATATATCCTAACCTAAGGCAGGCTAACTTCTCGGATAGAGTATTTTACAACATTCCTGGCATATCGGCCCCTACTTCTCGGTGGGACCAATATATACGTTTATAACGTATCACAACCTAACCTAACCCATCTAGCCCCTCGCTGGTAATGTTTTACAGAATCCCGTTCGTGTCGTCCCGTACGTCTCGGTTGGGACATTATAAACGTCTACAGCGTTATATATCCTAACCTAAGGCAGGCTAACATCTCGGTTGCAGTATTTTACAACATTCCTGGCGTATCGGCCCATGCTTCTCGGTGGGAACACTATATAGGTCTATAACGTAACATAACCTAACCTAACACATCTACCCCTCGCGGGTAATGTTTTACAGAATCCCGTTCGTGTCGTCCCGTACGTCTCGGATGGGACCCTATATACGTCTACAGCGATATATATATTAACCAAAGGCAGGCTAACATCTCGGATGTAGTATTTTACAACATTCTTGGAGTATCGGCCCCTACTTCGCGGTGGGAACATTATACACGTCTATAACGTAACAAAACCTAACCTGACCCATCTAGCCCCTCGCTGGTAATGTTTTACAGAATCCCGTTCGTGTCGTCCCGTACATCTCGGTTGGGATATTATATACGTCTATAGCGTTATATATCCTAACCTAAGGCAGGCTAACATCTCGGATGCAGCATTTTGCAACATTCCTAGCGTATCGGCTCTACTTCTCGGTGGGAACATTATACACGTCTATAACGTAACATAACCTAACCTAACCCATCTAGCCCCTCGCTGGTAATGTTTTACAGAATCCCGTTCGTGTCGTCCCGTACGTCTCGGTTGGAACATTATAAACGTCTACAGCGTTATATATCCTAACCTAAGGCAGGCTAACATCTCGGTTGCAGTATTTTACAACATTCCTGGCGTATCGGCCCATGCTTCTCGGTGGGAACATTATATAGGTCTATAACGTAACATAACCTAACCTAACACATCTACCCCTCGCTGGTAATGTTTTACAGAATCCCGTTCGTGTCGTCCCGTACGTCTCGGATGGGACCCTATATACGTCTGCATCGATATATATATTAACGTAAGGCAGGCTAACATCTCGGATGTAGTATTTTACAACATTCTTGGAGTATCGGCCCCTACTTCGCGGTGGGAACATTATACACGTCTATAACGTAACAAAACCTAACCTAACCCATCTAGCCCCTCGCTGGTAATATTTTACAGAATCCCGTTCTTGTCGACCCGTACGACTCGGTTGGGATATTATATACGTCTATAGCGTTATATATCCTAACCTAAGGCAGGCTATCATCTCGGATGCAATATTTTACAACATTCCTGGCATATCGGCCCCTACTTCTCGGTGGGAACATTATATACGTCTATAACGTATCACAACCTAACCTAACCCATCTACCCCTCGCTGGTAATGTTTTACAGAATCCCGTCCCTGTCGTCCCGTACGTCTCGGATGAGACATTATAAACGTCTACAGCGATATATATCCTAACCTAAGGCAGGCTAACTTCTCGGATATAGTATTTTACAACATTTCTGTAGGATCGGCCTCGACTTCTCGGTGGGAAAATTATATACGTCTATAACGTAATATAATCCAACCTAACCCATCTAGCCCCTCGTTTGCAATGTTTTACAGAATCCCGTTCGTGTCGTCCCGTACATCTCGGTTGGGATATTATATACGTCTACAGCGATATATATCCTAACCTAAGGCAGGCTAACTTCTCGGATATAGTATTTACAACATACCTGGCATATCGGCCCCTACTTCTCGGTGGGACCATTATATACGTTTATAACGTATCACAGCCTAACCTAACCCATCTAGCCCCTCGCTGGTAGTGTTTTACAGAATCCCGTTCGTGTCGTCCCGTACGTCTCGGTTGGGACATTATAAACGTCTACAGCGTTATATATCCTAACCTAAGGCAGGCTAACATCTCGGTTGCAGTATTTTACAACATTCCTGGCGTATCGGCCCATGCTTCTCGGTGGGAACATTATATAGGTCTATAACGTAACATAACCTAACCTAACACATCTACCCCTCGCTGGTAATGTTTTACAGAATCCCGTTCGTGTCGTCCCGTACGTCTCGGATGGGACCCTATATACGTCTACAGCGATATATATGTTAACGTAAGGCAGGCTAACATCTCGAATGTAGTATTTTACAACATTCTTGGAGTATCGGCCCCTACTTCGCGGTGGGAACATTATACACGTCTATAACGTAACAAAACCTAACCTAACCCATCTAGCCCCTCGCTGGTAATATTTTACAGAATCCCGTTCTTGTCGACCCGTACGACTCGGTTGGGATATTATATACGTCTATAGCGTTATATATCCTAACCTAAGGCAGGCTATCATCTCGGATGCAATATTTTACAACATTCCTGGCATATCGGCCCCTACTTCTCGGTGGGACCATTATATACGTTTATAACGTATCACAACCTAACCTAACCCATCTAGCCCCTCGCTGGTAATGTTTTACAGAATCCCGTTCGTGTCGTCCCGTACGTCTCGGCTGGGACATTATATACGTCTACAGCGTTATATATCCTAACCTAAGCCAGGCTATCATCTCGGATGCAGTATTTTACAACATTCCTGGCATATCGGCCCCTACTTCTCGGTGGGAACATTATATACGTCTATAACGTATCACAACCTAACCTAACCCATCTAGCCCCTCGCTGGTAATATTTTACAGAATCCCGTCCCTGTCGTCCCGTACGTCTCGGATGAGACATTATAAACGTCTACAGCGATATATATCCTAACCTAAGGCAGGCTAACTTCTCGGATATAGTATTTTACAACATTTCTGTAGGATCGGCCTCTACTTCTCGGTGGGAAAATTATATACGTCTATAACGTAATATAATCCAACCTAACCCATCTAGCCCCTCGCTGGTAATGTTTTACAGAATCCCGTTCGTGTCGTCCCGTACGTCTCGGTTGGGATATTATATACGTCTATAGCGTTATGTATCCTAACCTAAGGCAGGATAACATCTCGGTTGCAGTATTTTACAACATTCCTGGCATATTGGCCCCTACTTCTCGGTGGGACCATTATATACGTTTATAACGTATCACGACCTATCCTAACCCATCTAGCCCCTCGCTGGTAATATTTTACAGAATCCCGTCCCTGTCGTCCCGTACGTCTCGGATGAGACATTATAAACGTCTACGGCGATATATATCCTAACCTAAGGCAGGTTAATTTCTCGGATATATTATTTTACAACATTTCTGTAGGATCGGCCTCTACTTCTCGGTGGGAACATTATATACGTCTATAACGTAACATAACCTAACCTAACCCATCTAGCCCCTCGCTGGTAATGTTTTACAGAATCCCGTTCGTGTCGTCCCGTACATCTCGGTTGGGATATTATATACGTCTATAGCGTTATATATCCTAACCTAAGGCAGGCTAACATCTCGGATGCAGCATTTTACAACATTCCTAGCGTATCGGCTCTACTTCTCGGTGGGAACATTATACACGTCTATAACGTAACATAACCTAACCTAACCCATCTAGCCCCTCGCTGGTAATGTTTTACAGAATCCCGTTCGTGTCGTCCCGTACGTCTCGGTTGGGACATTATAAACGTCTACAGCGTTATATATCCTAACCTAAGGCAGACTAACATCTCGGTTGCAGTATTTTACAACATTCCTGGCGTATCGGCCCATGCTTCTCGGTGGGAACATTATATAGGTCTATAACGTAACATAACCTAACCTAACACATCTACCCCTCGCTGGTAATGTTTTACAGAATCCCGTTCGTGTCGTCCCGTACGTCTCGGATGGGACCCTATATACGTCTACAGCGATATATATATTAACGTAAGGCAGGCTAACATCTCGGATGTAGTATTTTACAACATTCCTGGCATATCGGCCCCTACTTCTCGGTGGGACCATTATATACGTTTATAACGTATCACAACCTATCCTAACCCATCTAGCCCCTCGCTGGTAATATTTTACAGAATCCCGTCCCTGTCGTCCCGTACGTCTCGGATGAGACATTATAAACGTCTACAGCGATATATATCCTAACCTAAGGCAGGCTAATTTCTCGGATATATTATTTTACAACATTTCTGTAGGATCGGCCTCTACTTCTCGGTGGGAACATTATATACGTCTATAACGTAACATAACCTAACCTAACCCATCTAGCCCCTCGCTGGTAATGTTTTACAGAATCCCGTTCGTGTCGTCCCGTACATCTCGGTTGGGATATTATATACGTCTATAGCGTTGTATATCCTAACCTAAGGCAGGCTAACATCTCGGATGCAGCATTTTACAACATTCCTAGCGTATCGGCTCTACTTCTCGGTGGGAACATTATATACGTCTGTAACGTAACATAACCTAACCTATCCCATCTAGCCCCTCGTTTGCAATGTTTTACAGAATCCCGTTCGTGTCGTCCCGTACATCTCGGTTGGGATATTATATACGTCTACAGCGATATATATCCTAACGTAAGGCAGGCTAACATCTCGGATTTAGTATTTTACAAAATTCTTGGAGTATCGGCCCGTACTTCTCGGTGGGAACATTATATACGTCTGTAACGTAACATAACCTAACCTATCCCATCTAGCCCCTCGTTTGCAATGTTTTACAGAATCCCATTCGTGTCGTCCCGTACATCTCGGTTGGGATATTATATACGTCTACAGCGATATATATCCTAACCTAAGGCAGGCTAACTTCTCGGATAGAGTATTTTACAACATTCCTGGCATATCGGCCCCTACTTCTCGGTGGGACCAATATATACGTTTATAACGAATCACAACCTAACCTAACCCATCTAGCCCCTCGCTGGTAATGTTTTACAGAATCCCGTTCGTGTCGTCCCGTACGTCTCGGTTGGGACATTATAAACGTCTACAGCGTTATATATCCTAACCTAAGGCAGGCTAACATCTCGGTTGCAGTATTTTACAACATTCCTGGCGTATCGGCCCATGCTTCTCGGTGGGAACACTATATAGGTCTATAACGTAACATAACCTAACCTAACACATCTACCCCTCGCGGGTAATGTTTTACAGAATCCCGTTCGTGTCGTCCCGTACGTCTCGGATGGGACCCTATATACGTCTACAGCGATATATATATTAACCAAAGGCAGGCTAACATCTCGGATGTAGTATTTTACAACATTCTTGGAGTATCGGCCCCTACTTCGCGGTGGGAACATTATACACGTCTATAACGTAACAAAACCTAACCTGACCCATCTAGCCCCTCGCTGGTAATGTTTTACAGAATACCGTTCGTGTCGTCCCGTACATCTCGGTTGGGATATTATATACGTCTATAGCGTTATATATCCTAACCTAAGGCAGGCTAACATCTCGGATGCAGCATTTTGCAACATTCCTAGCGTATCGGCTCTACTTCTCGGTGGGAACATTATACACGTCTATAACGTAACATAACCTAACCTAACCCATCTAGCCCCTCGCTGGTAATGTTTTACAGAATCCCGTTCGTGTCGTCCCGTACGTCTCGGTTGGAACATTATAAACGTCTACAGCGTTATATATCCTAACCTAAGGCAGGCTAACATCTCGGTTGCAGTATTTTACAACATTCCTGGCGTATCGGCCCATGCTTCTCGGTGGGAACATTATATAGGTCTATAACGTAACATAACCTAACCTAACACATCTACCCCTCGCTGGTAATGTTTTACAGAATCCCGTTCGTGTCGTCCCGTACGTCTCGGATGGGACCCTATATACGTCTGCATCGATATATATATTAACGTAAGGCAGGCTAACATCTCGGATGTAGTATTTTACAACATTCTTGGAGTATCGGCCCCTACTTCGCGGTGGGAACATTATACACGTCTATAACGTAACAAAACCTAACCTAACCCATCTAGCCCCTCGCTGGTAATATTTTACAGAATCCCGTTCTTGTCGACCCGTACGACTCGGTTGGGATATTATATACGTCTATAGCGTTATATATACTAACCTAAGGCAGGCTATCATCTCGGATGCAATATTTTACAACATTCCTGGCATATCGGCCCCTACTTCTCGGTGGGAACATTATATACGTCTATAACGTATCACAACCTAACCTAACCCATCTACCCCTCGCTGGTAATGTTTTACAGAATCCCGTCCCTGTCGTCCCGTACGTCTCGGATGAGACATTATAAACGTCTACAGCGATATATATCCTAACCTAAGGCAGGCTAACTTCTCGGATATAGTATTTTACAACATTTCTGTAGGATCGGCCTCGACTTCTCGGTGGGAAAATTATATACGTCTATAACGTAATATAATCCAACCTAACCCATCTAGCCCCTCGTTTGCAATGTTTTACAGAATCCCGTTCTTGTCGACCCGTACGACTCGGTTGGGATATTATATACGTCTATAGCGTTATATATCCTAACCTAAGGCAGGCTATCATCTCGGATGCAATATTTTACAACATTCCTGGCATATCGGCCCCTACTTCTCGGTGGGAACATTATATACGTCTATAACGTATCACAACCTAACCTAACCCATCTACCCCTCGCTGGTAATATTTTGCAGAATCCCGTTCTTGTCGACCCGTACGACTCGGTTGGGATATTATATACGTCTATAGCGTTATATATCCTAACCTAAGGCAGGCTATCATCTCGGATGCAATATTTTACAACATTCCTGGCGCATCGGCCTCAACTTCTCGGTGGGAACATTATATAGGTCTATAACGTAATATAACCTAACCTAACACATCTAGCCCATCGCTCGTAATGTTTTACAGAATCCCGTTCGTGTCGTCCCGTACGTCTCGGCTGGGACATTATATACGTCTACAGCGTTATATATCCTAACCTAAGCCAGGCTATCATCTCGGATGCAGTATTTTACAACATTCCTGGCATATCGGCCCCTACTTCTCGGTGGGAACATTATATACGTCTATAACGTATCACAACCTAACCTAACCCATCTAGCCCCTCGCTGGTAATATTTTACAGAATCCCGTCCATGTCGTCCCGTACGTCTCGGATGAGACATTATAAACGTCTACAGCGATATATATCCTAACCTAAGGCAGGCTAACTTCTCGGATATAGTATTTTACAACAATTCTGTAGGATCGGCCTCTACTTCTCGGTGGGAAAATTATATACGTCTATAACGTAATATAATCCAACCTAACCCATCTAGCCCCTCGCTGGTAATGTTTTACAGAATCCCGTTCGTGTCGTCCCGTACGTCTCGGTTGGGATATTATATACGTCTATAGCGTTATGTATCCTAACCTAAGGCAGGATAACATCTCGGTTGCAGTATTTTACAACATTCCTGGCATATCGGCCCCTACTTCTCGGTGGGACCATTATATACGTTTATAACGTATCACAACCTATCCTAACCCATCTAGCCCCTCGCTGGTAATATTTTACAGAATCCCGTCCCTGTCGTCCCGTACGTCTCGGATGAGACATTATAAACGTCTACGGCGATATATATCCTAACCTAAGGCATGCTAATTTCTCGGATATATTATTTTACAACATTTCTGTAGGATCGGCCTCTACTTCTCGTTGGGAACATTATATACGTCTATAACGTAACATAACCTAACCTAACCCACCCAGCCCCTCGCTGGTAATGTTTTACAGAATCCCGTTCGTGTCGTCCCGTACATCTCGGTTGGGATATTATATACGTCTATAGCGTTATATATCCTAACCTAAGGCAGGCTATCATCTCGGATGCAATATTTTACAACATTCCTGGCGCATTGGCCTCAACTTCTCGGTGGGAACATTATATAGGTCTATAACGTAATATAACCTAACCTAACACATCTAGCCCATCGCTCGTAATGTTTTACAGAATCCCGTTCGTGTCGTCCCGTACGTCTCGGCTGGGACATTATATACGTCTACAGCGTTATATATCATATCCTAAGCCAGGCTATCATCTCGGATGCAGTATTTTACAACATTCCTGGCATATCGGCCCCTACTTCTCGGTGGGAACATTATATACGTCTATAACGTATCACAACCTAACCTAACCCATCTAGCCCCTCGCTGGTAATGTTTTACAGAATCCCGTTCGTGTCGTCCCGTACGTCTCGGTTGGGACATTATAAACGTCTACAGCGTTATATATCCTAACCTAAGGCAGGCTAACATCTCGGTTGCAGTATTTTACAACATTCCTGGCGTATCGGCCCATGCTTCTCGGTGGGAACACTATATAGGTCTATAACGTAACATAACCTAACCTAACACATCTACCCCTCGCTGGTAATGTTTTACAGAATCCCGTTCGTGTCGTCCCGTACGTCTCGGATGGGACCCTATATACGTCTACAGCGATATATATATTAACGTAAGGCAGGCTAACATCTCGGATGTAGTATTTTACAACATTCTTGGAGTATCGGCCCCTACTTCGCGGTGGGAACATTATACACGTCTATAACGTAACAAAACCTATCCTAACCCATCTAGACCCTCGCTGGTAATATTTTGCAGAATCCCGTTCTTGTCGACCCGTACGACTCGGTTGGGATATTATATACGTCTATAGCGTTATATATCCTAACCTAAGGCAGGCTATCATCTCGGATGCAATATTTTACAACATTCCTGGCGTATCGGCTCTACTTCTCGGTGGGAACATTATACACGTCTATAACGTAACATAACCTAACCTAACCCATCTAGCCCCTCGCTGGTAATGTTTTGCAGAATCCCGTTCCTGTCGTCCCGTACATCTCGGTTGGGATGTTATATACGTCTACAGCGATATATATCCTAACGTAAGGCAGGCTAACATCTCGGATGTAGTATTTTACAACATTCCTGGCATATCGGCCCCTACTTCTCGGTGGGACCACTATATACGTTTATAACGTATCACAACCTAACCTAACCCATCTAGCCCCTCGCTGGTAATGTTTTACAGAATCCCGTTCGTGTCGTCCCGTACGTCTCGGTTGGGACATTATATACGTCTACAGCGTTATATATCCTAACCTAAGCCAGGCTATCATCTCGGATGCAGTATTTTACAACATTCCTGGCATATCGGCCCCTACTTCTCGGTGGGAACATTATATACGTCTATAACGTATCACAACCTAACCTAACCCATCTAGTCCCTCGCTGGTAATGTTTTACAGAATCCCGTCCCTGTCGTCCCGTACGTCTCGGATGAGACATTATAAACGTCTACAGCGATATATATCCTAACCTAAGGCAGGCTAACTTCTCGGATATAGTATTTTACAACATTTCTGTAGGATCGGCCTCGACTTCTCGGTGGGAAAATTATATACGTCTATAACGTAATATAATCCAACCTAACCCATCTAGCCCCTCGTTTGCAATGTTTTACAGAATCCCGTTCGTGTCGTCCCGTACATCTCGGTTGGGATATTATATACGTCTACAGCGATATATATCCTAACCTAAGGCAGGCTAACTTCTCGGATATAGTATTTTACAACATACCTGGCATATCGGCCCCTACTTCTCGGTGGGACCATTATATACGTTTATAACGTATCACAACCTAACCTAACCCATCTAGCCCCTCGCTGGTAATGTTTTACAGAATCCCGTTCGTGTCGTCCCGTACGTCTCGGTTGGGACATTATAAACGTCTACAGCGTTATATATCCTAACCTAAGGCAGGCTAACATCTCGGTTGCAGTATTTTACAACATTCCTGGCGTATCGGCCCATGCTTCTCGGTGGGAACATTATATAGGTCTATAACGTAACATAACCTAACCTAACACATCTACCCCTCGCTGGTAATGTTTTACAGAATCCCGTTCGTGTCGTCCCGTACGTCTCGGATGGGAACCTATATACGTCTACAGCGATATATATGTTAACGTAAGGCAGGCTAACATCTCGTATGTAGTATTTTACAACATTCTTGGAGTATCGGCCCCTACTTCGCGGTGGGAACATTATACACGTCTATAACGTAACAAAACTTAACCTAACCGATCTAGCCCCTCGCGGGTAATATTTTGCAGAATCCCGTTCTTGTCGACCCGTACGACTCGGTTGGGATATTATATACGTCTATAGCGTTATATATCCTAACCTAAGGCAGGCTATCATCTCGGATGCAATATTTTACAACATTCCTGGCGCATCGGCCTCAACTTCTCGGTGGGAACATTATATAGGTCTATAACGTAATATAACCTAACCTAACACATCTAGCCCATTGCTCGTAATGTTTTACAGAATCCCGTTCGTGTCGTCCCGTACGTCTCGGTTGGGACATTATATACGTCTACAGCGTTATATATCCTAACCTAAGCCAGGCTATCATCTCGGATGCAGTATTTTACAACATTCCTGGCATATCGGCCCCTACTTCTCGGTGGGAACATTATATACGTCTATAACGTATCACAACCTAACCTAACCCATCTAGCCCCTCGCTGGTAATATTTTACAGAATCCCGTCCCTGTCGTCCCGTACGTCTCGGATGAGACATTATAAACGTCTACAGCGATATATATCCTAACCTAAGGCAGGCTAACTTCTCGGATATAGTATTTTACAACATTTCTGTAGGATCGGCTCTACTTCTCGGTGGGAACATTATACACGTCTATAACGTAACATAACCTAACCTAACCCATCTAGCCCCTCGCTGGTAATGTTTTGCAGAATCCCGTTCCTGTCGTCCCGTACATCTCGGTTGGGATGTTATATACGTCTACAGCGATATATATCCTAACGTAAGGCAGGCTAACATCTCGGATGTAGTATTTTACAACATTCTTGGAGTATCAGCCCCTACTTCTCGGTGGGAACATTATATACGTCTGTAACGTAACATAACCTAACCTATCCCATCTAGCCCCTCGTTGGCAATGTTTTACAGAATTCCGTTCGTGTCGTCCCGTACATGTGGGTTGGGATATTATATACGTCTACAGCGATATATATCCTAACCTAAGGCAGGCTAACTTCTCGGATATAGTATTTTACAACATTCCTGGCGTATCGGCCCCTACTTCACCGTGGGAACATTATACACGTCTATAACTTAACATAACCTAACCTAACCCATCTAGCCCCTCGCTGGTAATATTTTACAGAATCCCGTTCCTGTCGTCCGGTACATCTCGGTTGGGATATTATATACGACTCTAGCGTTATATACCAAACCTAAGGCAGGCCAACATCTCGGATGCAGTATTTTACAACATTCCTGGCATATCGGCCCCTACTTCTCGGTGGGACCATTATATACGTTTATAACGTATCACAACCTATCCTAACCCATCTAGCCCCTCGCTGGTAATATTTTACAGAATCCCGTCCCTGTCGTCCCGTACGTCTCGGATGAGACATTATAAACGTCTACGGCGATATATATCCTAACCTAAGGCATGCTAATTTCTCGGATATATTATTTTACAACATTTCTGTAGGATCGGCCTCTACTTCTCGTTGGGAACATTATATACGTCTATAACGTAACATAACCTAACCTAACCCACCCAGCCCCTCGCTGGTAATGTTTTACAGAATCCCGTTCGTGTCGTCCCGTACATCTCGGTTGGGATATTATATACGTCTATAGCGTTATATATCCTAACCTAAGGCAGGCTATCATCTCGGATGCAATATTTTACAACATTCCTGGCGCATCGGCCTCAACTTCTCGGTGGGAACATTATATAGGTCTATAACGTAATATAACCTAACCTAACACATCTAGCCCATCGCTCGTAATGT
The DNA here is from genome assembly GCA_963969225.1 of Xylocopa violacea. Taxonomy (NCBI): domain Eukaryota; kingdom Metazoa; phylum Arthropoda; class Insecta; order Hymenoptera; family Apidae; genus Xylocopa; species Xylocopa violacea. Next base: position 3,516,867 of record CAXAJV010000061.1, on the reverse strand, counting down.
TTTACAGAATCCCGTTCGTGTCGTCCCGTACGTCTCGGCTGGGACATTATATACGTCTACAGCGTTATATATCATATCCTAAGCCAGGCTATCATCTCGGATGCAGTATTTTACAACATTCCTGGCATATCGGCCCCTACTTCTCGGTGGGAACATTATATACGTCTATAACGTATCACAACCTAACCTAACCCATCTAGCCCCTCGCTGGTAATGTTTTACAGAATCCCGTTCGTGTCGTCCCGTACGTCTCGGTTGGGACATTATAAACGTCTACAGCGTTATATATCCTAACCTAAGGCAGGCTAACATCTCGGTTGCAGTATTTTACAACATTCCTGGCGTATCGGCCCATGCTTCTCGGTGGGAACACTATATAGGTCTATAACGTAACATAACCTAACCTAACACATCTACCCCTCGCTGGTAATGTTTTACAGAATCCCGTTCGTGTCGTCCCGTACGTCTCGGATGGGACCCTATATACGTCTACAGCGATATATATATTAACGTAAGGCAGGCTAACATCTCGGATGTAGTATTTTACAACATTCTTGGAGTATCGGCCCCTACTTCGCGGTGGGAACATTATACACGTCTATAACGTAACAAAACCTATCCTAACCCATCTAGACCCTCGCTGGTAATATTTTGCAGAATCCCGTTCTTGTCGACCCGTACGACTCGGTTGGGATATTATATACGTCTATAGCGTTATATATCCTAACCTAAGGCAGGCTATCATCTCGGATGCAATATTTTACAACATTCCTGGCGTATCGGCTCTACTTCTCGGTGGGAACATTATACACGTCTATAACGTAACATAACCTAACCTAACCCATCTAGCCCCTCGCTGGTAATGTTTTGCAGAATCCCGTTCCTGTCGTCCCGTACATCTCGGTTGGGATGTTATATACGTCTACAGCGATATATATCCTAACGTAAGGCAGGCTAACATCTCGGATGTAGTATTTTACAACATTCTTGGAGTATCGGCCCCTACTTCTCGGTGGGAACATTATATACGTCTGTAACGTAACATAACCTAACCTATCCCATCTAGCCCCTCGTTTGCAATGTTTTACAGAATCCCGTTCGTGTCATCCCGTACATCTCGGTTGGGATATTATATACGTCTACAGCGATATATATCCTAACCTAAGGCAGGCTAACTTCTCGGATATAGTATTTTACAACATTCCTGGCATATCGGCCCCTACTTCTCGGTGGGACCACTATATACGTTTATAACGTATCACAACCTAACCTAACCCATCTAGCCCCTCGCTGGTAATGTTTTACAGAATCCCGTTCGTGTCGTCCCGTACGTCTCGGTTGGGACATTATATACGTCTACAGCGTTATATATCCTAACCTAAGCCAGGCTATCATCTCGGATGCAGTATTTTACAACATTCCTGGCATATCGGCCCCTACTTCTCGGTGGGAACATTATATACGTCTATAACGTATCACAACCTAACCTAACCCATCTAGCCCCTCGCTGGTAATGTTTTACAGAATCCCGTCCCTGTCGTCCCGTACGTCTCGGATGAGACATTATAAACGTCTACAGCGATATATATCCTAACCTAAGGCAGGCTAACTTCTCGGATATAGTATTTTACAACATTTCTGTAGGATCGGCCTCGACTTCTCGGTGGGAAAATTATATACGTCTATAACGTAATATAATCCAACCTAACCCATCTAGCCCCTCGTTTGCAATGTTTTACAGAATCCCGTTCGTGTCGTCCCGTACATCTCGGTTGGGATATTATATACGTCTACAGCGATATATATCCTAACCTAAGGCAGGCTAACTTCTCGGATATAGTATTTTACAACATACCTGGCATATCGGCCCCTACTTCTCGGTGGGACCATTATATACGTTTATAACGTATCACAACCTAACCTAACCCATCTAGCCCCTCGCTGGTAATGTTTTACAGAATCCCGTTCGTGTCGTCCCGTACGTCTCGGTTGGGACATTATAAACGTCTACAGCGTTATATATCCTAACCTAAGGCAGGCTAACATCTCGGTTGCAGTATTTTACAACATTCCTGGCGTATCGGCCCATGCTTCTCGGTGGGAACATTATATAGGTCTATAACGTAACATAAGCTAACCTAACACATATACCCCTCGCTGGTAATGTTTTACAGAATCCCGTTCGTGTCGTCCCGTACGTCTCGGATGGGAACCTATATACGTCTACAGCGATATATATGTTAACGTAAGGCAGGCTAACATCTCGGATGTAGTATTTTACAACATTCTTGGAGTATCGGCCCCTACTTCGCGGTGGGAACATTATACACGTCTATAACGTAACAAAACTTAACCTAACCCATCTAGCCCCTCGCGGGTAATATTTTGCAGAATCCCGTTCTTGTCGACCCGTACGACTCGGTTGGGATATTATATACGTCTATAGCGTTATATATCCTAACCTAAGGCAGGCTATCATCTCGGATGCAATATTTTACAACATTCCTGGCGCATCGGCCTCAACTTCTCGGTGGGAACATTATATAGGTCTATAACGTAATATAACCTAACCTAACACATCTAGCCCATCGCTCGTAATGTTTTACAGAATCCCGTTCGTGTCGTCCCGTACGTCTCGGTTGGGACATTATATACGTCTACAGCGTTATATATCCTAACCTAAGCCAGGCTATCATCTCGGATGCAGTATTTTACAACATTCCTGGCATATCGGCCCCTACTTCTCGGTGGGAACATTATATACGTCTATAACGTATCACAACCTAACCTAACCCATCTAGCCCCTCGCTGGTAATATTTTACAGAATCCCGTCCCTGTCGTCCCGTACGTCTCGGATGAGACATTATAAACGTCTACAGCGATATATATCCTAACCTAAGGCAGGCTAACTTCTCGGATATAGTATTTTACAACATTTCTGTAGGATCGGCTCTACTTCTCGGTGGGAACATTATACACGTCTATAACGTAACATAACCTAACCTAACCCATCTAGCCCCTCGCTGGTAATGTTTTGCAGAATCCCGTTCCTGTCGTCCCGTACATCTCGGTTGGGATGTTATATACGTCTACAGCGATATATATCCTAACGTAAGGCAGGCTAACATCTCGGATGTAGTATTTTACAACATTCTTGGAGTATCAGCCCCTACTTCTCGGTGGGAACATTATATACGTCTGTAACGTAACATAACCTAACCTATCCCATCTAGCCCCTCGTTGGCAATGTTTTACAGAATTCCGTTCGTGTCGTCCCGTACATGTGGGTTGGGATATTATATACGTCTACAGCGATATATATCCTAACCTAAGGCAGGCTAACTTCTCGGATATAGTATTTTACAACATTCCTGGCGTATCGGCCCCTACTTCACCGTGGGAACATTATACACGTCTATAACTTAACATAACCTAACCTAACCCATCTAGCCCCTCGCTGGTAATATTTTACAGAATCCCGTTCCTGTCGTCCGGTACATCTCGGTTGGGATATTATATACGACTCTAGCGTTATATACCAAACCTAAGGCAGGCTAACATCTCGGATGCAGTATTTTACAACATTCCTGGCATATCGGCCCCTACTTCTCGGTGGGACCATTATATACGTTTATAACGTATCACAACCTATCCTAACCCATCTAGCCCCTCGCTGGTAATATTTTACAGAATCCCGTCCCTGTCGTCCCGTACGTCTCGGATGAGACATTATAAACGTCTACGGCGATATATATCCTAACCTAAGGCATGCTAATTTCTCGGATATATTATTTTACAACATTTCTGTAGGATCGGCCTCTACTTCTCGTTGGGAACATTATATACGTCTATAACGTAACATAACCTAACCTAACCCACCCAGCCCCTCGCTGGTAATGTTTTACAGAATCCCGTTCGTGTCGTCCCGTACATCTCGGTTGGGATATTATATACGTCTATAGCGTTATATATCCTAACCTAAGGCAGGCTATCATCTCGGATGCAATATTTTACAACATTCCTGGCGCATCGGCCTCAACTTCTCGGTGGGAACATTATATAGGTCTATAACGTAATATAACCTAACCTAACACATCTAGCCCATCGCTCGTAATGTTTTACAGAATCCCGTTCGTGTCGTCCCGTACGTCTCGGCTGGGACATTATATACGTCTACAGCGTTATATATCATATCCTAAGCCAGGCTATCATCTCGGATGCAGTATTTTACAACATTCCTGGCATATCGGCCCCTACTTCTCGGTGGGAACATTATATACGTCTATAACGTATCACAACCTAACCTAACCCATCTAGCCCCTCGCTGGTAATGTTTTACAGAATCCCGTTCGTGTCGTCCCGTACGTCTCGGTTGGGACATTATAAACGTCTACAGCGTTATATATCCTAACCTAAGGCAGGCTAACATCTCGGTTGCAGTATTTTACAACATTCCTGGCGTATCGGCCCATGCTTCTCGGTGGGAACACTATATAGGTCTATAACGTAACATAACCTAACCTAACACATCTACCCCTCGCTGGTAATGTTTTACAGAATCCCGTTCGTGTCGTCCCGTACGTCTCGGATGGGACCCTATATACGTCTACAGCGATATATATATTAACGTAAGGCAGGCTAACATCTCGGATGTAGTATTTTACAACATTCTTGGAGTATCGGCCCCTACTTCGCGGTGGGAACATTATACACGTCTATAACGTAACAAAACCTATCCTAACCCATCTAGACCCTCGCTGGTAATATTTTGCAGAATCCCGTTCTTGTCGACCCGTACGACTCGGTTGGGATATTATATACGTCTATAGCGTTATATATCCTAACCTAAGGCAGGCTATCATCTCGGATGCAATATTTTACAACATTCCTGGCGTATCGGCTCTACTTCTCGGTGGGAACATTATACACGTCTATAACGTAACATAACCTAACCTAACCCATCTAGCCCCTCGCTGGTAATGTTTTGCAGAATCCCGTTCCTGTCGTCCCGTACATCTCGGTTGGGATGTTATATACGTCTACAGCGATATATATCCTAACGTAAGGCAGGCTAACATCTCGGATGTAGTATTTTACAACATTCTTGGAGTATCGGCCCCTACTTCTCGGTGGGAACATTATATACGTCTGTAACGTAACATAACCTAACCTATCCCATCTAGCCCCTCGTTTGCAATGTTTTACAGAATCCCGTTCGTGTCATCCCGTACATCTCGGTTGGGATATTATATACGTCTACAGCGATATATATCCTAACCTAAGGCAGGCTAACTTCTCGGATATAGTATTTTACAACATTCCTGGCATATCGGCCCCTACTTCTCGGTGGGACCACTATATACGTTTATAACGTATCACAACCTAACCTAACCCATCTAGCCCCTCGCTGGTAATGTTTTACAGAATCCCGTTCGTGTCGTCCCGTACGTCTCGGTTGGGACATTATATACGTCTACAGCGTTATATATCCTAACCTAAGCCAGGCTATCATCTCGGATGCAGTATTTTACAACATTCCTGGCATATCGGCCCCTACTTCTCGGTGGGAACATTATATACGTCTATAACGTATCACAACCTAACCTAACCCATCTAGCCCCTCGCTGGTAATGTTTTACAGAATCCCGTCCCTGTCGTCCCGTACGTCTCGGATGAGACATTATAAACGTCTACAGCGATATATATCCTAACCTAAGGCAGGCTAACTTCTCGGATATAGTATTTTACAACATTTCTGTAGGATCGGCCTCGACTTCTCGGTGGGAAAATTATATACGTCTATAACGTAATATAATCCAACCTAACCCATCTAGCCCCTCGTTTGCAATGTTTTACAGAATCCCGTTCGTGTCGTCCCGTACATCTCGGTTGGGATATTATATACGTCTACAGCGATATATATCCTAACCTAAGGCAGGCTAACTTCTCGTATATAGTATTTTACAACATACCTGGCATATCGGCCCCTACTTCTCGGTGGGACCATTATATACGTTTATAACGTATCACAACCTAACCTAACCCATCTAGCCCCTCGCTGGTAATGTTTTACAGAATCCCGTTCGTGTCGTCCCGTACGTCTCGGTTGGGACATTATAAACGTCTACAGCGTTATATATCCTAACCTAAGGCAGGCTAACATCTCGGTTGCAGTATTTTACAACATTCCTGGCGTATCGGCCCATGCTTCTCGGTGGGAACATTATATAGGTCTATAACGTAACATAACCTAACCTAACACATCTACCCCTCGCTGGTAATGTTTTACAGAATCCCGTTCGTGTCGTCCCGTACGTCTCGGATGGGAACCTATATACGTCTACAGCGATATATATGTTAACGTAAGGCAGGCTAACATCTCGGATGTAGTATTTTACAACATTCTTGGAGTATCGGCCCCTACTTCGCGGTGGGAACATTATACACGTCTATAACGTAACAAAACTTAACCTAACCCATCTAGCCCCTCGCGGGTAATATTTTGCAGAATCCCGTTCTTGTCGACCCGTACGACTCGGTTGGGATATTATATACGTCTATAGCGTTATATATCCTAACCTAAGGCAGGCTATCATCTCGGATGCAATATTTTACAACATTCCTGGCGCATCGGCCTCAACTTCTCGGTGGGAACATTATATAGGTCTATAACGTAATATAACCTAACCTAACACATCTAGCCCATCGCTCGTAATGTTTTACAGAATCCCGTTCGTGTCGTCCCGTACGTCTCGGTTGGGACATTATATACGTCTACAGCGTTATATATCCTAACCTAAGCCAGGCTATCATCTCGGATGCAGTATTTTACAACATTCCTGGCATATCGGCCCCTACTTCTCGGTGGGAACATTATATACGTCTATAACGTATCACAACCTAACCTAACCCATCTAGCCCCTCGCTGGTAATATTTTACAGAATCCCGTCCCTGTCGTCCCGTACGTCTCGGATGAGACATTATAAACGTCTACAGCGATATATATCCTAACCTAAGGCAGGCTAACTTCTCGGATATAGTATTTTACAACATTTCTGTAGGATCGGCTCTACTTCTCGGTGGGAACATTATACACGTCTATAACGTAACATAACCTAACCTAACCCATCTAGCCCCTCGCTGGTAATGTTTTGCAGAATCCCGTTCCTGTCGTCCCGTGCATCTCGGTTGGGATGTTATATACGTCTACAGCGATATATATCCTAACGTAAGGCAGGCTAACATCTCGGATGTAGTATTTTACAACATTCTTGGAGTATCAGCCCCTACTTCTCGGTGGGAACATTATATACGTCTGTAACGTAACATAACCTAACCTATCCCATCTAGCCCCTCGTTGGCAATGTTTTACAGAATTCCGTTCGTGTCGTCCCGTACATGTGGGTTGGGATATTATATACGTCTACAGCGATATATATCCTAACCTAAGGCAGGCTAACTTCTCGGATATAGTATTTTACAACATTCCTGGCGTATCGGCCCCTACTTCACCGTTGGAACATTATACACGTCTATAACTTAACATAACCTAACCTAACCCATCTAGCCCCTCGCTGGTAATATTTTACAGAATCCCGTTCCTGTCGTCCGGTACATCTCGGTTGGGATATTATATACGACTCTAGCGTTATATACCAAACCTAAGGCAGGCTAACATCTCGGATGCAGTATTTTACAACATTCCTGGCGTATCGGCCCATACTTCTCGGTGGGAACATCATATACGTCTATAACGTAACATAACCTAACCTATGCCATCTAGCCCCTCGTTGGCAATGTTTTACAGAATCCCGTTCGTGACGTCCCGTACATCTCGGTTGGAATATTATATACGTCTATAGCGTTATATATCCTAACCTAAGGCAAGCTATCATCTCGGATGCAGTATTTTACAACATTCCTGGCATATCGGCCCCTACTTCTCGGTGGGACCATTATATACGTTTATAACGTATCACAACCTAACCTAACTCATCTAGCCCCTCGCTGGTAATGTTTTACAGAATCCCGTTCGTGTCGTCCCGTACGTCTCGGTTGGGACATTATAAACGTCTACAGCGTTATATATCCTAACCTAAGGCAGGCTAACATCTCGGTTGCAGTATTTTACAATATTCCTGGCGTATCGGCCCATGCTTCTCGGTGGGAACACTATATAGGTCTATAACGTAACATAACCTAACCTAACACATCTACCCCTCGCTGGCAATGTTTTACAGAATCCCGTTCGTGTCGTCCCGTACGTCTCGGATGGGACCCTATATACGTCTACAGCGATATATATATCAACGTAAGGCAGGCTAACATCTCGGATGTAGTATTTTACAACATTCTTGGAGTATCGGCCCCTACTTCGCGGTGGGAACATTATACACGTCTATAACGTAACAAAACCTAACCTAACCCATCTAGCTCCTCGCTGGTAATATTTTGCAGAATCCCGTTCTTGTCGACCCGTACGACTCGGTTGGGATATTATATACGTCTATAGCGTTATATATCCTAACCTAAGGCAGGCTATCATCTCGGATGCAATATTTTACAACATTCCTGGCGCATCGGCCTCAACTTCTCGGTGGGAACATTATATAGGTCTATAACGTAATATAACCTAACCTAACACATCTAGCCCATCGCTCGTAATGTTTTACAGAATCCCGTTCGTGTCGTCCCGTACGTCTCGGCTGGGACATTATATACGTCTACAGCGTTATATATCCTAACCTAAGCCAGGCTATCATCTCGGATGCAGTATTTTACAACATTCCTGGCATATCGGCCCCTACTTCTCGGTGGGAACATTATATACGTCTATAACGTATCACAACCTAACCTAACCCATCTAGCCCCTCGCTGGTAATATTTTACAGAATCCCGTCCATGTCGTCCCGTACGTCTCGGATGAGACATTATAAACGTCTACAGCGATATATATCCTAACCTAAGGCAGGCTAACTTCTCGGATATAGTATTTTACAACATTTCTGTAGGATCGGCCTCTACTTCTCGGTGGGAAAATTATATACGTCTATAACGTAATATAATCCAACCTAACCCATCTAGCCCCTCGCTGGTAATGTTTTACAGAATCCCGTTCGTGTCGTCCCGTACGTCTCGGTTGGGACATTATAAACGTCTACAGCGTTATATATCCTAACCTAAGGCAGGCTAACATCTCGGTTGCAGTATTTTACAACATTCCTGGCGTATCGGCCCATGCTTCTCGGTGGGAACACTATATAGGTCTATAACGTAACATAACCTAACCTAACACATCTACACCTCGCTGGTAATGTTTTACAGAATCCCGTTCGTGTCGTCCCGTACGTCTCGGATGGGACCCTATATACGTCTACAGCGATATATATATTAACGTAAGGCAGGCTAACATCTCGGATGTAGTATTTTACAACATTCTTGGAGTATCGGCCCCTACTTCGCGGTGGGAACATTATACACGTCTATAACGTAACAAAACCTATCCTAACCCATCTAGCCCCTCGCTGGTAATATTTTGCAGAATCCCGTTCTTGTCGACCCGTACGACTCGGTTGGGATATTATATACGTCTATAGCGTTATATACCCTAACCTAAGGCAGGCTATCATCTCGGATGCAATATTTTACAACATTCCTGGCGTATCGGCTCTACTTCTCGGTGGGAACATTATACACGTCTATAACGTAACATAACCTAACCTAACCCATCTAGCCCCTCGCTGGTAATGTTTTGCAGAATCCCGTTCCTGTCGTCCCGTACATCTCGGTTGGGATGTTATATACGTCTACAGCGATATATATCCTAACGTAAGGCAGGCTAACATCTCGGATGTAGTATTTTACAACATTCTTGGAGTATCGGCCCCTACTTCTCGGTGGGAACATTATATACGTCTGTAACGTAACATAACCTAACCTATCCCATCTAGCCCCTCGTTTGCAATGTTTTACAGAATCCCGTTCGTGTCATCCCGTACATCTCGGTTGGGATATTATATACGTCTACAGCGATATATATCCTAACCTAAGGCAGGCTAACTTCTCGGATATAGTATTTTACAACATTCCTGGCATATCGGCCCCTACTTCTCGGTGGGACCACTATATACGTTTATAACGTATCACAACCTAACCTAACCCATCTAGCCCCTCGCTGGTAATGTTTTACAGAATCCCGTTCGTGTCGTCCCGTACGTCTCGGTTGGGACATTATAAACGTCTACAGCGTTATATATCCTAACCTAAGGCAGGCTAACATCTCGGTTGCAGTATTTTACAACATTCCTGGCGTATCGGCCCATGCTTCTCGGTGGGAACATTATATAGGTCTATAACGTAACATAACCTAACCTAACACATCTACCCCTCGCTGGTAATGTTTTACAGAATCCCGTTCGTGTCGTCCCGTACGTCTCGGATGGGACCCTATATACGTCTACAGCGATATATATATTAACGTAAGGCAGGCTAACATCTCGGATGTAGTATTTTACAACATTCTTGGAGTATCGGCCCCTACTTCGCGGTGGGAACATTATACACGTCTATAACGTAACAAAACCTAACCTAACCCATCTAGCCCCTCGCTGGTAATATTTTGCAGAATCCCGTTCTTGTCGACCCGTACGACTCGGTTGGGATATTATATACGTCTATAGCGTTATACACCCTAACCTAAGGCAGGCTATCATCTCGGATGCAATATTTTACAACATTCCTGGCGCATCGGCCTCAACTTCTCGGTGGGAACATTATATAGGTCTATAACGTAATATAACCTAACCTAACACATCTAGCCCATCGCTCGTAATGTTTTACAGAATCCCGTTCGTGTCGTCCCGTACGTCTCGGCTGGGACATTATATACGTCTACAGCGTTATATATCCTAACCTAAGCCAGGCTATCATCTCGGATGCAGTATTTTACAACATTCCTGGCATATCGGCCCCTACTTCTCGGTGGGAACATTATATACGTCTATAACGTATCACAACCTAACCTAACCCATCTAGCCCCTCGCTGGTAATGTTTTACAGAATCCCGTTCGTGTCGTCCCGTACGTCTCGGTTGGGACATTATAAACGTCTACAGCGTTATATATCCTAACCTAAGGCAGGCTAACATCTCGGTTGCAGTATTTTACAACATTCCTGGCGTATCGGCCCATGCTTCTCGGTGGGAACACTATATAGGTCTATAACGTAACATAACCTAACCTAACACATCTACCCCTCGCTGGTAATGTTTTACAGAATCCCGTTCGTGTCGTCCCGTACGTCTCGGATGGGACCCTATATACGTCCACAGCGATATATATATTAACGTAAGGCAGGCTAACATCTCGGATGTAGTATTTTACAACATTCTTGGAGTATCGGCCCCTACTTCGCGGTGGGAACATTATACACGTCTATAACGTAACAAAACCTAACCTAACCCATCTAGCCCCTCGCTGGTAATATTTTGCAGAACCCCGTTCTTGTCGACCCGTACGACTCGGTTGGGATATTATATACGTTTATAGCGTTATATATCCTAACCTAAGGCAGGCTATCATCTCGGATGCAATATTTTACAACATTCCTGGCGCATCGGCCTCAACTTCTCGGTGGGAACATTATATAGGTCTATAACGTAATATAACCTAACCTAACACATCTAGCCCATCGCTCGTAATGTTTTACAGAATCCCGTTCGTGTCGTCCCGTACGTCTCGGCTGGGACATTATATACGTCTACAGCGTTATATATCCTAACCTAAGCCAGGCTATCATCTCGGATGCAGTATTTTACAACATTCCTGGCATATCGGCCCCTACTTCTCGGTGGGAACATTATATACGTCTATAACGTATCACAACCTAACCTAACCCATCTAGCCCCTCGTTTGCAATGTTTTACAGAATCCCGTTCGTGTCGTCCCGTACATCTCGGTTGGGATATTATATACGTCTACTGCGATATATATCCTAACCTAAGGCAGGCTAACTTCTCGGATATAGTATTTTACAACATTCCTGGCATATCGGCCCCTACTTCTCGGTGGGACCATTATATACGTTTATAACGTATCACAACCTAACCTAACCCATCTAGCCCCTCGCTGGTAATGTTTTACAGAATCCCGTTCGTGTCGTCCCGTACGTCTCGGTTGGGACATTATAAACGTCTACAGCGTTATATATCCTAACCTAAGGCAGGCTAACATCTCGGTTGCAGTATTTTACAACATTCCTGGCGTATCGGCCCATGCTTCTCGGTGGGAACATTATATAGGTCTATAACGTAACATAACCTAACCTAACACATCTACCCCTCGCTGGTAATGTTTTACAGAATCCCGTTCGTGTCGTCCCGTACGTCTCGGATGGGACCCTATATACGTCTACAGCGATATATATATTAACGTAAGGCAGGCTAACATCTCGGATGTAGTATTTTACAACATTCTTGGAGTATCGGCCCCGACTTCGCGGTGGGAACATTATACACGTCTATAACGTAACAAAACCTAACCTAACCCATCTAGCCCCTCGCTGGTAATATTTTGCAGAACCCCGTTCTTGTCGACCCGTACGACTCGGTTGGGATATTATATACGTTTATAGCGTTATATATCCTAACCTAAGGCAGGCTATCATCTCGGATGCAATATTTTACAACATTCCTGGCGCATCGGCCTCAACTTCTCGGTGGGAACATTATATAGGTCTATAACGTAATATAACCTAACCTAACACATCTAGCCCATCGCTCGTAATGTTTTACAGAATCCCGTTCGTGTCGTCCCGTACGTCTCGGCTGGGACATTATATACGTCTACAGCGTTATATATCCTAACCTAAGCCAGGCTATCATCTCGGATGCAGTATTTTACAACATTCCTGGCATATCGGCCCCTACTTCTCGGTGGGAACATTATATACGTCTATAACGTATCACAACCTAACCTAACCCATCTAGCCCCTCGTTTGCAATGTTTTACAGAATCCCGTTCGTGTCGTCCCGTACATCTCGGTTGGGATATTATATACGTCTACTGCGATATATATCCTAACCTAAGGCAGGCTAACTTCTCGGATATAGTATTTTACAACATTCCTGGCATATCGGCCCCTACTTCTCGGTGGGACCATTATATACGTTTATAACGTATCACAACCTAACCTAACCCATCTAGCCCCTCGCTGGTAATGTTTTACAGAATCCCGTTCGTGTCGTCCCGTACGTCTCGGTTGGGACATTATAAACGTCTACAGCGTTATATATCCTAACCTAAGGCAGGCTAACATCTCGGTTGCAGTATTTTACAACATTCCTGGCGTATCGGCCCATGCTTCTCGGTGGGAACATTATATAGGTCTATAACGTAACATAACCTAACCTAACACATCTACCCCTCGCTGGTAATGTTTTACAGAATCCCGTTCGTGTCGTCCCGTACGTCTCGGATGGGACCCTATATACGTCTACAGCGATATATATATTAACGTAAGGCAGGCTAACATCTCGGATGTAGTATTTTACAACATTCTTGGAGTATCGGCCCCTACTTCGCGGTGGGAACATTATACACGTCTATAACGTAACAAAACCTAACCTAACCCATCTAGCCCCTCGCTGGTAATATTTTGCAGAATCCCGTTCTTGTCGACCCGTACGACTCGGTTGGGATATTATATACGTTTATAGCGTTATATATCCTAACCTAAGGCAGGCTATCATCTCGGATGCAATATTTTACAACATTCCTGGCGCATCGGCCTCAACTTCTCGGTGGGAACATTATATAGGTCTATAACGTAACATAACCTAACCTAACACATCTACCCCTCGCTGGTAATGTTTTACAGAATCCCGTTCGTGTCGTCCCGTACGTCTCGGATGGGACCCTATATACGTCTACAGCGATATATATATTAACGTAAGGCAGGCTAACATCTCGGATGTAGTATTTTACAACATTCTTGGAGTATCGGCCCCTACTTCGCGGTGGGAACATTATACACGTCTATAACGTAACAAAACCTAACCTAACCCATCTAGCCCCTCGCTGGTAATATTTTGCAGAATCCCGTTCTTGTCGACCCGTACGACTCGGTTGGGATATTATATACGTCTATAGCGTTATACATCCTAACCTAAGGCAGGCTAACTTCTCGGATATAGTATTTTACAACATTTCTGTAGGATCGGCCTCTACTTCTCGGTGGGAAAATTATATACGTCTATAACGTAATATAATCCAACCTAACCCATCTAGCCCCTCGTTTGCAATGTTTTACAGAATCCCGTTCGTGTCGTCCCGTACGTCTCGGTTGGGATATTATATACGTCTATAGCGTTATGTATCCTAACCTAAGGCAGGATAACATCTCGGTTGCAGTATTTTACAACCTTCCTGGCATATCGGCCCCTACTTCTCGGTGGGACCATTATATACGTTTATAACGTATCACAACCTATCCTAACCCATCTAGCCCCTCGCTGGTAATATTTTACAGAATCCCGTCCCTGTCGTCCCGTACGTCTCGGATGAGACATTATAAACGTCTACGGCGATATATATCCTAACCTAAGGCATGCTAATTTCTCGGATATATTATTTTACAACATTTCTGTAGGATCGGCCTCTACTTCTCGTTGGGAACATTATATACGTCTATAACGTAACATAACCTAACCTAACCCACCCAGCCCCTCGCTGGTAATGTTTTACAGAATCCCGTTCGTGTCGTCCCGTACATCTCGGTTGGGATATTATATACGTCTATAGCGTTATATATCCTAACCTAAGGCAGGCTATCATCTCGGATGCAATATTTTACAACATTCCTGGCGCATCGGCCTCAACTTCTCGGTGGGAACATTATATAGGTCTATAACGTAATATAACCTAACCTAACACATCTAGCCCATCGCTCGTAATGTTTTACAGAATCGCGTTCGTGTCGTCCCGTACGTCTCGGCTGGGACATTATATACGTCTACAGCGTTATATATCCTATCCTAAGCCAGGCTATCATCTCGGATGCAGTATTTTACAACATTCCTGGCATATCGGCCCCTACTTCTCGGTGGGAACATTATATACGTCTATAACGTATCACAACCTAACCTAACCCATCTAGCCCCTCGCTGGTAATGTTTTACAGAATCCCGTTCGTGTCGTCCCGTACGTCTCGGTTGGGACATTATAAACGTCTACAGCGTTATATATCCTAACCTAAGGCAGGCTAACATCTCGGTTGCAGTATTTTACAACATTCCTGGCGTATCGGCCCATGCTTCTCGGTGGGAACACTATATAGGTCTATAACGTAACATAACCTAACCTAACACATCTACCCCTCGCTGGTAATGTTTTACAGAATCCCGTTCGTGTCGTCCCGTACGTCTCGGATGGGACCCTATATACGTCTACAGCGATATATATATTAACGTAAGGCAGGCTAACATCTCGGATGTAGTATTTTACAACATTCTTGGAGTATCGGCCCCTACTTCGCGGTGGGAACATTATACACGTCTATAACGTAACAAAACCTATCCTAACCCATCTAGCCCCTCGCTGGTAATATTTTGCAGAATCCCGTTCTTGTCGACCCGTACGACTCGGTTGGGATATTATATACGTCTATAGCGTTATATATCCTAACCTAAGGCAGGCTATCATCTCGGATGCAATATTTTACAACATTCCTGGCGTATCGGCTCTACTTCTCGGTGGGAACATTATACACGTCTATAACGTAACATAACCTAACCTAACCCATCTAGCCCCTCGCTGGTAATGTTTTGCAGAATCCCGTTCCTGTCGTCCCGTACATCTCGGTTGGGATGTTATATACGTCTACAGCGATATATATCCTAACGTAAGGCAGGCTAACATCTCGGATGTAGTATTTTACAACATTCTTGGAGTATCGGCCCCTACTTCTCGGTGGGAACATTATATACGTCTGTAACGTAACATAACCTAACCTATCCCATCTAGCCCCTCGTTTGCAATGTTTTACAGAATCCCGTTCGTGTCATCCCGTACATCTCGGTTGGGATATTATATACGTCTACAGCGATATATATCCTAACCTAAGGCAGGCTAACTTCTCGGATATAGTATTTTACAACATTCCTGGCATATCGGCCCCTACTTCTCGGTGGGACCACTATATACGTTTATAACGTATCACAACCTAACCTAACCCATCTAGCCCCTCGCTGGTAATGTTTTACAGAATCCCGTTCGTGTCGTCCCGTACGTCTCGGTTGGGACATTATAAACGTCTACAGCGTTATATATCCTAACCTAAGGCAGGCTAACATCTCGGTTGCAGTATTTTACAACATTCCTGGCGTATCGGCCCATGCTTCTCGGTGGGAACACTATATAGGTCTATAACGTAACATAACCTAACCTAACACATCTACCCCTCGCTGGTAATGTTTTACAGAATCCCGTTCGTGTCGTCCCGTACGTCTCGGATGGGACCCTATATACGTCTACAGCGATATATATATTAACGTAAGGCAGGCTAACATCTCGGATGTAGTATTTTACAACATTCTTGGAGTATCGGCCCCTACTTCGCGGTGGGAACATTATACACGTCTATAACGTAACAAAACCTAACCTAACCCATCTAGCCCCTCGCTGGTAATATTTTGCAGAACCCCGTTCTTGTCGACCCGTACGACTCGGTTGGGATATTATATACGTTTATAGCGTTATATATCCTAACCTAAGGCAGGCTATCATCTCGGATGCAATATTTTACAACATTCCTGGCGCATCGGCCTCAACTTCTCGGTGGGAACATTATATAGGTCTATAACGTAATATAACCTAACCTAACACATCTAGCCCATCGCTCGTAATGTTTTACAGAATCCCGTTCGTGTCGTCCCGTACGTCTCGGCTGGGACATTATATACGTCTACAGCGTTATATATCCTAACCTAAGCCAGGCTATCATCTCGGATGCAGTATTTTACAACATTCCTGGCATATCGGCCCCTACTTCTCGGTGGGAACACTATATACGTCTATAACGTATCACAACCTAACCTAACCCATCTAGCCCCTCGTTTGCAATGTTTTACAGAATCCCGTTCGTGTCGTCCCGTACATCTCGGTTGGGATATTATATACGTCTACTGCGATATATATCCTAACCTAAGGCAGGCTAACTTCTCGGATATAGTATTTTACAACATTCCTGGCATATCGGCCCCTACTTCTCGGTGGGACCATTATATACGTTTATAACGTATCA
This sequence comes from Xylocopa violacea, assembly GCA_963969225.1. Classification (NCBI taxonomy): domain Eukaryota; kingdom Metazoa; phylum Arthropoda; class Insecta; order Hymenoptera; family Apidae; genus Xylocopa; species Xylocopa violacea. Next base: position 3,499,567 of record CAXAJV010000061.1, on the reverse strand, counting down.
CAACCTAACCTAACCCATCTAGCCCCTCGCTGGTAATGTTTTACAGAATCCCGTTCGTGTCGTCCCGTACGTCTCGGTTGGGACATTATAAACGTCTACAGCGTTATATATCCTAACCTAAGGCAGGCTAACATCTCGGTTGCAGTATTTTACAACATTCCTGGCGTATCGGCCCATGCTTCTCGGTGGGAACATTATATAGGTCTATAACGTAACATAACCTAACCTAACACATCTACCCCTCGCTGGTAATGTTTTACAGAATCCCGTTCGTGTCGTCCCGTACGTCTCGGATGGGACCCTATATACGTCTACAGCGATATATATATTAACGTAAGGCAGGCTAACATCTCGGATGTAGTATTTTACAACATTCTTGGAGTATCGGCCCCTACTTCGCGGTGGGAACATTATACACGTCTATAACGTAACAAAACCTAACCTAACCCATCTAGACCCTCGCTGGTAATATTTTGCAGAATCCCGTTCTTGTCGACCCGTACGACTCGGTTGGGATATTATATACGTTTATAGCGTTATATATCCTAACCTAAGGCAGGCTATCATCTCGGATGCAATATTTTACAACATTCCTGGCGCATCGGCCTCAACTTCTCGGTGGGAACATTATATAGGTCTATAACGTAACATAACCTAACCTAACACATCTACCCCTCGCTGGTAATGTTTTACAGAATCCCGTTCGTGTCGTCCCGTACGTCTCGGATGGGACCCTATATACGTCTACAGCGATATATATATTAACGTAAGGCAGGCTAACATCTCGGATGTAGTATTTTACAACATTCTTGGAGTATCGGCCCCTACTTCGCGGTGGGAACATTATACACGTCTATAACGTAACAAAACCTAACCTAACCCATCTAGCCCCTCGCTGGTAATATTTTGCAGAATCCCGTTCTTGTCGACCCGTACGACTCGGTTGGGATATTATATACGTCTATAGCGTTATACATCCTAACCTAAGGCAGGCTAACTTCTCGGATATAGTATTTTACAACATTTCTGTAGGATCGGCCTCTACTTCTCGGTGGGAAAATTATATACGTCTATAACGTAATATAATCCAACCTAACCCATCTAGCCCCTCGTTTGCAATGTTTTACAGAATCCCGTTCGTGTCGTCCCGTACGTCTCGGTTGGGATATTATATACGTCTATAGCGTTATGTATCCTAACCTAAGGCAGGATAACATCTCGGTTGCAGTATTTTACAACCTTCCTGGCATATCGGCCCCTACTTCTCGGTGGGACCATTATATACGTTTATAACGTATCACAACCTATCCTAACCCATCTAGCCCCTCGCTGGTAATATTTTACAGAATCCCGTCCCTGTCGTCCCGTACGTCTCGGATGAGACATTATAAACGTCTACAGCGATATATATCCTAACCTAAGGCAGGCTAATTTCTCGGATATATTATTTTACAACATTTCTGTAGGATCGGCCTCTACTTCTCGGTGGGAACATTATATACGTCTATAACGTAACATAACCTAACCTAACCCATCTAGCCCCTCGCTGGTAATGTTTTACAGAATCCCGTTCGTGTCGTCCCGTACATCTCGGTTGGGATATTATATACGTCTATAGCGTTATATATCCTAACCTAAGGCAGGCTATCATCTCGGATGCAATATTTTACAACATTCCTGGCGCATCGGCCTCAACTTCTCGGTGGGAACATTATATAGGTCTATAACGTAATATAACCTAACCTAACACATCTAGCCCATCGCTCGTAATGTTTTACAGAATCCCGTTCGTGTCGTCCCGTACATCTCGGTTGGATGTTATATACGTCTACAGTGTTATATATCCTAACCTAAGCCAGGCTATCATCTCGGATGCAGTATTTTACAACATTCCTGGCATATCGGCCCCTACTTCTCGGTGGGAACATTATATACGTCTATAACGTATCACAACCTAACCTAACCCATCTAGCCCCTCGCTGGTAATATTTTACAGAATGCCGTCCCTTTCGTCCCGTACGTCTCGGATGAGACATTATAAACGTCTACAGCGATATATATCCTAACCTAAGGCAGGCTAACTTCTCGGATATAGTATTTTACAACATTTCTGTAGGATCGGCCTCTACTTCTCGGTGGGAAAATTATATACGTCTATAACGTAATATAATCCAACCTAACCCATCTAGCCCCTCGTTTGCAATGTTTTACAGAATCCCGTTCGTGTCGTCCCGTACATCTCGGCTGGGACATTATATACGTCTACAGCGTTATATATCCTAACGTAAGGCAGGCTAACATCTCGGATGTAGTATTTTACAACATTCTTGGAGTATCGGCCCCTACTTCTCGGTGGGAACATTATATACGTCTGTAACGTAACATAACCTAACCTATCCCATCTAGCCCCTCGTTGGCAATGTTTTACAGAATTCCGTTCGTGTCGTCCCGTACATCTCGGCTGGGACATTATATACGTCTACAGCGTTATATATCCTAACCTAAGCCAGGCTATCATCTCGGATGCAGTATTTTACAACATACCTGGCATATCGGCCCCTACTTCTCGGTGGGAACATTATATACGTCTATAACGTATCACAACCTAACCTAACCCATCTAGCCCCTCGCTGGTAATGTTTTACAGAATCCCGTTCGTGTCGTCCCGTACGTCTCGGTTGGGACATTATAAACGTCTACAGCGTTATATATCCTAACCTAAGGCAGGCTAACATCTCGGTTGCAGTATTTTACAACATTCCTGGCGTATCGGCCCATGCTTCTCGGTGGGAACACTATATAGGTCTATAACGTAACATAACCTAACCTAACACATCTACCCCTCGCTGGTAATGTTTTACAGAATCCCGTTCGTGTCGTCCCGTACGTCTCGGATGGGACCCTATATACGTCTACAGCGATATATATATTAACGTAAGGCAGGCTAACATCTCGGATGTAGTATTTTACAACATTCTTGGAGTATCGGCCCCTACTTCGCGGTGGGAACATTATACACGTCTATAACGTAACAAAACCTAACCTAACCCATCTAGCCCCTCGCTGGTAATATTTTGCAGAACCCCGTTCTTGTCGACCCGTACGACTCGGTTGGGATATTATATACGTTTATAGCGTTATATATCCTAACCTAAGGCAGGCTATCATCTCGGATGCAATATTTTACAACATTCCTGGCGCATCGGCCTCAACTTCTCGGTGGGAACATTATATAGGTCTATAACGTAATATAACCTAACCTAACACATCTAGCCCATCGCTCGTAATGTTTTACAGAATCCCGTTCGTGTCGTCCCGTACGTCTCGGCTGGGACATTATATACGTCTACAGCGTCATATATCCTAACCTAAGCCAGGCTATCATCTCGGATGCAGTATTTTACAACATTCCTGGCATATCGGCCCCTACTTCTCGGTGGGAACATTATATACGTCTATAACGTATCACAACCTAACCTAACCCATCTAGCCCCTCGCTGGTAATGTTTTACAGAATCCCGTTCGTGTCGTCCCGTACGTCTCGGTTGGGACATTATAAACGTCTACAGCGTTATATATCCTAACCTAAGGCAGGCTAACATCTCGGTTGCAGTATTTTACAACATTCCTGGCGTATCGGCCCATGCTTCTCGGTGGGAACACTATATAGGTCTATAACGTAACATAACCTAACCTAACACATCTACCCCTCGCTGGTAATGTTTTACAGAATCCCGTTCGTGTCGTCCCGTACGTCTCGGATGGGACCCTATATACGTCTACAGCGATATATATATTAACGTAAGGCAGGCTAACATCTCGGATGTAGTATTTTACAACATTCTTGGAGTATCGGCCCCTACTTCGCGGTGGGAACATTATACACGTCTATAACGTAACAAAACCTAACCTAACCCATCTAGCCCCTCGCTGGTAATATTTTGCAGAACCCCGTTCTTGTCGACCCGTACGACTCGGTTGGGATATTATATACGTTTATAGCGTTATATATCCTAACCTAAGGCAGGCTATCATCTCGGATGCAATATTTTACAACATTCCTGGCGCATCGGCCTCAACTTCTCGGTGGGAACATTATATAGGTCTATAACGTAATATAACCTAACCTAACACATCTAGCCCATCGCTCGTAATGTTTTACAGAATCCCGTTCGTGTCGTCCCGTACGTCTCGGCTGGGACATTATATACGTCTACAGCGTTATATATCCTAACCTAAGCCAGGCTATCATCTCGGATGCAGTATTTTACAACATTCCTGGCATATCGGCCCCTACTTCTCGGTGGGAACATTATATACGTCTATAACGTATCACAACCTAACCTAACCCATCTAGCCCCTCGTTTGCAATGTTTTACAGAATCCCGTTCGTGTCGTCCCGTACATCTCGGTTGGGATATTATATACGTCTACTGCGATATATATCCTAACCTAAGGCAGGCTAACTTCTCGGATATAGTATTTTACAACATTCCTGGCATATCGGCCCCTACTTCTCGGTGGGACCATTATATACGTTTACAACGTATCACAACCTAACCTAACCCATCTAGCCCCTCGCTGGTAATGTTTTACAGAATCCCGTTCGTGTCGTCCCGTACGTCTCGGTTGGGACATTATAAACGTCTACAGCGTTATATATCCTAACCTAAGGCAGGCTAACATCTCGGTTGCAGTATTTTACAACATTCCTGGCGTATCGGCCCATGCTTCTCGGTGGGAACATTATATAGGTCTATAACGTAACATAACCTAACCTAACACATCTACCCCTCGCTGGTAATGTTTTACAGAATCCCGTTCGTGTCGTCCCGTACGTCTCGGATGGGACCCTATATACGTCTACAGCGATATATATATTAACGTAAGGCAGGCTAACATCTCGGATGTAGTATTTTACAACATTCTTGGAGTATCGGCCCCTACTTCGCGGTGGGAACATTATACACGTCTATAACGTAACAAAACCTAACCTAACCCATCTAGCCCCTCGCTGGTAATATTTTGCAGAATCCCGTTCTTGTCGACCCGTACGACTCGGTTGGGATATTATATACGTTTATAGCGTTATATATCCTAACCTAAGGCAGGCTATCATCTCGGATGCAATATTTTACAACATTCCTGGCGCATCGGCCTCAACTTCTCGGTGGGAACATTATATAGGTCTATAACGTAACATAACCTAACCTAACACATCTACCCCTCGCTGGTAATGTTTTACAGAATCCCGTTCGTGTCGTCCCGTACGTCTCGGATGGGACCCTATATACGTCTACAGCGATATATATATTAACGTAAGGCAGGCTAACATCTCGGATGTAGTATTTTACAACATTCTTGGAGTATCGGCCCCTACTTCGCGGTGGGAACATTATACACGTCTATAACGTAACAAAACCTAACCTAACCCATCTAGCCCCTCGCTGGTAATATTTTGCAGAATCCCGTTCTTGTCGACCCGTACGACTCGGTTGGGATATTATATACGTCTATAGCGTTATACATCCTAACCTAAGGCAGGCTAACTTCTCGGATATAGTATTTTACAACATTTCTGTAGGATCGGCCTCTACTTCTCGGTGGGAAAATTATATACGTCTATAACGTAATATAATCCAACCTAACCCATCTAGCCCCTCGTTTGCAATATTTTACAGAATCCCGTTCGTGTCGTCCCGTACGTCTCGGTTGGGATATTATATACGTCTATAGCGTTATGTATCCTAACCTAAGGCAGGATAACATCTCGGTTGCAGTATTTTACAACCTTCCTGGCATATCGGCCCCTACTTCTCGGTGGGACCATTATATACGTTTATAACGTATCACAACCTATCCTAACCCATCTAGCCCCTCGCTGGTAATATTTTACAGAATCCCGTCCCTGTCGTCCCGTACGTCTCGGATGAGACATTATAAACGTCTACAGCGATATATATCCTAACCTAAGGCAGGCTAATTTCTCGGATATATTATTTTACAACATTTCTGTAGGATCGGCCTCTACTTCTCGGTGGGAACATTATATACGTCTATAACGTAACATAACCTAACCTAACCCATCTAGCCCCTCGCTGGTAATGTTTTACAGAATCCCGTTCGTGTCGTCCCGTACATCTCGGTTGGGATATTATATACGTCTATAGCGTTATATATCCTAACCTAAGGCAGGCTATCATCTCGGATGCAATATTTTACAACATTCCTGGCGCATCGGCCTCAACTTCTCGGTGGGAACATTATATAGGTCTATAACGTAATATAACCTAACCTAACACATCTAGCCCATCGCTCGTAATGTTTTACAGAATCCCGTTCGTGTCGTCCCGTACATCTCGGTTGGATGTTATATACGTCTACAGTGTTATATATCCTAACCTAAGCCAGGCTATCATCTCGGATGCAGTATTTTACAACATTCCTGGCATATCGGCCCCTACTTCTCGGTGGGAACATTATATACGTCTATAACGTATCACAACCTAACCTAACCCATCTAGCCCCTCGCTGGTAATATTTTACAGAATCCCGTCCCTTTCGTCCCGTACGTCTCGGATGAGACATTATAAACGTCTACAGCGATATATATCCTAACCTAAGGCAGGCTAACTTCTCGGATATAGTATTTTACAACATTTCTGTAGGATCGGCCTCTACTTCTCGGTGGGAAAATTATATACGTCTATAACGTAATATAATCCAACCTAACCCATCTAGCCCCTCGTTTGCAATGTTTTACAGAATCCCGTTCGTGTCGTCCCGTACATCTCGGTTGGGATATTATATACGTCTACAGCGATATATATCCTAACCTAAGGCAGGCTAACTTCTCGGATATAGTATTTTACAACATACCTGGCATATCGGCCCCTACTTCTCAGTGGGACCATTATATACGTCTATAACGTAACATAACCTAACCTAACCCATCTAGCCCCTCGCTGGTAATGTTTTACAGAATCCCGTTCGTGTCGTCCCGTACGTCTCGGATGGGACCCTATATACGTCTACAGCGATATATATCCTAACGTAAGGCAGGCTAACATCTCGGATGTAGTATTTTACAACATTCTTGGAGTATCGGCCCCTACTTCTCGGTGGGAACATTATATACGTCTGTAACGTAACATAACCTAACCTATCCCATCTAGCCCCTCGTTGGCAATGTTTTACAGAATTCCGTTCGTGTCGTCCCGTACATCTCGGTTGGGATATTATATACGTCTACAGCGATATATATCCTAACCTAAGGCAGGCTAACTTCTCGGATATAGTATTTTACAACATTCCTGGCGTATCGGCCCCTACTTCACCGTGGGAACATTATACACGTCTATAACTTAACATAACCTAACCTAACCCATCTAGCCCCTCGCTGGTAATATTTTACAGAATCCCGTTCCTGTCGTCCGGTACATCTCGGTTGGAATATTATATACGACTCTAGCGTTATATACCTAACCTAAGGCAGGCTATCATCTCGGATGCAGTATTTTACAACATTCCTGGCGTATCGGCCCATACTTCTCGGTGGGAACATTATATACGTCTATAACGTAACATAACCTAACCTAACACATCTACCCCTCGCTGGTAATGTTTTACAGAATCCCGTTCGTGTCGTCCCGTACGTCTCGGATGGGTCCCTATATACGTCTACAGCGATATATATATTAACGTAAGGCAGGCTAACTTCTCGGATATAGTATTTTACAACATTTCTGTAGGATCGGCCTCTACTTCTCGGTGGGAAAATTATATACGTCTATAACGTAATATAATCCAACCTAACCCATCTAGCCCCTCGTTTGCAATGTTTTACAGAATCCCGTTCGTGTCGTCCCGTACATCTCGGCTGGGACATTATATACGTCTACAGCGTTATATATCCTATCCTAAGCCAGGCTATCATCTCGGATGCAGTATTTTACAACATTCCTGGCATATCGGCCCCTACTTCTCGGTGGGAACATTATATACGTCTATAACGTATCACAACCTAACCTAACCCATCTAGCCCCTCGCTGGTAATGTTTTACAGAATCCCGTTCGTGTCGTCCCGTACGTCTCGGTTGGGACATTATAAACGTCTACAGCGTTATATATCCTAACCTAAGGCAGGCTAACATCTCGGTTGCAGTATTTTACAACATTCTTGGCGTATCGGCCCATGCTTCTCGGTGGGAACACTATATAGGTCTATAACGTAACATAACCTAACCTAACACATCTACCCCTCGCTGGTAATGTTTTACAGAATCCCGTTCGTGTCGTCCCGTACGTCTCGGATGGGACCCTATATACGTCTACAGCGATATATATATTAACGTAAGGCAGGCTAACATCTCGGATGTAGTATTTTACAACATTCTTGGAGTATCGGCCCCTACTTCGCGGTGGGAACATTATACACGTCTATAACGTAACAAAACCTATCCTAACCCATCTATCCCCTCGCTGGTAATATTTTGCAGAATCCCGTTCTTGTCGACCCGTACGACTCGGTTGGGATATTATATACGTCTATAGCGTTATATATCCTAACCTAAGGCAGGCTATCATCTCGGATGCAATATTTTACAACATTCCTGGCGTATCGGCTCTACTTCTCGGTGGGAACATTATACACGTCTATAACGTAACATAACCTAACCTAACCCATCTAGCCCCTCGCTGGTAATGTTTTGCAGAATCCCGTTCCTGTCGTCCCGTACATCTCGGTTGGGATGTTATATACGTCTACAGCGATATATATCCTAACGTAAGGCAGGCTAACATCTCGGATGTAGTATTTTACAACATTCCTGGCATATCGGCCCCTACTTCTCGGTGGGAACATTATATACGTCTATAACGTATCACAACCTAACCTAACCCATCTAGCCCCTCGCTGGTAATGTTTTACAGAATCCCGTTCGTGTCGTCCCGTACGTCTCGGTTGGGACATTATAAACGTCTACAGCGTTATATATCCTAACCTAAGGCAGGCTAACATCTCGGTTGCAGTATTTTACAACATTCCTGGCGTATCGGCCCATGCTTCTCGGTGGGAACACTATATAGGTCTATAACGTAACATAACCTAACCTAACACATCTACCCCTCGCTGGTAATATTTTGCAGAACCCCGTTCTTGTCGACCCGTACGACTCGGTTGGGATATTATATACGTTTATAGCGTTATATATCCTAACCTAAGGCAGGCTATCATCTCGGATGCAATATTTTACAACATTCCTGGCGCATCGGCCTCAACTTCTCGGTGGGAACATTATATAGGTCTATAACGTAATATAACCTAACCTAACACATATAGCCCATCGCTCGTAATGTTTTACAGAATCCCGTTCGTGTCGTCCCGTACGTCTCGGCTGGGACATTATATACGTCTACAGCGTTATATATCCTAACCTAAGCCAGGCTATCATCTCGGATGCAGTATTTTACAACATTCCTGGCATATCGGCCCCTACTTCTCGGTGGGAACATTATATACGTCTATAACGTATCACAACCTAACCTAACCCATCTAGCCCCTCGTTTGCAATGTTTTACAGAATCCCGTTCGTGTCGTCCCGTACATCTCGGTTGGGATATTATATACGTCTACTGCGATATATATCCTAACCTAAGGCAGGCTAACTTCTCGGATATAGTATTTTACAACATTCCTGGCATATCGGCCCCTACTTCTCGGTGGGACCATTATATACGTTTATAACGTATCACAACCTAACCTAACCCATCTAGCCCCTCGCTGGTAATGTTTTACAGAATCCCGTTCGTGTCGTCCCGTACGTCTCGGTTGGGACATTATAAACGTCTACAGCGTTATATATCCTAACCTAAGGCAGGCTAACATCTCGGTTGCAGTATTTTACAACATTCCTGGCGTATCGGCCCATGCTTCTCGGTGGGAACACTATATAGGTCTATAACGTAACATAACCTAACCTAACACATCTACCCCTCGCTGGTAATGTTTTACAGAATCCCGTTCGTGTCGTCCCGTACGTCTCGGATGGGACCCTATATACGTCTACAGCGATATATATATTAACGTAAGGCAGGCTAACATCTCGGATGTAGTATTTTACAACATTCTTGGAGTATCGGCCCCTACTTCGCGGTGGGAACATTATACACGTCTATAACGTAACAAAACCTAACCTAACCCATCTAGCCCCTCGCTGGTAATATTTTGCAGAACCCCGTTCTTGTCGACCCGTACGACTCGGTTGGGATATTATATACGTTTATAGCGTTATATATCCTAACCTAAGGCAGGCTATCATCTCGGATGCAATATTTTACAACATTCCTGGCGCATCGGCCTCAACTTCTCGGTGGGAACATTATATAGGTCTATAACGTAATATAACCTAACCTAACACATCTAGCCCATCGCTCGTAATGTTTTACAGAATCCCGTTCGTGTCGTCCCGTACGTCTCGGCTGGGACATTATATACGTCTACAGCGTTATATATCCTAACCTAAGCCAGGCTATCATCTCGGATGCAGTATTTTACAACATTCCTGGCATATCGGCCCCTACTTCTCGGTGGGAACATTATATACGTCTATAACGTATCACAACCTAACCTAACCCATCTAGCCCCTCGTTTGCAATGTTTTACAGAATCCCGTTCGTGTCGTCCCGTACATCTCGGTTGGGATATTATATACGTCTACTGCGATATATATCCTAACCTAAGGCAGGCTAACTTCTCGGATATAGTATTTTACAACATTCCTGGCATATCGGCCCCTACTTCTCGGTGGGACCATTATATACGTTTACAACGTATCACAACCTAACCTAACCCATCTAGCCCCTCGCTGGTAATGTTTTACAGAATCCCGTTCGTGTCGTCCCGTACGTCTCGGTTGGGACATTATAAACGTCTACAGCGTTATATATCCTAACCTAAGGCAGGCTAACATCTCGGTTGCAGTATTTTACAACATTCCTGGCGTATCGGCCCATGCTTCTCGGTGGGAACATTATATAGGTCTATAACGTAACATAACCTAACCTAACACATCTACCCCTCGCTGGTAATGTTTTACAGAATCCCGTTCGTGTCGTCCCGTACGTCTCGGATGGGACCCTATATACGTCTACAGCGATATATATATTAACGTAAGGCAGGCTAACATCTCGGATGTAGTATTTTACAACATTCTTGGAGTATCGGCCCCTACTTCGCGGTGGGAACATTATACACGTCTATAACGTAACAAAACCTAACCTAACCCATCTAGCCCCTCGCTGGTAATATTTTGCAGAATCCCGTTCTTGTCGACCCGTACGACTCGGTTGGGATATTATATACGTTTATAGCGTTATATATCCTAACCTAAGGCAGGCTATCATCTCGGATGCAATATTTTACAACATTCCTGGCGCATCGGCCTCAACTTCTCGGTGGGAACATTATATAGGTCTATAACGTAACATAACCTAACCTAACACATCTACCCCTCGCTGGTAATGTTTTACAGAATCCCGTTCGTGTCGTCCCGTACGTCTCGGATGGGACCCTATATACGTCTACAGCGATATATATATTAACGTAAGGCAGGCTAACATCTCGGATGTAGTATTTTACAACATTCTTGGAGTATCGGCCCCTACTTCGCGGTGGGAACATTATACACGTCTATAACGTAACAAAACCTAACCTAACCCATCTAGCCCCTCGCTGGTAATATTTTGCAGAATCCCGTTCTTGTCGACCCGTACGACTCGGTTGGGATATTATATACGTCTATAGCGTTATACATCCTAACCTAAGGCAGGCTAACTTCTCGGATATAGTATTTTACAACATTTCTGTAGGATCGGCCTCTACTTCTCGGTGGGAAAATTATATACGTCTATAACGTAATATAATCCAACCTAACCCATCTAGCCCCTCGTTTGCAATATTTTACAGAATCCCGTTCGTGTCGTCCCGTACGTCTCGGTTGGGATATTATATACGTCTATAGCGTTATGTATCCTAACCTAAGGCAGGATAACATCTCGGTTGCAGTATTTTACAACCTTCCTGGCATATCGGCCCCTACTTCTCGGTGGGACCATTATATACGTTTATAACGTATCACAACCTATCCTAACCCATCTAGCCCCTCGCTGGTAATATTTTACAGAATCCCGTCCCTGTCGTCCCGTACGTCTCGGATGAGACATTATAAACGTCTACAGCGATATATATCCTAACCTAAGGCAGGCTAATTTCTCGGATATATTATTTTACAACATTTCTGTAGGATCGGCCTCTACTTCTCGGTGGGAACATTATATACGTCTATAACGTAACATAACCTAACCTAACCCATCTAGCCCCTCGCTGGTAATGTTTTACAGAATCCCGTTCGTGTCGTCCCGTACATCTCGGTTGGGATATTATATACGTCTATAGCGTTATATATCCTAACCTAAGGCAGGCTATCATCTCGGATGCAATATTTTACAACATTCCTGGCGCATCGGCCTCAACTTCTCGGTGGGAACATTATATAGGTCTATAACGTAATATAACCTAACCTAACACATCTAGCCCATCGCTCGTAATGTTTTACAGAATCCCGTTCGTGTCGTCCCGTACATCTCGGTTGGATGTTATATACGTCTACAGTGTTATATATCCTAACCTAAGCCAGGCTATCATCTCGGATGCAGTATTTTACAACATTCCTGGCATATCGGCCCCTACTTCTCGGTGGGAACATTATATACGTCTATAACGTATCACAACCTAACCTAACCCATCTAGCCCCTCGCTGGTAATATTTTACAGAATCCCGTCCCTTTCGTCCCGTACGTCTCGGATGAGACATTATAAACGTCTACAGCGATATATATCCTAACCTAAGGCAGGCTAACTTCTCGGATATAGTATTTTACAACATTTCTGTAGGATCGGCCTCTACTTCTCGGTGGGAAAATTATATACGTCTATAACGTAATATAATCCAACCTAACCCATCTAGCCCCTCGTTTGCAATGTTTTACAGAATCCCGTTCGTGTCGTCCCGTACATCTCGGTTGGGATATTATATACGTCTACAGCGATATATATCCTAACCTAAGGCAGGCTAACTTCTCGGATATAGTATTTTACAACATACCTGGCATATCGGCCCCTACTTCTCAGTGGGACCATTATATACGTCTATAACGTAACATAACCTAACCTAACCCATCTAGCCCCTCGCTGGTAATGTTTTACAGAATCCCGTTCGTGTCGTCCCGTACGTCTCGGATGGGACCCTATATACGTCTACAGCGATATATATCCTAACGTAAGGCAGGCTAACATCTCGGATGTAGTATTTTACAACATTCTTGGAGTATCGGCCCCTACTTCTCGGTGGGAACATTATATACGTCTGTAACGTAACATAACCTAACCTATCCCATCTAGCCCCTCGTTGGCAATGTTTTACAGAATTCCGTTCGTGTCGTCCCGTACATCTCGGTTGGGATATTATATACGTCTACAGCGATATATATCCTAACCTAAGGCAGGCTAACTTCTCGGATATAGTATTTTACAACATTCCTGGCGTATCGGCCCCTACTTCACCGTGGGAACATTATACACGTCTATAACTTAACATAACCTAACCTAACCCATCTAGCCCCTCGCTGGTAATATTTTACAGAATCCCGTTCCTGTCGTCCGGTACATCTCGGTTGGAATATTATATACGACTCTAGCGTTATATACCTAACCTAAGGCAGGCTATCATCTCGGATGCAGTATTTTACAACATTCCTGGCGTATCGGCCCATACTTCTCGGTGGGAACATTATATACGTCTATAACGTAACATAACCTAACCTAACACATCTACCCCTCGCTGGTAATGTTTTACAGAATCCCGTTCGTGTCGTCCCGTACGTCTCGGATGGGTCCCTATATACGTCTACAGCGATATATATATTAACGTAAGGCAGGCTAACTTCTCGGATATAGTATTTTACAACATTTCTGTAGGATCGGCCTCTACTTCTCGGTGGGAAAATTATATACGTCTATAACGTAATATAATCCAACCTAACCCATCTAGCCCCTCGTTTGCAATGTTTTACAGAATCCCGTTCGTGTCGTCCCGTACATCTCGGCTGGGACATTATATACGTCTACAGCGTTATATATCCTATCCTAAGCCAGGCTATCATCTCGGATGCAGTATTTTACAACATTCCTGGCATATCGGCCCCTACTTCTCGGTGGGAACATTATATACGTCTATAACGTATCACAACCTAACCTAACCCATCTAGCCCCTCGCTGGTAATGTTTTACAGAATCCCGTTCGTGTCGTCCCGTACGTCTCGGTTGGGACATTATAAACGTCTACAGCGTTATATATCCTAACCTAAGGCAGGCTAACATCTCGGTTGCAGTATTTTACAACATTCTTGGCGTATCGGCCCATGCTTCTCGGTGGGAACACTATATAGGTCTATAACGTAACATAACCTAACCTAACACATCTACCCCTCGCTGGTAATGTTTTACAGAATCCCGTTCGTGTCGTCCCGTACGTCTCGGATGGGACCCTATATACGTCTACAGCGATATATATATTAACGTAAGGCAGGCTAACATCTCGGATGTAGTATTTTACAACATTCTTGGAGTATCGGCCCCTACTTCGCGGTGGGAACATTATACACGTCTATAACGTAACAAAACCTATCCTAACCCATCTATCCCCTCGCTGGTAATATTTTGCAGAATCCCGTTCTTGTCGACCCGTACGACTCGGTTGGGATATTATATACGTCTATAGCGTTATATATCCTAACCTAAGGCAGGCTATCATCTCGGATGCAATATTTTACAACATTCCTGGCGTATCGGCTCTACTTCTCGGTGGGAACATTATACACGTCTATAACGTAACATAACCTAACCTAACCCATCTAGCCCCTCGCTGGTAATGTTTTGCAGAATCCCGTTCCTGTCGTCCCGTACATCTCGGTTGGGATGTTATATACGTCTACAGCGATATATATCCTAACGTAAGGCAGGCTAACATCTCGGATGTAGTATTTTACAACATTCCTGGCATATCGGCCCCTACTTCTCGGTGGGAACATTATATACGTCTATAACGTATCACAACCTAACCTAACCCATCTAGCCCCTCGCTGGTAATGTTTTACAGAATCCCGTTCGTGTCGTCCCGTACGTCTCGGTTGGGACATTATAAACGTCTACAGCGTTATATATCCTAACCTAAGGCAGGCTAACATCTCGGTTGCAGTATTTTACAACATTCCTGGCGTATCGGCCCATGCTTCTCGGTGGGAACACTATATAGGTCTATAACGTAACATAACCTAACCTAACACATCTACCCCTCGCTGGTAATATTTTGCAGAACCCCGTTCTTGTCGACCCGTACGACTCGGTTGGGATATTATATACGTTTATAGCGTTATATATCCTAACCTAAGGCAGGCTATCATCTCGGATGCAATATTTTACAACATTCCTGGCGCATCGGCCTCAACTTCTCGGTGGGAACATTATATAGGTCTATAACGTAATATAACCTAACCTAACACATATAGCCCATCGCTCGTAATGTTTTACAGAATCCCGTTCGTGTCGTCCCGTACGTCTCGGCTGGGACATTATATACGTCTACAGCGTTATATATCCTAACCTAAGCCAGGCTATCATCTCGGATGCAGTATTTTACAACATTCCTGGCATATCGGCCCCTACTTCTCGGTGGGAACATTATATACGTCTATAACGTATCACAACCTAACCTAACCCATCTAGCCCCTCGTTTGCAATGTTTTACAGAATCCCGTTCGTGTCGTCCCGTACATCTCGGTTGGGATATTATATACGTCTACTGCGATATATATCCTAACCTAAGGCAGGCTAACTTCTCGGATATAGTATTTTACAACATTCCTGGCATATCGGCCCCTACTTCTCGGTGGGACCATTATATACGTTTATAACGTATCACAACCTAACCTAACCCATCTAGCCCCTCGCTGGTAATGTTTTACAGAATCCCGTTCGTGTCGTCCCGTACGTCTCGGTTGGGACATTATAAACGTCTACAGCGTTATATATCCTAACCTAAGGCAGGCTAACATCTCGGTTGCAGTATTTTACAACATTCCTGGCGTATCGGCCCATGCTTCTCGGTGGGAACACTATATAGGTCTATAACGTAACATAACCTAACCTAACACATCTACCCCTCGCTGGTAATGTTTTACAGAATCCCGTTCGTGTCGTCCCGTACGTCTCGGATGGGACCCTATATACGTCTACAGCGATATATATATTAACGTAAGGCAGGCTAACATCTCGGATGTAGTATTTTACAACATTCTTGGAGTATCGGCCCCTACTTCGCGGTGGGAACATTATACACGTCTATAACGTAACAAAACCTAACCTAACCCATCTAGCCCCTCGCTGGTAATATTTTGCAGAATCCCGTTCTTGTCGACCCGTACGACTCAGTTGGGATATTATATACGTCTATAGCGTTATACATCGTAACCTAAGGCAGGCTAACTTCTCGGATATAGTATTTTACAACATTTCTGTAGGATCGGCCTCTACTTCTCGGTGGGAAAATTATATACGTCTATAACGTAATATAATCCAACCTAACCCATCTAGCCCCTCGTTTGCAATGTTTTACAGAATCCCGTTCGTGTCGTCCCGTACGTCTCGGTTGGGATATTATATACGTCTATAGCGTTATGTATCCTAACCTAAGGCAGGATAACATCTCGGTTGCAGTATTTTACAACATTCCTGGCATATCGGCCCCTACTTCTCGGTGGGACCATTATATACGTTTATAACGTATCACAACCTATCCTAACCCATCTAGCCCCTCGCTGGTAATATTTTACAGAATCCCGTCCCTGTCGTCCCGTACGTCTCGGATGAGACATTATAAACGTCTACAGCGATATATATCCTAACCTAAGGCAGGCTAATTTCTCGGATATATTATTTTACAACATTTCTGTAGGATCGGCCTCTACTTCTCGGTGGGAACATTATATACGTCTATAACGTAACATAACCTAACCTAACCCATCTAGCCCCTCGCTGGTAATGTTTTACAGAATCCCGTTCGTGTCGTCCCGTACATCTCGGTTGGGATATTATATACGTCTATAGCGTTATATATCCTAACCTAAGGCAGGCTATCATCTCGGATGCAATATTTTACAACATTCCTGGCGCATCGGCCTCAACTTCTCGGTGGGAACATTATATAGGTCTATAACGTAATATAACCTAACCTAACACATCTAGCCCATCGCTCGTAATGTTTTACAGAATCCCGTTCGTGTCGTCCCGTACATCTCGGTTGGATGTTATATACGTCTACAGTGTTATATATCCTAACCTAAGCCAGGCTATCATCTCGGATGCAGTATTTTACAACATTCCTGGCATATCGGCCCCTACTTCTCGGTGGGAACATTATATACGTCTATAACGTATCACAACCTAACCTAACCCATCTAGCCCCTCGCTGGTAATATTTTACAGAATCCCGTCCCTTTCGTCCCGTACGTCTCGGATGAGACATTATAAACGTCTACAGCGATATATATCCTAACCTAAGGCAGGCTAACTTCTCGGATATAGTATTTTACAACATTTCTGTAGGATCGGCCTCTACTTCTCGGTGGGAAAATTATATACGTCTATAACGTAATATAATCCAACCTAACCCATCTAGCCCCTCGTTTGCAATGTTTTACAGAATCCCGTTCGTGTCGTCCCGTACATCTCGGTTGGGATATTATATACGTCTACAGCGATATATATCCTAACCTAAGGCAGGCTAACTTCTCGGATATAGTATTTTACAACATACCTGGCATATCGGCCCCTACTTCTCAGTGGGACCATTATATACGTCTATAACGTAACATAACCTAACCTAACCCATCTAGCCCCTCGCTGGTAATGTTTTACAGAATCCCGTTCGTGTCGTCCCGTACGTCTCGGATGGGACCCTATATACGTCTACAGCGATATATATCCTAACGTAAGGCAGGCTAACATCTCGGATGTAGTATTTTACAACATTCTTGGAGTATCGGCCCCTACTTCTCGGTGGGAACATTATATACGTCTGTAACGTAACATAACCTAACCTATCCCATCTAGCCCCTCGTTGGCAATGTTTTACAGAATTCCGTTCGTGTCGTCCCGTACATCTCGGTTGGGATATTATATACGTCTACAGCGATATATATCCTAACCTAAGGCAGGCTAACTTCTCGGATATAGTATTTTACAACATTCCTGGCGTATCGGCCCCTACTTCACCGTGGGAACATTATACACGTCTATAACTTAACATAACCTAACCTAACCCATCTAGCCCCTCGCTGGTAATATTTTACAGAATCCCGTTCCTGTCGTCCGGTACATCTCGGTTGGAATATTATATACGACTCTAGCGTTATATACCTAACCTAAGGCAGGCTATCATCTCGGATGCAGTATTTTACAACATTCCTGGCGTATCGGCCCATACTTCTCGGTGGGAACATTATATACGTCTATAACGTAACATAACCTAACCTAACACATCTACCCCTCGCTGGTAATGTTTTACAGAATCCCGTTCGTGTCGTCCCGTACGTCTCGGATGGGTCCCTATATACGTCTACAGCGATATATATATTAACGTAAGGCAGGCTAACTTCTCGGATATAGTATTTTACAACATTTCTGTAGGATCGGCCTCTACTTCTCGGTGGGAAAATTATATACGTCTATAACGTAATATAATCCAACCTAACCCATCTAGCCCCTCGTTTGCAATGTTTTACAGAATCCCGTTCGTGTCGTCCCGTACATCTCGGCTGGGACATTATATACGTCTACAGCGTTATATATCCTATCCTAAGCCAGGCTATCATCTCGGATGCAGTATTTTACAACATTCCTGGCATATCGGCCCCTACTTCTCGGTGGGAACATTATATACGTCTATAACGTATCACAACCTAACCTAACCCATCTAGCCCCTCGCTGGTAATGTTTTACAGAATCCCGTTCGTGTCGTCCCGTACGTCTCGGTTGGGACATTATAAACGTCTACAGCGTTATATATCCTAACCTAAGGCAGGCTAACATCTCGGTTGCAGTATTTTACAACATTCTTGGCGTATCGGCCCATGCTTCTCGGTGGGAACACTATATAGGTCTATAACGTAACATAACCTAACCTAACACATCTACCCCTCGCTGGTAATGTTTTACAGAATCCCGTTCGTGTCGTCCCGTACGTCTCGGATGGGACCCTATATACGTCTACAGCGATATATATATTAACGTAAGGCAGGCTAACATCTCGGATGTAGTATTTTACAACATTCTTGGAGTATCGGCCCCTACTTCGCGGTGGGAACATTATACACGTCTATAACGTAACAAAACCTATCCTAACCCATCTATCCCCTCGCTGGTAATATTTTGCAGAATCCCGTTCTTGTCGACCCGTACGACTCGGTTGGGATATTATATACGTCTATAGCGTTATATATCCTAACCTAAGGCAGGCTATCATCTCGGATGCAATATTTTACAACATTCCTGGCGTATCGGCTCTACTTCTCGGTGGGAACATTATACACGTCTATAACGTAACATAACCTAACCTAACCCATCTAGCCCCTCGCTGGTAATGTTTTGCAGAATCCCGTTCCTGTCGTCCCGTACATCTCGGTTGGGATGTTATATACGTCTACAGCGATATATATCCTAACGTAAGGCAGGCTAACATCTCGGATGTAGTATTTTACAACATTCCTGGCATATCGGCCCCTACTTCTCGGTGGGAACATTATATACGTCTATAACGTATCACAACCTAACCTAACCCATCTAGCCCCTCGCTGGTAATGTTTTACAGAATCCCGTTCGTGTCGTCCCGTACGTCTCGGTTGGGACATTATAAACGTCTACAGCGTTATATATCCTAACCTAAGGCAGGCTAACATCTCGGTTGCAGTATTTTACAACATTCCTGGCGTATCGGCCCATGCTTCTCGGTGGGAACACTATATAGGTCTATAACGTAACATAACCTAACCTAACACATCTACCCCTCGCTGGTAATATTTTGCAGAACCCCGTTCTTGTCGACCCGTACGACTCGGTTGGGATATTATATACGTTTATAGCGTTATATATCCTAACCTAAGGCAGGCTATCATCTCGGATGCAATATTTTACAACATTCCTGGCGCATCGGCCTCAACTTCTCGGTGGGAACATTATATAGGTCTATAACGTAATATAACCTAACCTAACACATATAGCCCATCGCTCGTAATGTTTTACAGAATCCCGTTCGTGTCGTCCCGTACGTCTCGGCTGGGACATTATATACGTCTACAGCGTTATATATCCTAACCTAAGCCAGGCTATCATCTCGGATGCAGTATTTTACAACATTCCTGGCATATCGGCCCCTACTTCTCGGTGGGAACATTATATACGTCTATAACGTATCACAACCTAACCTAACCCATCTAGCCCCTCGTTTGCAATGTTTTACAGAATCCCGTTCGTGTCGTCCCGTACATCTCGGTTGGGATATTATATACGTCTACTGCGATATATATCCTAACCTAAGGCAGGCTAACTTCTCGGATATAGTATTTTACAACATTCCTGGCATATCGGCCCCTACTTCTCGGTGGGACCATTATATACGTTTATAACGTATCACAACCTAACCTAACCCATCTAGCCCCTCGCTGGTAATGTTTTACAGAATCCCGTTCGTGTCGTCCCGTACGTCTCGGTTGGGACATTATAAACGTCTACAGCGTTATATATCCTAACCTAAGGCAGGCTAACATCTCGGTTGCAGTATTTTACAACATTCCTGGCGTATCGGCCCATGCTTCTCGGTGGGAACACTATATAGGTCTATAACGTAACATAACCTAACCTAACACATCTACCCCTCGCTGGTAATGTTTTACAGAATCCCGTTCGTGTCGTCCCGTACGTCTCGGATGGGACCCTATATACGTCTACAGCGATATATATATTAACGTAAGGCAGGCTAACATCTCGGATGTAGTATTTTACAACATTCTTGGAGTATCGGCCCCTACTTCGCGGTGGGAACATTATACACGTCTATAACGTAACAAAACCTAACCTAACCCATCTAGCCCCTCGCTGGTAATATTTTGCAGAATCCCGTTCTTGTCGACCCGTACGACTCAGTTGGGATATTATATACGTCTATAGCGTTATACATCGTAACCTAAGGCAGGCTAACTTCTCGGATATAGTATTTTACAACATTTCTGTAGGATCGGCCTCTACTTCTCGGTGGGAAAATTATATACGTCTATAACGTAATATAATCCAACCTAACCCATCTAGCCCCTCGTTTGCAATGTTTTACAGAATCCCGTTCGTGTCGTCCCGTACGTCTCGGTTGGGATATTATATACGTCTATAGCGTTATGTATCCTAACCTAAGGCAGGATAACATCTCGGTTGCAGTATTTTACAACATTCCTGGCATATCGGCCCCTACTTCTCGGTGGGACCATTATATACGTTTATAACGTATCACAACCTATCCTAACCCATCTAGCCCCTCGCTGGTAATATTTTACAGAATCCCGTCCCTGTCGTCCCGTACGTCTCGGATGAGACATTATAAACGTCTACAGCGATATATATCCTAACCTAAGGCAGGCTAATTTCTCGGATATATTATTTTACAACATTTCTGTAGGATCGGCCTCTACTTCTCGGTGGGAACATTATATACGTCTATAACGTAACATAACCTAACCTAACCCATCTAGCCCCTCGCTGGTAATGTTTTACAGAATCCCGTTCGTGTCGTCCCGTACATCTCGGTTGGGATATTATATACGTCTATAGCGTTATATATCCTAACCTAAGGCAGGCTATCATCTCGGATGCAATATTTTACAACATTCCTGGCGCATCGGCCTCAACTTCTCGGTGGGAACATTATATAGGTCTATAACGTAATATAACCTAACCTAACACATCTAGCCCATCGCTCGTAATGTTTTACAGAATCCCGTTCGTGTCGTCCCGTACATCTCGGTTGGATGTTATATACGTCTACAGTGTTATATATCCTAACCTAAGCCAGGCTATCATCTCGGATGCAGTATTTTACAACATTCCTGGCATATCGGCCCCTACTTCTCGGTGGGAACATTATATACGTCTATAACGTATCACAACCTAACCTAACCCATCTAGCCCCTCGCTGGTAATATTTTACAGAATCCCGTCCCTTTCGTCCCGTACGTCTCGGATGAGACATTATAAACGTCTACAGCGATATATATCCTAACCTAAGGCATGCTAACTTCTCGGATATAGTATTTTACAACATTTCTGTAGGATCGGCCTCTACTTCTCGGTGGGAAAATTATATACGTCTATAACGTAATATAATCCAACCTAACCCATCTAGCCCCTCGTTTGCAATGTTTTACAGAATCCCGTTCGTGTCGTCCCGTACATCTCGGTTGGGATATTATATACGTCTACAGCGATATATATCCTAACCTAAGGCAGGCTAACTTCTCGGATATAGTATTTTACAACATACCTGGCATATCGGCCCCTACTTCTCGGTGGGACCATTATATACGTTTATAACGTATCACAACCTAACCTAACCCATCTAGCCCCTCGCTGGTAATGTTTTACAGAATCCCGTTCGTGTCGTCCCGTACGTCTCGGTTGGGACATTATAAACGTCTACAGCGTTATATATCCTAACCTAAGGCAGGCTAACATCTCGGTTGCAGTATTTTACAACATTCCTGGCGTATCGGCCCATGCTTCTCGGTGGGAACATTATATAGGTCTATAACGTAACATAACCTAACCTAACACATATACCCCTCGCTGGTAATGTTTTACAGAATCCCGTTCGTGTCGTCCCGTACGTCTCGGATGGGACCCTATATACGTCTACAGCGATATATATCCTAACGTAAGGCAGGCTAACATCTCGGATGTAGTATTTTACAACATTCTTGGAGTATCGGCCCCTACTTCTCGGTGGGAACATTATATACGTCTGTAACGTAACATAACCTAACCTATCCCATCTAGCCCCTCGTTGGCAATGTTTTACAGAATTCCGTTCGTGTCGTCCCGTACATCTCGGTTGGGATATTATATACGTCTACAGCGATATATATCCTAACCTAAGGCAGGCTAACTTCTCGGATATAGTATTTTACAACATTCCTGGCGTATCGGCCCCTACTTCACCGTGGGAACATTATACACGTCTATAACTTAACATAACCTAACCTAACCCATCTAGCCCCTCGCTGGTAATATTTTACAGAATCCCGTTCCTGTCGTCCGGTACATCTCGGTTGGAATATTATATACGACTCTAGCGTTATATACCTAACCCAAGGCAGGCTATCATCTCGGATGCAGTATTTTACAACATTCCTGGCGTATCGGCCCATACTTCTCGGTGGGAACATTATATACGTCTATAACGTAACATAACCTAACCTAACACATATACCCCTCGCTGGTAATGTTTTACAGAATCCCGTTCGTGTCGTCCCGTACGTCTCGGATGGGTCCCTATATACGTCTACAGCGATATATATATTAACGTAAGGCAGGCTAACTTCTCGGATATAGTATTTTACAACATTTCTGTAGGATCGGCCTCTACTTCTCGGTGGGAAAATTATATACGTCTATAACGTAATATAATCCAACCTAACCCATCTAGCCCCTCGTTTGCAATGTTTTACAGAATCCCGTTCGTGTCGTCCCGTACATCTCGGTTGGGATATTATATACGTCTACAGCGATATATATCGTAACCTAAGGCAGGCTAACTTCTCGGATATAGTATTTTACAACATACCTGGCATATCGGCCCCTACTTCTCGGTGGGACCATTATATACGTTTATAACGTATCACAACCTAACCTAACCCATATAGCCCCTCGCTGGTAATGTTTTACAGAATCCCGTTCGTGTCGTCCCGTACGTCTCGGTTGGGACATTATAAACGTCTACAGCGTTATATATCCTAACCTAAGGCAGGCTAACATCTCGGTTGCAGTATTTTACAACATTCCTGGCGTATCGGCCCATGCTTCTCGGTGGGAACATTATATAGGTCTATAACGTAACATAACCTAACCTAACACATCTACCCCTCGCTGGTAATGTTTTACAGAATTCCGTTCGTGTCGTCCCGTACGTCTCGGATGGGACCCTATATACGTCTACAGCGATATATATATTAACGTAAGGCAGGCTAACATCTCGGATGTAGTATTTTACAACATTCTTGGAGTATCGGCCCCTACTTCGCGGTGGGAACATTATACACGTCTATAACGTAACAAAACCTAACCTAACCCATCTAGCCCCTCGCTGGTAATATTTTGCAGAATCCCGTTCTTGTCGACCCGTACGACTCGGTTGGGATATTATATACGTCTATAGCGTTATATATCCTAACCTAAGGCAGGCTATCATCTCGGATGCAATATTTTACAACATTCCTGGCGCATCGGCCTCAACTTCTCGGTGGGAACATTATATAGGTCTATAACGTAATATAACCTAACCTAACACATCTAGCCCATCGCTCGTAATGTTTTACAGAATCCCGTTCGTGTGGTCCCGTACGTCTCGGCTGGTACATTATATACATCTACAGCGTTATATATCCTAACCTAAGCCAGGCTATCATCTCGGATGCAGTATTTTACAACATTCCTGGCATATCGGCCCCTACTTCTCGGTGGGAACATTATATACTTCTATAACTTATCACAACCTAAGCTAACCCATCTAGCCCCTCGCTGGTAATGTTTTACAGAATCCCGTTCGTGTCGTCCCGTACGTCTCGGTTGGGACATTATAAACGTCTACAGCGTTATATATCCTAACCTAAGGCAGGCTAACATCTCGGTTGCAGTATTTTACAACATTCCTGGCGTATCGGCCCATGCTTCTCGGTGGGAACACTATATAGGTCTATAACGTAACATAACCTAACCTAACACATCTACCCCTCGCTGGTAATGTTTTACAGAATCCCGTTCGTGTCGTCCCGTACGTCTCGGATGGGACCCTATATACGTCTACAGCGATATATATATTAACGTAAGGCAGGCTAACATCTCGGATGTAGTATTTTACAACATTCTTGGAGTATCGGCCCCTACTTCGCGGTGGGAACATTATACACGTCTATAACGTATCACAACCTATCCTAACCCATCTAGCCCCTCGCTGGTAATATTTTACAGAATCCCGTCCCTGTCGTCCCGTACGTCTCGGATGAGACATTATAAACGTCTACAGCGATATATATCCTAACCTAAGGCAGGCTAATTTCTCGGATATATTATTTTACAACATTTCTGTAGGATCGGCCTCTACTTCACGGTGGGAACATTATATACGTCTATAACGTAACATAACCTAACCTAACCCATCTAGCCCCTCGCTGGTAATGTTTTACAGAATCCCGTTCGTGTCGTCCCGTACATCTCGGTTGGGATATTATATACGTCTATAGCGTTATATATCCTAACCTAAGGCAGGCTATCATCTCGGATGCAATATTTTACAACATTCCTGGCGCATCGGCCTCAACTTCTCGGTGGGAACATTATATAGGTCTATAACGTAATATAACCTAACCTAACACATCGAGCCCATCGCTCGTAATGTTTTACAGAATCCCGTTCGTGTCGTCCCGTACATCTCGGTTGGATGTTATATACGTCTACAGTGTTATATATCCTAACCTAAGCCAGGCTATCATCTCGGATGCAGTATTTTACAACATTCCTGGCATATCAGCCCCTACTTCTCGGTGGGAACATTATATACGTCTATAACGTATCACAACCTAACCTAACCCATCTAGCCCCTCGCTGGTAATATTTTACAGAATCCCGTCCCTTTCGTCCCGTACGTCTCGGATGAGACATTATAAACGTCTACAGCGATATATATCCTAACCTAAGGCAGGCTAACTTCTCGGATATAGTATTTTACAACATTTCTGTAGGATCGGCCTCTACTTCTCGGTGGGAAAATTATATACGTCTATAACGTAATATAATCCAACCTAACCCATCTAGCCCCTCGTTTGCAATGTTTTACAGAATCCCGTTCGTGTCGTCCCGTACATCTCGGTTGGGATATTATATACGTCTACAGCGATATATATCCTAACCTAAGGCAGGCTAACTTCTTGGATATAGTATTTTACAACATACCTGGCATATCGGCCCCTACTTCTCGGTGGGACCATTATATACGTTTATAACGTATCACAACCTAACCTAACCCATCTAGCCCCTCGCTGGTAATGTTTTACAGAATCCCGTTCGTGTCGTCCCGTACGTCTCGGTTGGGACATTATAAACGTCTACAGCGTTATATATCCTAACCTAAGGCAGGCTAACATCTCGGTTGCAGTATTTTACAACATTCCTGGCGTATCGGCCCATGCTTCTCGGTGGGAACATTATATAGGTCTATAACGTAACATAACCTAACCTAACACATATACCCCTCGCTGGTAATGTTTTACAGAATCCCGTTCGTGTCGTCCCGTACGTCTCGGATGGGACCCTATATACGTCTACAGCGATATATATCCTAACGTAAGGCAGGCTAACATCTCGGATGTAGTATTTTACAACATTCTTGGAGTATCGGCCCCTACTTCTCGGTGGGAACATTATATACGTCTGTAACGTAACATAACCTAACCTATCCCATCTAGCCCCTCGTTGGCAATGTTTTACAGAATTCCGTTCGTGTCGTCCCGTACATCTCGGTTGGGATATTATATACGTCTACAGCGATATATATCCTAACCTAAGGCAGGCTAACTTCTCGGATATAGTATTTTACAACATTCCTGGCGTATCGGCCCCTACTTCACCGTGGGAACATTATACACGTCTATAACTTAACATAACCTAACCTAACCCATCTAGCCCCTCGCTGGTAATATTTTACAGAATCCCGTTCGTGTCGTCCCGTACGTCTCGGTTGGGACATTATAAACGTCTACAGCGTTATATATCCTAACCTAAGGCAGGCTAACATCTCGGTTGCAGTATTTTACAACATTCCTGGCGTATCGGCCCATGCTTCTCGGTGGGAACATTATATAGGTCTATAACGTAACATAACCTAACCTAACACATCTACCCCTCGCTGGTAATGTTTTACAGAATTCCGTTCGTGTCGTCCCGTACGTCTCGGATGGGACCCTATATACGTCTACAGCGATATATATATTAACGTAAGGCAGGCTAACATCTCGGATGTAGTATTTTACAACATTCTTGGAGTATCGGCCCCTACTTCGCGGTGGGAACATTATACACGTCTATAACGTAACAAAACCTAACCTAACCCATCTAGCCCCTCGCTGGTAATATTTTGCAGAATCCCGTTCTTGTCGACCCGTACGACTCGGTTGGGATATTATATACGTCTATAGCGTTATATATCCTAACCTAAGGCAGGCTATCATCTCGGATGCAATATTTTACAACATTCCTGGCGCATCGGCCTCAACTTCTCGGTGGGAACATTATATAGGTCTATAACGTAATATAACCTAACCTAACACATCTAGCCCATCGCTCGTAATGTTTTACAGAATCCCGTTCGTGTCGTCCCGTACGTCTCGGCTGGGACATTATATACATCTACAGCGTTATATATCCTAACCTAAGCCAGGCTATCATCTCGGATGCAGTATTTTACAACATTCCTGGCATATCGGGCCCTACTTCTCGGTGGGAACATTATATACTTCTATGACTTATCACAACCTAAGCTAACCCATCTAGCCCCTCGCTGGTAATGTTTTACAGAATCCCGTTCGTGTCGTCCCGTACGTCTCGGTTGGGACATTATAAACGTCTACAGCGTTATATATCCTAACCTAAGGCAGGCTAACATCTCGGTTGCAGTATTTTACAACATTCCTGGCGTATCGGCCCATGCTTCTCGGTGGGAACACTATATAGGTCTATAACGTAACATAACCTAACCTAACACATCTACCCCTCGCTGGTAATGTTTTACAGAATCCCGTTCGTGTCGTCCCGTACGTCTCGGATGGGACCCTATATACGTCTACAGCGATATATATATTAACGTAAGGCAGGCTAACATCTCGGATGTAGTATTTTACAACATTCTTGGAGTATCGGCCCCTACTTCGCGGTGGGAACATTATACACGTCTATAACGTAACAAAACCTAACCTAACCCATCTAGCCCCTCGCTGGTAATATTTTGCAGAATCCCGTTCTTGTCGACCCGTACGACTCGGTTGGGATATTATATACGTCTATAGCGTTATATATCCTAACCTAAGGCAGGCTATCATCTCGGATGCAATATTTTACAACATTCCTGGCGCATCGGCCTCAACTTCTCGGTGGGAACATTATATAGGTCTATAACGTAACATAACCTAACCTAACCCATCTAGCCCCTCGTTTGCAATGTTTTACAGAATCCCGTTCGCGTCGTCCCGTACATCTCGGTTGGGATATTATATACGTCTACAGCGATATATAACCTAACCTAAGGCAGGCTAACTTCTCGGATATAGTATTTTACAACATTCCTGGCATATCGGCCCCTACTTCTCGGTGGGACCATTATATACGTTCATAACGTATCGCAACCTAACCTAACCCATCTAGCCCCTCGCTGGTAATGTTTTACAGAATCCCGTTCGTGTCGTCCCGTACGTCTCGGTTGGGACATTATAAACGTCTACAGCGTTATATATCCTAACCTAAGGCAGGCTAACATCTCGGTTGCAGTATTTTACATCATTCCTGGCGTATCGGCCCATGCTTCTCGGTGGGAACATTATATAGGTCTATAACGTAACATAACCTAACCTAACACATCTACCCCTCGCTGGTAATGTTTTACAGAATCCCGTTCGTGTCGTCCCGTACGTCTCGGATGGGACCCTATATACGTCTACAGCGATATATATATTAACGTAAGGCAGGCTAACATCTCGGATGTAGTATTTTACAACATTCTTGGAGTATCGGCCCCTACTTCGCGGTGGGAACATTATACACGTCTATAACGTAACAAAACCTAACCTAACCCATCTAGCCCCTCGCTGGTAATATTTTGCAGAATCCCGTTCTTGTCGACCCGTACGACTCGGTTGGGATATTATATACGTTTATAGCGTTATATATCCTAACCTAAGGCAGGCTATCATCTCGGATGCAATATTTTACAACATTCCTGGCGCATCGGCCTCAACTTCTCGGTGGGAACATTATATAGGTCTATAACGTAATATAACCTAACCTAACACATCTAGCCCATCGCTCGTAATGTTTTACAGAATCCCGTTCGTGTCGTCCCGTACGTCTCGGCTGGGACATTATATACGTCTACAGCGATATATAACCTAACCTAAGGCAGGCTAACTTCTCGGATATAGTATTTTGCAACATTCCTGGCATATCGGCCCCTACTTCTCGGTGGGAACATTATATACGTCTATAACGTATCACAACCTAACCTAACCCATCTAGCCCCTCGCTGGTAATATTTTACAGAATCCCGTCCCTGTCGTCCCGTACGTCTCGGATGAGACATTATAAACGTCTACGGCGATATATATCCTAACCTAAGGCAGGCTAATTTCTCGGATATATTATTTTACAACATTTCTGTAGGATCGGCCTCTACTTCTCGGTGGGAACATTGTATACGTCTATAACGTAACATAACCTAACCTAACCCATCTAGCCCGTCGCTGGTAATGTTTTACAGAATCCCGTTCGTGTCGTCCCGTACATCTCGGTTGGGATATTATATACGTCTATAGCGATATATATCCTAACGTAAGGCAGGCTATCATCTCGGATGCAATATTTTACAACATTCCTGGCATATCGGCCCCTACTTCTCGGTGGGAACATTATATACGTCTATAACGTATCACAACCTAACCTAACCCATCTAGCCCCTCGCTGGTAATATTTTACAGAATCCCGTCCCTGTCGTCCCGTACGTCTCGGATGAGACATTATAAACGTCTACAGCGATATATATCCTAACCTAAGGCAGGCTAACTTCTCGGATATAGTATTTTACAACATTTCTGTAGGATCGGCCTCTACTTCTCGGTGGGAAAATTATATACGTCTATAACGTAATATAATCCAACCTAACCCATCTAGCCCCTCGTTTGCAATGTTTTACCGAATCCCGTTCGTGTCGTCCCGTACATCTCGGTTGGGATATTATATACGTCTACAGCGATATATATCCTAACCTAAGGCAGGCTAACTTCTCGGATATAGTATTTTACAACATACCTGGCATATCGGCCCCTACTTCTCGGTGGGACCATTATATACGTTTATAACGTATCACAACCTAACCTAACCCATCTAGCCCCTCGCTGGTAATGTTTTACAGAATGCCGTTCGTGTCGTCCCGTACGTCTCGGTTGGGACATTATAAACGTCTACAGCGTTATATATCCTAACCTAAGGCAGGCTAACATCTCGGTTGCAGTATTTTACAACATTCCTGGCGTATCGGCCCATGCTTCTCGGTGGGAACATTATATAGGTCTATAACGTAACATAACCTAACCTAACACATCTACCCCTCGCTGGTAATGTTTTACAGAATCCCGTTCGTGTCGTCCCGTACGTCTCGGATGGGACCCTATATACGTCTACAGCGATATATATATTAACGTAAGGCAGGCTAACATCTCGGATGTAGTATTTTACAACATTCTTGGAGTATCGGCCCCTACTTCGCGGTGGGAACATTATACACGTCTATAACGTAACAAAACCTAACCTAACCCATCTAGCCCGTCGCTGGTAATATTTTGCAGAATCCCGTTCTTGTCGACCCGTACGACTCGGTTGGGATATTATATACGTTTATAGCGTTATATATCCTAACCTAAGGCAGGCTATCATCTCGGATGCAATATTTTACAACATTCCTGGCGCATCGGCCTCAACTTCTCGGTGGGAACATTATATAGGTCTATAACGTAATATAACCTAACCTAACACATCTAGCCCATCGCTCGTAATGTTTTACAGAATCCCGTTCGTGTCGTCCCGTACGTCTCGGCTGGGACATTATATACGTCTACAGCGTTATATATCCTAACCTAAGGCAGGCTAACTTCTCGGATATAGTATTTTACAACATTTCTGTAGGATCGGCCTCTACTTCTCGGTGGGAAAATTATATACGTTTATAACGTATCACAACCTAACCTAACCCATCTAGCCCCTCGCTGGTAATGTTTTACAGAATCCCGTGCGTGTCGTCCCGTACGTCTCGGATGAGACATTATAAACGTCTACAGCGATATATATCCTAACCTAAGGCAGGCTAACTTCTCGGATATAGTATTTTACAACATTTCTGTAGGATCGGCCTCTACTTCTCGGTGGGAAAGTTATATACGTCTATAACGTAATATAATCCAACCTAACCCATCTAGCCCCTCGCTGGTAATGTTTTACAGAATCCCGTTCGTGTCGTCCCGTACGTCTCGGTTGGGATATTATATACGTCTATAGCGTTATGTATCCTAACCTAAGGCAGGATAACATCTCGGTTGCAGTATTTTACAACATTCCTGGCGTATCGGCCCATGCTTCTCGGTGGGAACATTATATAGGTCTATAACGTAACATAACCTAACCTAACACATCTACCCCTCGCTGGTAATGTTTTACAGAATCCCGTTCGTGTCGTCCCGTACGTCTCGGATGGGACCCTATATACGTCTACAGCGATATATATATTAACGTAAGGCAGGCTAACATCTCGGATGTAGTATTTTACAACATTCTTGGAGTATCGGCCCCTACTTCGCGGTGGGAACATTATACACGTCTATAACGTAACAAAACCTAACCTAACCCATCTAGCCCCTCGCTGGTAATATTTTACAGAATCCCGTTCTTGTCGACCCGTACGACTCGGTTGGGATATTATATACGTCTATAGCGTTATATATCCTAACCTAAGGCAGGCTATCATCTCGGATCCAATATTTTACAACATTCCTGGCGCATCGGCCTCAACTTCTCGGTGGGAACATTATATACGTCTATAACGTATCACAACCTAACCTAACCCATCTAGCCCCTCGCTGGTAATATTTTACAGAATCCCGTCCCTGTCGTCCCATACGTCTCGGATGAGACATTATAAACGTCTACAGCGATATATATCCTAATCTAAGGCAGGCTAACTTCTCGGATATAGTATTTTACAACATTTCTGTAGGATCGGCCTCTACTTCTCGGTGGGAAAATTATATACGTCTATAACGTAATATAATCCAACCTAACCCATCTAGCCCCTCGTTTGCAATGTTTTACAGAATCCCGTTCGTGTCGTCCCGTACATCTCGGTTGGGATATTATATACGTCTACAGCGATATATATCCTAACCTAAGGCAGGCTAACTTCTCGGATATAGTATTTTACAACATACCTGGCATATCGGCCCCTACTTCTCGGTGGGACCATTATATACGTTTATAACGTATCACAACCTAACCTAACCCATCTAGCCCCTCGCTGGTAATGTTTTACAGAATGCCGTTCGTGTCGTCCCGTACGTCTCGGTTGGGACATTATAAACGTCTACAGCGTTATATATCCTAACCTAAGGCAGGATAACATCTCGGTTGCAGTATTTTACAACATTCCTGGCGTATCGGCCCATGCTTCTCGGTGGGAACATTATATAGGTCTATAACGTAACATAACCTAACCTAACACATCTACCCCTCGCTGGTAATGTTTTACAGAATCCCGTTCGTGTCGTCCCGTACGTCTCGGATGGGACCCTATATACGTCTACAGCGATATATATATTAACGTAAGGCAGGCTAACATCTCGGATGTAGTATTTTACAACATTCTTGGAGTATCGGCCCCTACTTCGCGGTGGGAACATTATACACGTCTATAACGTAACAAAACCTAACCTAACCCATCTAGCCCCTCGCTGGTAATATTTTGCAGAATCCCGTTCTTGTCGACCCGTACGACTCGGTTGGGATATTATATACGTGTATAGCGTTATATATCCTAACCTAAGGCAGGCTATCATCTCGGATGCAATATTTTACAACATTCCTGGCGCATCGGCCTCAACTTCTCGGTGGGAACATTATATAGGTCTATAACGTAATATAACCTAACCTAACACATCTAGCCCATCGCTCGTAATGTTTTACAGAATCCCGTTCGTGTCGTCCCGTACGTCTCGGCTGGGACATTATATACGTCTACAGCGTTATATATCCTAACCTAAGGCAGGCTAACTTCTCGGATATAGTATTTTACAACATTTCTGTAGGATCGGCCTCTACTTCTCGGTGGGAAAATTATATACGTTTATAACGTATCACAACCTAACCTAACCCATCTAGCCCCTCGCTGGTAATGTTTTACAGAATCCCGTTCGTGTCGTCCCGTACGTCTCGGATGAGACATTATAAACGTCTACAGCGATATATATCCTAACCTAAGGCAGGCTAACTTCTCGGATATAGTATTTTACAACATTTCTGTAGGATCGGCCTCTACTTCTCGGTGGGAAAATTATATACGTCTATAACGTAATATAATCCAACCTAACCCATCTAGCCCCTCGCTGGTAATGTTTTACAGAATCCCGTTCGTGTCGTCCCGTACGTCTCGGTTGGGATATTATATACGTCTATAGCGTTATGTATCCTAACCTAAGGCAGGATAACATCTCGGTTGCAGTATTTTACAACATTCCTGGCATATCGGCCCCTACTTCTCGGTGGGACCATTATATACGTTTATAACGTATCACAACCTATCCTAACCCATCTAGCCCCTCGCTGGTAATATTTTGCAGAATCCCGTCCCTGTCGTCCCGTACGTCTCGGATCAGACATTATAAACGTCTACAGCGATATATATCCTAACCTAAGGCAGGCTAATTTCTCGGACATATTATTTTACAACATTTCTGTAGGATCGGCCTCTACTTCTCGGTGGGAACATTATATACGTCTATAACGTAACATAACCTAACCTAACCCATCTAGCCCCTCGCTGGTAATGTTTTACAGAATCCCGTTCGTGTCGTCCCGTACATCTCGGTTGGGATATTATATACGTCTATAGCGTTATATATCCTAACCTAAGGCAGGCTATCATCTCGGATGCAATATTTTACAACATTCCTGGCGCATCGGCCTCAACTTCTCGGTGGGAACATTATATAGGTCTATAACGTAATATAACCTAACCTAACACATCTAGCCCATCGCTCGTAATGTTTTACAGAATCCCGTTCGTGTCGTCCCGTACATCTCGGTTGGATGTTATATACGTCTACAGCGTTATATATCCTAACCTAAGCCAGGCTATCATCTCGGATGCAGTATTTTACAACATTCCTGGCATATCGGCCCCTACTTCTCGGTGGGAACATTATATACGTCTATAACGTATCACAACCTAACCTAACCCATCTAGCCCCTCGCTGGTAATATTTTACAGAATCCCGTCCCTGTCGTCCCGTACGTCTCGGATGAGACACTATAAACGTCTACAGCGATATATATCCTAATCTAAGGCAGGCTAACTTCTCGGATATAGTATTTTACAACATTTCTGTAGGATCGGCCTCTACTTCTCGGTGGGAAAATTATATACGTCTATAACGTAATATAATCCAACCTAACCCATCTAGCCCCTCGTTTGCAATGTTTTACAGAATCCCGTTCGTGTCGTCCCGTACATCTCGGTTGGGATATTATATACGTCTACAGCGATATATATCCTAACCTAAGGCAGGCTAACTTCTCGGATATAGTATTTTACAACATACCTGGCATATCGGCCCCTACTTCTCGGTGGGACCATTATATACGTTTATAACGCATCACAACCTAACCTAACCCATCTAGCCCCTCGCTGGTAATGTTTTACAGAATGCCGTTCGTGTCGTCCCGTACGTCTCTGTTGGGACATTATAAACGTCTACAGCGTTATATATCCTAACCTAAGGCAGGCTAACATCTCGGTTGCAGTATTTTACAACATTCCTGGCGTATCGGCCCATGCTTCTCGGTGGGAACATTATATAGGTCTATAACGTAACATAACCTAACCTAACACATCTACCCCTCGCTGGTAATGTTTTACAGAATCCCGTTCGTGTCGTCCCGTACGTCTCGGATGGGACCCTATATACGTCTACAGCGATATATATATTAACGTAAGGCAGGCTAACATCTCGGATGTAGTATTTTACAACATTCTTGGAGTATCGGCCCCTACTTCGCGGTGGGAACATTATACACGTCTATAACGTAACAAAACCTAACCTAACCCATCTAGCCCCTCGCTGGTAATATTTTGCAGAATCCCGTTCTTGTCGACCCGTACGACTCGGTTGGGATATTATATACGTTTATAGCGTTATATATCCTAACCTAAGGCAGGCTATCATCTCGGATGCAATATTTTACAACATTCCTGGCGCATCGGCCTCAACTTCTCGGTGGGAACATTATATAGGTCTATAACGTAATATAACCTAACCTAACACATCTAGACCATCGCTAGTAATGTTTTACAGAATCCCGTTCGTGTCGTCCCGTACGTCTCGGCTGGGACATTATATACGTCTACAGCGTTATATATCCTAACCTAAGGCAGGCTAACTTCTCGGATATAGTATTTTACAACATTTCTGTAGGATCGGCCTCTACTTCTCGGTGGGAAAATTATATACGTTTATAACGTATCACAACCTAACCTAACCCATCTAGCCCCTCGCTGGTAATGTTTTACAGAATGCCGTTCGTGTCGTCCCGTACGTCTCGGTTGGGACATTATAAACGTCTACAGCGTTATATATCCTAACCTAAGGCAGGATAACTTCTCGGATATAGTATTTTACAACATTTCTGTAGGATCGGCCTCTACTTCTCGGTGGGAAAATTATATACGTCTATAACGTAATATAATCCAACCTAACCCATCTAGCCCCTCGCTGGTAATGTTTTACAGAATCCCGTTCGTGTCGTCCCGTACGTCTCGGTTGGGATATTATATACGTCTATAGCGTTATGTATCCTAACCTAAGGCAGGATAACATCTCGGTTGCAGTATTTTACAACATTCCTGGCATATCGGCCCCTACTTCTCGGTGGGACCATTATATACGTTTATAACGTATCACAACCTATCCTAACCCATCTAGCCCCTCGCTGGTAATATTTTGCAGAATCCCGTCCCTGTCGTCCCGTACGTCTCGGATCAGACATTATAAACGTCTACAGCGATATATATCCTAACCTAAGGCAGGCTAATTTCTCGGACATATTATTTTACAACATTTCTGTAGGATCGGCCTCTACTTCTCGGTGGGAACATTATATACGTCTATAACGTAACATAACCTAACCTAACCCATCTAGCCCCTCGCTGGTAATGTTTTACAGAATCCCGTTCGTGTCGTCCCGTACATCTCGGTTGGGATATTATATACGTCTATAGCGTTATATATCCTAACCTAAGGCAGGCTATCATCTCGGATGCAATATTTTACAACATTCCTGGCGCATCGGCCTCAACTTCTCGGTGGGAACATTATATAGGTCTATAACGTAATATAACCTAACCTAACACATCTAGCCCATCGCTCGTAATGTTTTACAGAATCCCGTTCGTGTCGTCCCGTACATCTCGGTTGGATGTTATATACGTCTACAGCGTTATATATCCTAACCTAAGCCAGGCTATCATCTCGGATGCAGTATTTTACAACATTCCTGGCATATCGGCCCCTACTTCTCGGTGGGAACATTATATACGTCTATAACGTATCACAACCTAACCTAACCCATCTAGCCCCTCGCTGGTAATATTTTACAGAATCCCGTCCCTGTCGTCCCGTACGTCTCGGATGAGACACTATAAACGTCTACAGCGATATATATCCTAATCTAAGGCAGGCTAACTTCTCGGATATAGTATTTTACAACATTTCTGTAGGATCGGCCTCTACTTCTCGGTGGGAAAATTATATACGTCTATAACGTAATATAATCCAACCTAACCCATCTAGCCCCTCGTTTGCAATGTTTTACAGAATCCCGTTCGTGTCGTCCCGTACATCTCGGTTGGGATATTATATACGTCTACAGCGATATATATCCTAACCTAAGGCAGGCTAACTTCTCGGATATAGTATTTTACAACATACCTGGCATATCGGCCCCTACTTCTCGGTGGGACCATTATATACGTTTATAACGCATCACAACCTAACCTAACCCATCTAGCCCCTCGCTGGTAATGTTTTACAGAATGCCGTTCGTGTCGTCCCGTACGTCTCTGTTGGGACATTATAAACGTCTACAGCGTTATATATCCTAACCTAAGGCAGGCTAACATCTCGGTTGCAGTATTTTACAACATTCCTGGCGTATCGGCCCATGCTTCTCGGTGGGAACATTATATAGGTCTATAACGTAACATAACCTAACCTAACACATCTACCCCTCGCTGGTAATGTTTTACAGAATCCCGTTCGTGTCGTCCCGTACGTCTCGGATGGGACCCTATATACGTCTACAGCGATATATATATTAACGTAAGGCAGGCTAACATCTCGGATGTAGTATTTTACAACATTCTTGGAGTATCGGCCCCTACTTCGCGGTGGGAACATTATACACGTCTATAACGTAACAAAACCTAACCTAACCCATCTAGCCCCTCGCTGGTAATATTTTGCAGAATCCCGTTCTTGTCGACCCGTACGACTCGGTTGGGATATTATATACGTTTATAGCGTTATATATCCTAACCTAAGGCAGGCTATCATCTCGGATGCAATATTTTACAACATTCCTGGCGCATCGGCCTCAACTTCTCGGTGGGAACATTATATAGGTCTATAACGTAATATAACCTAACCTAACACATCTAGACCATCGCTAGTAATGTTTTACAGAATCCCGTTCGTGTCGTCCCGTACGTCTCGGCTGGGACATTATATACGTCTACAGCGTTATATATCCTAACCTAAGGCAGGCTAATTTCTCGGACATATTATTTTACAACATTTCTGTAGGATCGGCCTCTACTTCTCGGTGGGAACATTATATACGTCTATAACGTAACATAACCTAACCTAACCCATCTAGCCCCTCGCTGGTAATGTTTTACAGAATGCCGTTCGTGTCGTCCCGTACGTCTCGGTTGGGACATTATAAACGTCTACAGCGTTATATATCCTAACCTAAGGCAGGATAACATCTCGGTTGCAGTATTTTACAACATTCCTGGCGTATCGGCCCATGCTTCTCGGTGGGAACATTATATAGGTCTATAACGTAACATAACCTAACCTAACACATCTACCCCTCGCTGGTAATGTTTTACAGAATCCCGTTCGTGTCTTCCCGTACGTCTCGGATGGGACCCTATATACGTCTACAGCGATATATATATTAACGTAAGGCAGGCTAACATCTCGGATGTAGTATTTTACAACATTCTTGGAGTATCGGCCCCTACTTCGCGGTGGGAACATTATACACGTCTATAACGTAACAAAACCTAACCTAACCCATCTAGCCCCTCGCTGGTAATATTTTGCAGAATCCCGTTCTTGTCGACCCGTACGACTCGGTTGGGATATTATATACGTGTATAGCGTTATATATCCTAACCTAAGGCAGGCTATCATCTCGGATGCAATATTTTACAACATTCCTGGCGCATCGGCCTCAACTTCTCGGTGGGAACATTATATAGGTCTATAACGTAATATAACCTAACCTAACACATCTAGCCCATCGCTCGTAATGTTTTACAGAATCCCGTTCGTGTCGTCCCGTACGTCTCGGCTGGGACATTATATACGTCTACAGCGTTATATATCCTAACCTAAGGCAGGCTAACTTCTCGGATATAGTATTTTACAACATTTCTGTAGGATCGGCCTCTACTTCTCGGTGGGAAAATTATATACGTTTATAACGTATCACAACCTAACCTAACCCATCTAGCCCCTCGCTGGTAATGTTTTGGAGAATCCCGTTCGTGTCGTCCCGTACGTCTCGGATGAGACATTATAAACGTCTACAGCGATATATATCCTAACCTAAGGCAGGCTAACTTCTCGGATATAGTATTTTACAACATTTCTGTAGGATCGGCCTCTACTTCTCGGTGGGAAAATTATATACGTCTATAACGTAATATAATCCAACCTAACCCATCTAGCCCCTCGCTGGTAATGTTTTACAGAATCCCGTTCGTGTCGTCCCGTACGTCTCGGTTGGGATATTATATACGTCTATAGCGTTATGTATCCTAACCTAAGGCAGGATAACATCTCGGTTGCAGTATTTTACAACATTCCTGGCATATCGGCCCCTACTTCTCGGTGGGACCATTATATACGTTTATAACGTATCACAACCTATCCTAACCCATCTAGCCCCTCGCTGGTAATATTTTACAGAATCCCGTCCCTGTCGTCCCGTACGTCTCGGATCAGACATTATAAACGTCTACAGCGATATATATCCTAACCTAAGGCAGGCTAATTTCTCGGACATATTATTTTACAACATTTCTGTAGGATCGGCCTCTACTTCTCGGTGGGAACATTATATACGTCTATAACGTATCACAACCTAACCTAACCCATCTAGCCCCTCGCTGGTAATATTTTACAGAATCCCGTCCCTGTCGTCCCGTACGTCTCGGATGAGACACTATAAACGTCTACAGCGATATATATCCTAATCTAAGGCAGGCTAACTTCTCGGATATAGTATTTTACAACATTTCTGTAGGATCGGCCTCTACTTCTCGGTGGGAAAATTATATACGTCTATAACGTAATATAATCCAACCTAACCCATCTAGCCCCTCGTTTGCAATGTTTTACAGAATCCCGTTCGTGTCGTCCCGTACATCTCGGTTGGGATATTATATACGTCTACAGCGATATATATCCTAACCTAAGGCAGGCTAACTTCTCGGATATAGTATTTTACAACATACCTGGCATATCGGCCCCTACTTCTCGGTGGGACCATTATATACGTTTATA
The DNA here is from genome assembly GCA_963969225.1 of Xylocopa violacea. NCBI lineage: Eukaryota > Metazoa > Arthropoda > Insecta > Hymenoptera > Apidae > Xylocopa > Xylocopa violacea. The sequence goes on along the minus strand of CAXAJV010000061.1, from coordinate 3,459,262 downwards.
ACGCATCACAACCTAACCTAACCCATCTAGCCCCTCGCTGGTAATGTTTTACAGAATGCCGTTCGTGTCGTCCCGTACGTCTCGGTTGGGACATTATAAACGTCTACAGCGTTATATATCCTAACCTAAGGCAGGCTAACATCTCGGTTGCAGTATTTTACAACATTCCTGGCGTATCGGCCCCTGCTTCTCGGTGGGAACATTATATAGGTCTATAACGTAACATAACCTAACCTAACACATCTACCCCTCGCTGGTAATGTTTTACAGAATCCCGTTCGTGTCGTCCCGTACGTCTCGGATGGGACCCTATATACGTCTACAGCGATATATATATTAACGTAAGGCAGGCTAACATCTCGGATGTAGTATTTTACAACATTCTTGGAGTATCGGCCCCTACTTCGCGGTGGGAACATTATACACGTCTATAACGTAACAAAACCTAACCTAACCCATCTAGCCCCTCGCTGGTAATATTTTGCAGAATCCCGTTCTTGTCGATCCGTACGACTCGGTTGGGATATTATATACGTTTATAGCGTTATATATCCTAACCTAAGGCAGGCTATCATCTCGGATGCAATATTTTACAACATTCCTGGCGCATCGGCCTCAACTTCTCGGTGGGAACATTATATAGGTCTATAACGTAATATAACCTAACCTAACACATCTAGCCCATCGCTCGTAATGTTTTACAGAATCCCGTTCGTGTCGTCCCGTACGTCTCGGCTGGGACATTATATACGTCTACAGCGTTATATATCCTAACCTAAGGCAGGCTAACTTCTCGGATATAGTATTTTACAACATTTCTGTAGGATCGGACTCTACTTCTCGGTGGGAAAATTATAAACGTTTATAACGTATCACAACCTAACCTAACCCATCTAGCCCCTCGCTGGTAATGTTTTACAGAACCCCGTTCGTGTCGTCCCGTACGTCTCGGATGAGACATTATAAAAGTCTACAGCGATATATATCCTAACCTAAGGCAGGCTAACTTCTCGGATATAGTATTTTACAACATTTCTGTAGGATCGGCCTCTACTTCTCGGTGGGAAAATTATATACGTCTATAACGTAATATAATCCAACCTAACCCATCTAGCCCCTCGCTGGTAATGTTTTACAGAATCCCGTTCGTGTCGTCCCGTACGTCTCGGTTGGGATATTATATACGTCTATAGCGTTATGTATCCTAACCTAAGGCAGGATAACATCTCGGTTGCAGTATTTTACAACATTCCTGGCATATCGGCCCCTACTTCTCGGTGGGACCATTATATACGTTTATAACGTATCACAACCTATCCTAAGCCATCTAGCCCCTCGCTGGTAATACTTTACAGAATCCCGTCCCTGTCGTCCCGTACGTCTCGGATCAGACATTATAAACGTCTACAGCGATATATATCCTAACCTAAGGCAGGCTAATTTCTCGGACATATTATTTTACAACATTTCTGTAGGATCGGCCTCTACTTCTCGGTGGGAACATTATATACGTCTATAACGTAACATAACCTAACCTAACCCATCTAGCCCCTCGCTGGTAATGTTTTACAGAATCCCGTTCGTGTCGTCCCGTACATCTCGGTTGGGATATTATATACGTCTATAGCGTTATATATCCTAACCTAATGCAGGCTATCATCTCGGATGCAATATTTTACAACATTCCTGGCGCATCGGCCTCAACTTCTCGGTGGGAACATTATATAGGTCTATAACGTAATATAACCTAACCTAACACATCTAGCCCATCGCTCGTAATGTTTTACAGAATCCCGTTCGTGTCGTCCCGTACATCTCGGTTGGATGTTATATACGTCTACAGCGTTATATATCCTAACCTAAGCCAGGCTATCATCTCGGATGCAGTATTTTACAACATTCCTGGCATATCGGCCCCTACTTCTCGGTGGGAACATTATATACGTCTATAACGTATCACAACCTAACCTAACCCATCTAGCCCCTCGCTGGTAATATTTTACAGAATCCCGTCCCTGTCGTCCCGTACGTCTCGGATGAGACATTATAAACGTCTACAGCGTTATATATCCTAACCTAAGGCAGGATAACATCTCGGTTGCAGTATTTTACAACATTCCTGGCGTATCGGCCCATGCTTCTCGGTGGGAACATTATATAGGTCTATAACGTAACATAACCTAACCTAACACATCTACCCCTCGCTGGTAATGTTTTACAGAATCCCGTTCGTGTCGTCCCGTACGTCTCGGATGGGACCCTATATACGTCTACAGCGATATATATATTAACGTAAGGCAGGCTAACATCTCGGATGTAGTATTTTACAACATTCTTGGAGTATCGGCCCCTACTTCGCGGTGGGAACATTATACACGTCTATAACGTAACAAAACCTAACCTAACCCATCTAGCCCCTCGCTGGTAATATTTTGCAGAATCCCGTTCTTGTCGACCCGTACGACTCGGTTGGGATATTATATACGTTTATAGCGTTATATATCCTAACCTAAGGCAGGCTATCATCTCGGATGCAATATTTTACAACATTCCTGGCGCATCGGCCTCAACTTCTCGGTGGGAACATTATATAGGTCTATAACGTAATATAACCTAACCTAACACATCTAGCCCATCGTTCGTAATGTTTTACAGAATCCCGTTCGTGTCGTCCCGTACGTCTCGGCTGGGACATTATATACGTCTACAGCGTTATATATCCTAACCTAAGGCAGGCTAACTTCTCGGATATAGTATTTTACAACATTTCTGTAGGATCGGCCTCTACTTCTCGGTGGGAAAATTATATACGTTTATAACGTATCACAACCTAACCTAACCCATCTAGCCCCTCGCTGGTAATGTTTTACAGAATCCCGTTCGTGTCGTCCCGTACGTCTCGGATGAGACATTATAAACGTCTACAGCGATATATATCCTAACCTAAGGCAGGCTAACTTCTCGGATATAGTATTTTACAACATTTCTGTAGGATCGGCCTCTACTTCTCGGTGGGAAAATTATATACGTCTATAACGTAATATAATCCAACCTAACCCATCTAGCCCCTCGCTGGTAATGTTTTACAGAATCCCGTTCGTGTCGTCCCGTACGTCTCGGTTGGGATATTATATACGTCTATAGCGTTATGTATCCTAACCTAAGGCAGGATAACATCTCGGTTGCAGTATTTTACAACATTCCTGGCATATCGGCCCCTACTTCTCGGTGGGACCATTATATACGTTTATAACGTATCACAACCTATCCTAACCCATCTAGCCCCTCGCTGGTAATATTTTACAGAATCCCGTCCCTGTCGTCCCGTACGTCTCGGATCAGACATTATAAACGTCTACAGCGATATATATCCTAACCTAAGGCAGGCTAATTTCTCGGACATATTATTTTACAACATTTCTGTAGGATCGGCCTCTACTTCTCGGTGGGAACATTATATACGTCTATAACGTAACATAACCTAACCTAACCCATCTAGCCCCTCGCTGGTAATGTTTTACAGAATCCCGTTCGTGTCGTCCCGTACATCTCGGTTGGGATATTATATACGTCTATAGCGTTATATATCCTAACCTAAGGCAGGCTATCATCTCGGATGCAATATTTTACAACATTCCTGGCGCATCGGCCTCAACTTCTCGGTGGGAACATTATATAGGTCTATAACGTAATATAACCTAACCTGACACATCTAGCCCATCGCTCGTAATGTTTTACAGAATCCCGTTCGTGTCGTCCCGTACATCTCGGTTGGATGTTATATACGTCTACAGCGTTATATATCCTAACCTAAGGCAGGCTAACTTCTCGGATATAGTATTTTACAACATTTCTGTAGGATCGGCCTCTACTTCTCGGTGGGAAAATTATATACGTTTATAACGTATCACAACCTAACCTAACCCATCTAGCCCCTCGCTGGTAATGTTTTACAGAATCCCGTTCGTGTCGTCCCGTACGTCTCGGATGAGACATTATAAACGTCTACAGCGATATATATCCTAACCTAAGGCAGGCTAACTTCTCGGATATAGTATTTTACAACATTTCTGTAGGATCGGCCTCTACTTCTCGGTGGGAAAATTATATACGTCTATAACGTAATATAATCCAACCTAACCCATCTAGCCCCTCGCTGGTAATGCTTTACAGAATCCCGTTCGTGTCGTCCCGTACGTCTCGGTTGGGATATTATATACGTCTATAGCGTTATGTATCCTAACCTAAGGCAGGATAACATCTCGGTTGCAGTATTTTACAACATTCCTGGCATATCGGCCCCTACTTCTCGGTGGGACCATTATATACGTTTATAACGTATCACAACCTATCCTAACCCATCTAGCCCCTCGCTGGTAATATTTTACAGAATCCCGTCCCTGTCGTCCCGTACGTCTCGGATCAGACATTATAAACGTCTACAGCGATATATATCCTAACCTAAGGCAGGCTAATTTCTCGGACATATTATTTTACAACATTTCTGTAGGATCGGCCTCTACTTCTCGGTGGGAACATTATATACGTCTATAACGTAACATAACCTAACCTAACCCATCTAGCCCCTCGCTGGTAATGTTTTACAGAATCCCGTTCGTGTCGTCCCGTACATCTCGGTTGGGATATTATATACGTCTATAGCGTTATATATCCTAACCTAAGGCAGGCTATCATCTCGGATGCAATATTTTACAACATTCCTGGCGCATCGGCCTCAACTTCTCGGTGGGAACATTATATAGGTCTATAACGTAATATAACCTAACCTAACACATCTAGCCCATCGCTCGTAATGTTTTACAGAATCCCGTTCGTGTCGTCCCGTACATCTCGGTTGGGATATTATATACGTCTATAGCGTTATGTATCCTAACCTAAGGCAGGATAACATCTCGGTTGCAGTATTTTACAACATTCCTGGCATATCGGCCCCTACTTCTCGGTGGGACCATTATATACGTTTATAACGTATCACAACCTATCCTAAGCCATCTAGCCCCTCGCTGGTAATACTTTACAGAATCCCGTCCCTGTCGTCCCGTACGTCTCGGATCAGACATTATAAACGTCTACAGCGATATATATCCTAACCTAAGGCAGGCTAATTTCTCGGACATATTATTTTACAACATTTCTGTAGGATCGGCCTCTACTTCTCGGTGGGAACATTATATACGTCTATAACGTAACATAACCTAACCTAACCCATCTAGCCCCTCGCTGGTAATGTTTTACAGAATCCCGTTCGTGTCGTCCCGTACATCTCGGTTGGGATATTATATACGTCTATAGCGTTATATATCCTAACCTAAGGCAGGCTATCATCTCGGATGCAATATTTTACAACATTCCTGGCGCATCGGCCTCAACTTCTCGGTGGGAACATTATATAGGTCTATAACGTAATATAACCTAACCTAACACATCTAGCCCATCGCTCGTAATGTTTTACAGAATCCCGTTCGTGTCGTCCCGTACGTCTCGGCTGGGACATTATATACGTCTACAGCGTTATATATCCTAACCTAAGGCAGGCTAACTTCTCGGATATAGTATTTTACAACATTTCTGTAGGATCGGCCTCTACTTCTCGGTGGGAAAATTATATACGTTTATAACGTATCACAACCTAACCTAACCCATCTAGCCCCTCGCTGGTAATATTTTACAGAATCCCGTCCCTGTCGTCCCGTACGTCTCGGATCAGACATTATAAACGTCTACAGCGATATATATCCTAACCTAAGGCAGGCTAATTTCTCGGACATATTATTTTACAACATTTCTGTAGGATCGGCCTCTACTTCTCGGTGGGAACATTATATACGTCTATAACGTAACATAACCTAACCTAACCCATCTAGCCCCTCGCTGGTAATGTTTTACAGAATCCCGTTCGTGTCGATCCGTACATCTCGGTTGGGATATTATATACGTCTATAGCGTTATATATCCTAACCAAAGGCAGGCTATCATCTCGGATGCAATATTTTACAACATTCCTGGCGCATCGGCCTCAACTTCTCGGTGGGAACATTATATAGGTCTATAACGTAATATAACCTAACCTAACACATCTAGCCCATCGCTCGTAATGTTTTACAGAATCCCGTTCGTGTCGTCCCGTACATCTCGGTTGGATGTTATATACGTCTACAGCGTTATATATCCTAACCTAAGCCAGGCTATCATCTCGGATGCAGTATTTTACAACATTCCTGGCATATCGGCCCCTACTTCTCGGTGGGAACATTATATAGGTCTATAACGTAATATAACCTAACCTAACACATCTAGCCCATCGCTCGTAATGTTTTACAGAATCCCGTTCGTGTCGTCCCGTACATCTCGGTTGGATGTTATATACGTCTACAGCGTTATATATCCTAACCTAAGCCAGGCTATCATCTCGGATGCAATATTTTACAACATTCCTGGCGCATCGGCCTCAACTTCTCGGTGGGAACACTATATAGGTCTATAACGTAATATAACCTAACCTAACACATCTAGCCCATCGCTCGTAATGTTTTACAGAATCCCGTTCGTGTCGTCCCGTACGTCTCGGCTGGGACATTATATACGTCTACAGCGTTATATATCCTAACCTAAGGCAGGCTAACTTCTCGGATATAGTATTTTACAACATTTCTGTAGGATCGGCCTCTACTTCTCGGTGGGAAAATTATATACGTTTATAACGTATCACAACCTAACCTAACCCATCTAGCCCCTCGCTGGTAATGTTTTACAGAATCCCGTTCGTGTCGTCCCGTACGTCTCGGATGAGACATTATAAACGTCTACAGCGATATATATCCTAACCTAAGGCAGGCTAACTTCTCGGATATAGTATTTTACAACATTTCTGTAGGATCGGCCTCTACTTCTCGGTGGGAAAATTATATACGTCTATAACGTAATATAATCCAACCTAACCCATCTAGCCCCTCGCTGGTAATGTTTTACAGAATCCCGTTCGTGTCGTCCCGTACGTCTCGGTTGGGATATTATATACGTCTATAGCGTTATGTATCCTAACCTAAGGCAGGATAACATCTCGGTTGCAGTATTTTACAACATTCCTGGCATATCGGCCCCTACTTCTCGGTGGGACCATTATATACGTTTATAACGTATCACAACCTATCCTAACCCATCTAGCCCCTCGCTGGTAATATTTTACAGAATCCCGTCCCTGTCGTCCCGTGCGTCTCGGATCAGACATTATAAACGTCTACAGCGATATATATCCTAACCTAAGGCAGGCTAATTTCTCGGACATATTATTTTACAACATTTCTGTAGGATCGGCCTCTACTTCTCGGTGGGAACATTATATACGTCTATAACGTAACATAACCTAACCTAACCCATCTAGCCCCTCGCTGGTAATGTTTTACAGAATCCCGTTCGTGTCGTCCCGTACATCTCGGTTGGGATATTATATACGTCTATAGCGTTATATATCCTAACCTAAGGCAGGCTATCATCTCGGATGCAATATTTTACAACATTCCTGGCGCATCGGCCTCAACTTCTCGGTGGGAACATTATATAGGTCTATAACGTAATATAACCTAACATAACACATCTAGCCCATCGCTCGTAATGTTTTACAGAATCCCGTTCGTGTCGTCCCGTACATCTCGGTTGGATGTTATATACGTCTACAGCGTTATATATCCTAACCTAAGCCAGGCTATCATCTCGGATGCAGTATTTTACAACATTCCTGGCATATCGGCCCCTACTTCTCGGTGGGAACATTATATACGTCTATAACGTATCACAACCTAACCTAACCCATCTAGCCCCTCGCTGGTAATATTTTACAGAATCCCGTCCCTGTCGTCCCGTACGTCTCGGATGAGACATTATAAACGTCTACAGCGATATATATCCTAATCTAAGGCAGGCTAACTTCTCGGATATAGTATTTTACAACATTTCTGTAGGATCGGCCTCTACTTCTCGGTGGGAAAATTATATACGTCTATAACGTAATATAATCCAACCTAACCCATCTAGCCCCTCGTTTGCAATGTTTTACAGAATCCCGTTCGTGTCGTCCCGTACATCTCGGTTGGGATATTATATACGTCTACAGCGATATATATCCTAACCTAAGGCAGGCTAACTTCTCGGATATAGTATTTTACAACATACCTGGCATATCGGCCCCTACTTCTCGGTGGGACCATTATATACGTTTATAACGTATCACAACCTAACCTAACCCATCTAGCCCCTCGCTGGTAATGTTTTACAGAATGCCGTTCGTGTCGTCCCGTACGTCTCGGTTGGGACATTATAAACGTCTACAGCGTTATATATCCTAACCTAAGGCAGGCTAACATCTCGGTTGCAGTATTTTACAACATTCCTGGCGTATCGGCCCATGCTTCTCGGTGGGAACATTATATAGGTCTATAACGTAACATAACCTAACCTAACACATCTACCCCTCGCTGGTAATGTTTTACAGAATCCCGTTCGTGTCGTCCCGTACGTCTCGGATGGGACCCTATATACGTCTACAGCGATATATATATTAACGTAAGGCAGGCTAACATCTCGGATGTAGTATTTTACAACATTCTTGGAGTATCGGCCCCTACTTCGCGGTGGGAACATTATACACGTCTATAACGTAACAAAACCTAACCTAACCCATCTAGCCCCTCGCTGGTAATATTTTGCAGAATCCCGTTCTTGTCGACCCGTACGACTCGGTTGGGATATTATATACGTTTATAGCGTTATATATCCTAACCTAAGGCAGGCTATCATCTCGGATGCAATATTTTACAACATTCCTGGCGCATCGGCCTCAACTTCTCGGTGGGAACATTATATAGGTCTGTAACGTAATATAACCTAACCTAACACATCTAGCCCATCGCTCGTAATGTTTTACAGAATCCCGTTCGTGTCGTCCCGTACGTCTCGGCTGGGACATTATATACGTCTACAGCGTTATATATCCTAACCTAAGGCAGGCTAACTTCTCGGATATAGTATTTTACAACATTTCTGTAGGATCGGCCTCTACTTCTCGGTGGGAAAATTATATACGTTTATAACGTATCACAACCTAACCTAACCCATCTAGCCCCTCGCTGGTAATGTTTTACAGAATCCCGTTCGTGTCGTCCCGTACGTCTCGGATGAGACATTATAAACGTCTACAGCGATATATATCCTAACCTAAGGCAGGCTAACTTCTCGGATATAGTATTTTACAACATTTCTGTAGGATCGGCCTCTACTTCGCGATGGGAAAATTATATACGTCTATAACGTAATATAATCCAACCTAACCCATCTAGCCCCTCGCTGGTAATGTTTTACAGAATCCCGTTCGTGTCGTCCCGTACGTCTCGGTTGGGATATTATATACGTCTATAGCGTTATGTATCCTAACCTAAGGCAGGATAACATCTCGGTTGCAGTATTTTACAACATTCCTGGCATATCGGCCCCTACTTCTCGGTGGGACCATTATATACGTTTATAACGTATCACAACCTATCCTAAGCCATCTAGCCCCTCGCTGGTAATATTTTACAGAATCCCGTCCCTGTCGTCCCGTACGTCTCGGATCAGACATTATAAACGTCTACAGCGATATATATCCTAACCTAAGGCAGGCTAATTTCTCGGACATATTATTTTACAACATTTCTGTAGGATCGGCCTCTACTTCTCGGTGGGAACATTATATACGTCTATAACGTAACATAACCTAACCTAACCCATCTAGCCCCTCGCTGGTAATGTTTTACAGAATCCCGTTCGTGTCGTCCCGTACATCTCGGTTGGGATATTATATACGTCTATAGCGTTATATATCCTAACCTAAGGCAGGCTAACATCTCGGATGCAGCATTTTACAACATTCCTAGCGTATCGGCTCTACTTCTCGGTGGGAACATTATACACGTCTATAACGTAACATAACCTAACCTATGCCATCTAGCCCCTCGTTGGCAATGTTTTACAGAATCCCGTTCGTGACGTCCCGTACATCTCGGTTGGAATATTATATACGTCAATAGCGTTATATATCCTAACCTAAGGCAAGCTATCATCTCGGATGCAGTATTTTACAACATTCCTGGCATATCGGCCCCTACTTCTCGGTGGGACCATTATATACGTTTATAACGTATCACAACCTAACCTAACCCATCTAGCCCCTCGCTGGTAATGTTTTACAGAATCCCGTTCGTGTCGTCCCGTACGTCTCGGTTGGGACATTATAAACGTCTACAGCGTTATATATCCTAACCTAAGGCAGGATAACATCTCGGTTGCAGTATTTTACAACATTCCTGGCGTATCGGCCCATGCTTCTCGGTGGGAACACTATATAGGTCTATAACGTAACATAACCTAACCTAACACATCTACCCCTCGCTGGTAATGTTTTACAGAATCCCGTTCGTGTCGTCCCGTACGTCTCGGATGGGACCCTATATACGTCTACAGCGATATATATATTAACGTAAGGCAGGCTAACATCTCGGATGCAGTATTTTACAACATTCCTGGCATATCGGCCCCTACTTCTCGGTGGGAACATTATATACGTCTATAACGTATCACAACCTAACCTAACCCATCTAGCCCCTCGCTGGTAATATTTTACAGAATCCCGTCCCTGTCGTCCCGTACGTCTCGGATGAGACATTATAAACGTCTACAGCGATATATATCCTAACCTAAGGCAGGCTAATTTCTCGGACATATTATTTTACAACATTTCTGTAGGATCGGCCTCTACTTCTCGGTGGGAACATTATATACGTCTATAACGTAACATAACCTAACCTAAC